>JAKSZP010006589.1:0-344160 GCA_022478985.1 Massospora cicadina
TGATAAGGGAGGATACCCCACACATCGATGAATCCCCCCATCAGGTTGGGACCATCTAGTACTAAAAAAATAAGGGAGGATACCCCAGTGGTAGAGTATGGACCATCTACCACTGCTCCCAAGTTTGATCCTGGTAATGGACTTTGGGTAGGGGACAATTTTGACTGTGTTGGTTTTGCGCGCCAATGCCCCAAACTGGAATAGCAAATAGCAAAGGCGGTCCATGGAGTTCCTGCCTATCATACGCCGCACATGGAGTTTTTCTGGGTTTTATCCTCCTTTCCTATTTTCTTCACTTCCCTAATCGGTGTGGTATCATCCCCAGGTTGGCCCACCTTGAATAAAAATATTTGACTTTTGATGACATGGCTTAAGGGCTTTGTTGGTTAGGACTTAATAATAATTAATGACTTAATGACTCAAGCATGTGGGCTTTTTTGCTATATGTCAAAATATGTTTTTAATGTCAGTTGAGTTGTTTGATTAATAAAGTAATAATTAGTGGTACTAGCAGCTTTAGTATGTGCTGCCAATTGCTTGTGAAAGAGAATCAGTTCAGCTATTTGCAGAAGCATCTGAAACACCATCTTGATAATATTGTCATCATTTACATCAACTTGAGGCCATGCAAGATGCCCTGAGTCAAAGTATTTGTAGACCCTCAAACAAAAAATTATATGTGTTCCTCTGGCCAAGTGCCATTGAAAATGAGACGTCATGGGTAAGATGTGGTAAACATCAAACCCTATAAATTATCTCCAAGTTGATATTAATAAAAGACAATCAACTATTACCACTAGTCTAACTTAACTTATAAGCTTTTTGTGTTTAATACTTTAAGTTGTATTAAGTTGAGAATTTATTGGGATCAGTAAGATCAAGGCATCGTGCCATAGTCCAAGTAATGACAGGAGAATTTGACTTTCAAGTGCTTTTACCCAGGAGCTATATATTAACTATAGTCACCATATGGTCTATTGTCTTCATACAATTGATATTTGAAACTCCATCATACCACAGAAAAAGAACCAGCCATCCAAAGTAGACCTAAAATTAAACACTAAAATTTTGGTTAATTGCGTGGGAATAAGAGTCATTATCAATAGTGGCGCTCTAATCTTTATGGTTTCTACCAAGTTTGGTAAAATGTCTGAATTTTTGCTGTATATAGCACATCAAAAGCAGTAAAACAGACGTCCTAACCCTACTATTTCTATGAGGCTTATAGTGCTTTACTCTTTTCTATTAGGTCTCTAGTCGCGTTCAAGCCAGTGATAATCCTACTTAATCAGAATCATGATACTCTCTTCAGCACTGAATTCATGCAAAAGTATGGAGTAAATTGTGGCTTTGAGAAGGATACTTTATTGATCTTGAGTCAGACGCTGCCATTGATTTACTATCAAAAGGGGATGCTCCCCTCAAAGAAAAAAATAAATATTATAAACATGTTATATAAATATGACATAATTCCTGTTGACTATAAACTAGTTAAAAACCAACTGCTACCCAAATGCTTGATCAAGAAGTGAGGGATTCCAATATGAGTAAAAAGAATTGAATATTTTGCCTGGGATGCAGAAAGTGTCAATACTGAACTGATGTTGGAAATTCTTGAGCAAATATATACTTATATCAGGGTTCAATTGGTAAAATGTGAGAATTGAACCTTAAGTAGCTCATAGATTCTAACTCCCAGCGTAAAAATTTACTTAGGAGTTTGTTTGGCCATCAACCTAGTAATCTTTTTACTGTACAGGTTTAGTTTCCTCGTGCACCTTGTGTTGTAAAGAATATATTATATGATAATAGCATGGAGACTATTATCCATAGTTGAGTTAGAACTTTTATCAGGCCCAACGATTTGGTCAGTACTTCTGATTAAATACTTGATAAGTCATACTCATAGGGATTTTTCCCTGTGTTACTGTCCACCCAATTTTCATCAAGATCTCCTGATGAAAGCCTCTTTCAGCCCAACACAGTCAGTGGCTATCCCTGAGTTGTAATTCCCTTCATCTCTAGATCCCCGCTAATATCTCTACTCTTCTCTCTGAGAGTCTTCCAATTATTGCCTTCTGCAATAATACCCTTAAGATGGAACTTCACACTGGATGCTGATAGTCTAACTATAACTGAATCTACAATAAAACTAATGTTTTAGTGTATGTTAATATGCGTTTTAATGTGTGTTTTTTGTTATAGTGAATCCTAGGGAATTTATAGGGGATTCAGCCATCTAACCCTTGGTTGACACCTCTTTGATGAATGAAAGCCGTTGCCATTGAATCACCCTTCCTTGTCTCAGAAGTGATGGTATTCCCTATCCTGGCTAGGATTCCGTCATTGGACATCCTTGAGACCTCAAACGGAAGAGTCAGAAAACATGTCTTTAACGTTTGTTTCTTGATCCAAGAATACCAACCATAATTGGCTAGCAGTCTGCTTAGGTAATGAGACTTATTACCCATTATGGCAGGTCACTTCACTAAACAATCAATTTGCTAATTGCAGGCAGCATCACTCACCTTGCAACTCACTACTCATTCCCAATCAGTTAGTGATGAAACCTGACCAATCTTAATTGGTACGCTTGATAGTTAATCACTATCAGATGCCCCTATTTCGTCAGCCACTCCACCCAATGAGATATTAGGTATTCATCCAGATTGATCCCCGATGGATACAACCAGGCAAATATCCCAAAATCCCCCAAATGTAGTTCCTCCGAAATTTGGGCCAACTGATTTCTGATTCACTTCACTTTAGGGAAAATTCCCTAGCGACACCAGGTAAGCTAGCAGGCTGGTAATATGGGCAAAAATCCTAACACATCCCCCCTCTTGCTTAGATTTCCAGCAAGAAAAGGACTGGGGCATGAGAACACCACTTTGGACACCTGGTCAAATACTTTATTGGTTCAAGTGGAGTACACTTGTCAATACTCAACGCTTCTCAGGATGACCTTCAGCATATGGAATTCCTCCTCTTTCTCCTCGCTACCGCCTACTCAGAGAATGGTCCTTATGACCTTTTTTCATGCCAGGATGATCAAATTTTATCATGACGATAATATTCCCAGGATCCAGTTTTCCCCACATCAGGGTATATGACCTGCTGTCATATTCAGGATTCTTGGTCCGGCGTCCTTAAATTCCTTTTTCTCTCCTCATCCTAGACAGGAGACTCTTGCCATCAATGCTATTTTGTGGCTTGATTAAGTGTACTTATTTCTATTCACCCTCCTTATTTCGTTTATAACCTCTTGACTGTAAGTTAATCTCAATTCTTCCTTCAGAAAGCTTATCTCATTAATTTTGAGATTAATTTCCCTGAAATTGGAACCTAAAAGATTATAGAGTGCATAATGTCAACTTCTATATAAGTCCAGCATCCCCCTCTAGTCCTGCTCATATGTCAAACTCAGATCCCGCTACCATCAGCTTCTTAACAGTTTGACAGATCTGGACATCATCCTCTTCCAGCAGATGAGTTGGGATGCTTGACAAAACCTCTTATATGGTCCCTCCAGGACTCATACGCCTAGTCTGATGCAAGCAGCTAGTCCTTCCATCGAATTACTGGTAATGGTAATCAATTCCTTTAAAAACAGGCTTGTCATAGTTTCGAAAAAACTCTCTGCCAATTCTTCCCTTGCAGTCAATCCCAGAGTTGGACTTCAAAACCCACCTGGATTCAGCTCCTTTCGCCGATGCTCCAAACATAATTGTCAATGCTCCAGAGGTCATTCCAGTCACTTTGGATTATTCATTCTTAGCCAGGTCAGATTTGATCCAGAGTTCCTCTTCTGAATCAGTCAATTCTACAAACCTGCTGTGCTGGTTTCTGAGCTTTCAATTGGGAACAGCATACACTTCAAGCTCCCCTACGCTGAACTCTAGCCCAAGTTACCAAGGCGTTGACATTAGTGCTAAATCCCTCTGATCTGGACAACCTTCTGGATCAGGATACTGACACTTATGCTCTCCACTTTGCTGGCCAAGTTCTTTGAAGTTGATTGACAAAGCTCCCAGCCTCACATGGCTTCCATTGGTCAATCAGCTTATGCTTCCGCGAAGCCTGTAGTCATCATTTGCAAGATGCAATAAGCTCTTTACACAACTACCTCTTCTCTGGAGCTTCTCATCGCTATCTTTCATTGATGGCATTAATCAGGGGTATGATTTGACAACCTCATTGAGTATTCCTTCTTTGCTGCTGGCTCACATGTCCGGTGTCTTTAATGAAGCCCATCAGCAGGCTCTCAAGAAAAATCTTCCAGCACCGGTGTTTTATTTGGATTACTCAGGGTTATTCACCAATTGACTCTTCCTCTATTGCTATTTTTTTCTCCCCACTCTGGGGTTTCGCAATTGGCTTCTTCTGACATATCAATTTCCCTTCCCCTAGTCACGTTTTCTCAGGGCTCGGCATCCAATCAACATATGTGGTTTTGTTTAGGTCTCGCCCTTGCAAGTGTTCAATCACATATTGATTTTGATAGGCTATTTCTTCCTACTGCGATCCATCCTCCCTCCCCAAGAGGTGACATAGGCGGAATCATCCCCATACTGAGGACAACCAATAAAAATAAAAATTATAAAAAATACATCAGCTTTTTTCTAAGCATTAAAATTTTTTTTCCAATATCTTTTATCAATTTTTTATTTTTATTCTCCCTTTTTTTCTATGGGACTTGACCTTGTTTTGGTTCAGAGGTCCATCTTTTCCCCCAAACTGGATCCTGGGCACTTAAGCATACCAGTTTTCTATGGTTCAGAGGTCCTTTTTTCGGACTTAACCATCTATATTTGTTCACAGGTCCTTTTTTTGGACTTGGCCTAATCATCAGGACATGACCAACTTAATGGTTCATCAGTTCTTCGGGAACTTTTTTATTTTTTTCTTTGATCCAATGCTTTAGATACTTAGCAAGGACTCGATTTACTACTCTTCCATCCAAGAGATTCTTGATGGAGTAAGCATTGGTCGCCATCTTGGCAATTACTTTGAACAGACCTGACCATAATGCATCTAATTTGTTTCTTTGTCCAAAACCATGCATATTGCAATAGGAGACTCTTTCTCTTATTCAATATTCTTCCAATAACACTCAGTTCTTGTCATCCATCAATTTCGCTCCTATCCTTTTCTTCAAGGTTGTATCAAATGCTTGCATTTGCATATCAATCAGGATACTCATCAGTTGGTTCAGGTATTGTTTGGTACTCATCCCCAACGTAGGTTCTACTACTGAATATAATATCAGCGGCAACGCGCCTTCCTCCCATATAGTAATTCAAATGGCATCTTTCCCATCACCATATAATGACTGATGTTATAGGCGAACATAACAAAACTCAGGTATGTTCCCCACGTGGAAGTTCTCCCTGCGACTAGCTTCCTCAGCGTTGTGGCCAGCGTCCCATTGAATTGTTCTACCAGTTCATTTGTCTCCAGCAGGTATGGTACTGACATGACTCCCCCAGATCCCCATTATTTCATTTAGCTTTGGGATCACATGAGACATGAAGTTGGTCCCATTGTCACTCAGTATTGCGTCCATGGCCCTCTGAAACGTCGCAGGTGAATTGCAAAGACCTTGGGGCATCCTCGTCAGCTGGTATAACCCCTATGCAGTGATAATCATACATTTTTCTTGGTCTTCTTCTGGCAAGTCGATCTGCCAGTATCTCAAGATTAGGTCCATTGCAGAGAAATACTTTGCTTCTCCTAATTGAACCAGCACATCGCTGATCTTAAGTAGTGGATACAAATCCTTCTTCATAATTTTATTCAGCCTCCAGTAGTCAATCACTACCCAATTCAATCCATCCTTTTTCTTTACAATCAGAATTGGACTTGCCCAGGGACTTGACGATGGAACTAGAAGCCCATGCTTCACTAGTTTAATGATCTCATCTTCCACTACCGCTTTAGTGGCTTTCAATCTATAAATTGGTCTCATTCTTATTGGTAGATTTTCCTTGGTGTCAAACTTGTAAATTATTTCTTGTGTGCATCCCAAATCGTGGTCATCCTGAGTGAACACTTCCCAATATATCTCAAATAATTTGAGCACCTCCTCCTTCTGCCCTTCTGGCAGATCTCTGAGCTTCTCCCAATCAACCAGTAGATTTATATTTTCAGCCGCTCAGGCTGATAATCCAATTTCATTGAGAAACCCTAAATCATAGAACTGTCTCAATTTGGCTCGATTGGCAGATTTCCCCATTATTGACCTTGCAATTCACTTCATGTGTATCCCATTTTCTGGTCATCTTTGGGTAAATATTCTCCGATACTTTTCAATAATTTGAGCATCTCCTCTTTCTGGCCTTCTGACAGATCAGTGAGTTGCTCTTAATCAACCAATAGGTTGATACTTTTGGCTACCCTGGTAGATAGTTTCATCTCATTGAAGGTGGTTTTTTCCATTTGGCTGTCAGGATTTCTTGTCGCTTCTTAGGTCTGAAACTCTTAGACCATATAAAAATGATATTTTAATATTTTATTTGTATTTTTGTATTTTTCTTTTGCAATGGGACTTGCAACCTACAAAAAGGCAAGAGGTCCTTAATTTCCCTTCATCTTAAAGGGTCCTGGGTACTTAAAACTACCAGTTTTTATGATTTAAAATCTTATCCTTTTGAGATTTAACCAACCATTTGGTTCAGTGGTCCCCTTCTGGGACTTGACCAAAATCTCAGGACATAACCATTTAATGGTTCAGAGGTCCGCTGGGAACATTGCAATTATTTTTTCTTAGGCTCAATACTTCCAATCAGTATTGACCTTCACTATACAACCAGCAGCGCTGTCTCTTCACGTATAGGCTATACTTGCTGACTTTTGGCAGTTCTCCAAAATTAGGCCTTTTAATCCTGACTGTGAGTTCGTCCATCAGGCCATAATTTCATCTCTTATTTGGCAACTGTTGCTTTTGGATCTTTATATCTTATCAGCCAACAGTTTCATCCAATTGTCCAGCTCTATTTTTCTCCTGCAAACAATGTTCAGCCGTCATGGCTATCCTTAATTAACAGGTCGTTCTGGCCTTGTTAGCTTCATCCAAATTTTCCTAAATTGAAAAACTCGTCGTCAGCAACTTCTGACCAGTGATTGAGTGTTATTAAATCAAATGATTTCCTCCACTATCTTGTATCAATCATTTCCTCTTTTGACTTCATCTCTTCATTGGTATGGCAATCCAATTCTCCGAATTGATTGCTTCTTATTTTGTTTAATGCCTCATCTAAACACTCTCCTCAGGACTATTTAAAGCGGATCCAATTTTAACCTGAGTTTATCCTGCTGTTCCTTGGGACTATTTACAGCGGGCCCAATTTAAACCCAATTTGGCCCTGCTGATACTCTTCATCTCAAGTAGATGTCTGGTGGAACTGGTTTTCTTGCAGCACTAGATAGTTTCATATCTAGGCTGCAAGTCCTTTTCCCTGAACTTGAGTATCTTCATTTTACTTCAATCGGAGCTCCACTGCTGATCTGGGTGAACGCCACTGAATGTGATCCTCTTCACATTACATTTTCGTTACTTCCTTCAGTAACATGTTTCCAAAATTGGAAACATCTTCTTTTTACAACAATAAATAATATTTTCTTTACTCAACTACCCCTGTAGTGAGCACCAACTTGTAAAAATTTACTTAGGAGTTGATTATTGGTCGTCAACCCAGTAATCTTTTTACTGCACAGGTTCAGTTTCCTCGTGCACCTTGCTTTGTAAAGAATATATTATCAGATAATAGTATGAAGAATATTATCTTTGTTGAGTTAGAACTACTATCAGGCCCAACAATTAGGCCAGTACTTCCAATTAAATAGTTGATAAGTTGTACTCATAGTGATTTGTTCCCTGTATTACTGTCCACCCAATCTTTGTCAAGATCTCCTGATGACAGTCTCTTTTGGCCCAACAAACAGTCAGCAGCTATCCCTAAGTTGTGGTTCCCTTCATCTCTAGATCCCCGCTCAGATCTCTACTCCTTTCTCTGAGAGTCTTCTAATTATCGTCTTCTGAAATAATATCCTTGAGATGGAACTTCACACTGGATGCTGATAGTCTAATTATAACTGAATCTACAATAAAACTAATGTTTTAATGTATGTTAGTATGCATATTAATGTGTGTTTTTTGTTATAGTGAATCCTAGGGAATTTATAAGGGATTCAGCCATCTAACCCTTGGTTGACACCTCTTTGATGAAAAGGCAGCCGTTGCCATTGAATTACCCTTCCTCATCTCAGCAGCGATGGTCTTCCTCATCCTGGCTAGGATTCTATCTTTGGACATCCTTGAGACCTCAAATGAAAAAGTTAGAAAACATGTCCCTAATATATCCCTCTCAATCCAAGCAAGCTAACTATAATTGGCTAGCGACCTGCTTAGGTAATGGGACTTATTACCCATTATGGCAGGTCACTTCACTAAACAATCAATTTGCTAATTTCAGGCAGCATCACTCGCCTTGCAACTCACTACTCATTCCCAATCAGTCAGTGATGAAACCTGACCAATCTTAATTGGTACGCTTGATAGTTAATCACTATCAGATGCCCCTATTTCGTCAGCCACTCCACCCAATGAGATATTAGGTATTCATCCAGATTGATCCCCGATGGATACAACCAGGAAAATATCCCAAAATCCCCCAAATGTAGTTCCTCCGAAATTTGGGCCAACTGATTTCTGATTCACTTCACTTTAGGGAACTTTCCCTAGCGACACCAGGTGTCTAGGAGGATGGGAATATGAGCAAAAATCCCAACACCTGGTCATGGAAAAATTTGTAATTTACTAACCAATATTGGAAAAACGCAGGTCAAAATCAAGAAAAATCTTATATTTGAATTTGTTTAGGAAATTCCAATAATGGAGCTCCTTTCTTTCCAAGAATTTAGGAACCAAATGAGATGTGATTACCAGAATTAGTTGAAAGTATTAGTTATTAATCGCGTAAAAACAATTAACTGGATAAATATAAGACTAACAGAATGAAGTATTAGTTTTATTTGAATAATACTTTTTTTAGCAAAGATTACAACAATTTAGGGTGCGCAAAAAATGTATTATATCAAATTGGTACCACAGATGTCACCCCAAATTAAATAGGGTCTATTCAGAGATCCAGAGCAGCTTAAGCAATAGTTTTTAAGAAATAGAGAAGTTGTCAGTGCATGGATTGCTTGTGCTTTCATCCAGTATGTGGGCTAGCCTAATATTGATTGTAAAAAGAAAATTTTAAAAAAAAGAGTTGTAAATAACTATTGCTTTCTTTATAAATTAAGAAAAAG
Source organism: Massospora cicadina (assembly GCA_022478985.1). Classification (NCBI taxonomy): domain Eukaryota; kingdom Fungi; phylum Entomophthoromycota; class Entomophthoromycetes; order Entomophthorales; family Entomophthoraceae; genus Massospora; species Massospora cicadina. Next base: position 9,316 of record JAKSZP010006589.1, read on the forward strand.
GATTCTTATACCTTAATAAGAATTAATGATGCATTGGATCAGTTAGGTGGGGAGAAATTATTTTGGCGATGGACCTCTACTCATATTGGCAGATCAATATGCCACCCAAGGACCAAGAGAAGTGTGTCATAATAACAGCACAAAGGCTTTACCAACATATGAGGATACTCAAAGGCTTGTGTAACGCACCTACAACAAATCAATAGGCTATGGATAAAATATCTAATCTCAAGATATCCTGTTGTTGTGAAATTTGTTATGACTGGACAATAATAATGAATTATGGATTGGCAGAATATTGATTATCTGTTAGAATTGAGATGTGAGGATTTAATAATTTAATCAGATTTAGTTTGAGTCAACGCTAAGCAATCTGACTTTAGCCAAAATATGGGAATTCAGCCAGAACCTCCAATAATGAGATGAGTATAATTGAAATTGGAAAAGCTGAGTAGCTTAGTGTATAGACCAGAAAGTGGCCAAACAGACTAGCATAAAATGGAAAACAAAGTAGAAACAGGGAGTTGTTTATTTAGCAGCTGTAGAATGATTCTGTGGGTTAAGATTCTGTAAATTAAAAAGTTATAGTATTCTGGCAGATAATAAAAGGTTTGATTCTCAGAGCTCTTGGTCTCCATTTTATTAATTTATTATATTTTATGAGGGATGATGATCATCATATCGCTCTCCTGTTATAATAAATGGGTGTTAACTACTATACAACCTTTTAGTGGATTGTATTCCATTCTGCCAGATTTACAACGCCTGTGTTTCAGTCTATTTAGATGACATTACATTATTTAGTCAAACGTTTGTGAATAACTTGTAACACTTGGACGTGTTTGAGAAAATGGTTTTTGCCAAAATAAAAACAAACCCTGAAAATTTCATTTCTTTAAGAAGGAGCTAGAATATTTGGGCTTTACTATAAATGCACATGGATTGCAACCTCAAAAACATAAAGTTGAAGCCATTAAATGGATGTCAACGTCAAATTTGTTTGCAATGTATAGGTCTATTTGGGAATGGTCAGTTATTATTGCCAATTCACTAAAACTTTGCAAAAATAACTGATCTATTATTCCATCTACTTAAGAATTCAAAAAAGGGTTTAAATGGAATGAAATGGTTAAAGGTGCGTTTAATAATTATAGAAAAACTTGATGACGAGCCCATTACTTTTTTATCTGAATATCATTAAGCCATTTAATATAAAATCAGATTCATTGCTTATGATGATAGGTGCCATACATAGTCAAGTTGGCAAGCAAGGTGAAGAGCACCCAAAGGTTTGTTAGCCATACCTAATGAAGGCTAAAAGAAACCAAACATTAACTGAGTGTAAATGTCTTGAAGTTATCTACACTTGCAAGTAATTCCATATTTTTATTCATGGGATGCATATGAAGGTTGTAACAGACCATGAATTTATTAGTTAGTTGCATAACTTAAGAGAACATGAGAGGAGTCTATCCTGATGGTCCTTAAAATTTCAGGCCTATGACTATGAAATGAAACATTGTTAGAGGAATAAGCCAAAATGCTGATGGGCTATCCAGACTGCTTGCAATTCTTGCAGTACAAGAGTGTGCTGAAGAACTATTTTAGTGATTGGTGAAAGGAGAACTGGAAGACAAGCCATCAGAAGTTCAAACCGCTCTAAGAAATGCCAAGGAAGGAATGGAACAAAAGTATGGCCAAATTATTCAATCTAGTGAATACTAAGAGTTTTCTGTTCTTGAAACCATCCAAAAGAATGTAAACAAATTGCACCGTTTACAAAGTCTACAGACACAGTGGCCTCAAGAATACTTTAAAGCGCATTCTCCAATAATAATATTAGGAAACATTAAAATATGATGTGGTGTTTTTTTCCTGTTTCTTGGAGTGTTAATTCCATAAACAAATCAAAAATGCGGCTGGATCTTGTTAATGTGACCAGGGCTTGCCTGGCATACAGTATCTATTTATATTATGGCACCACTTAGAGAAGCATCAGAGGGATGAAATGTATAATAGTTACTATTGATAACCTTACAAGATGAGGCAAAACTAAAATTATGGTTTGATTTAATGCTATGAATCCCACAAAGTTTATTCTGGATCAAGTGATATATTGGAATAGCTGCCCTCAGGCAATCCTAAGTAATAATGGAACAAACTTTACTTCCTTTGTCATACCCCTAATTTTACAAACTAATGGGGATCAAATGAGTTGTATTAGTCCCATCGTGGCCAGAGACAATTGGACTGGTTAAAAGAGTTCACGCTGCGTTAGCTGCTATGCTGCAGAAGCTGGTTGCAGGGAAAACGCCTGCTTGGGCAAACTCTTAAGTGTGGTAATGTTTACCTATAATATCTGCTTAAATCTATCAACTGGTAAAACAACCTTCAAATTAATGGATGGCAGGAAAGCAGCTCTACCACCAATTTCATACTCATCCTTATAAATAACATTGGGGATGTGTTTTTTAATATTATAATCAATTATCCAAAATTATGTTAATTTACAATCACAAGCATTCAAAAGACCCTTAAGAAAAGGATCAAGGCCAAGAAGTACATTAAGACTAAATTAACACCCACAAAAGTATACAAGATTGGAAATAGAGTATCCTACTGTGATACATATGGATTTTCCACTAACTTGCTGGATGCCAAATGGATGAAGCTATTCAAGGTATTTTAAAATTGGGAATGAATGCTACAAATTCACTAAAATATAATGGTCATATAGATGGTTGAATATATAGTAAAAAAATAATACTAAGAAATATATATATATAAATAAATATATAAATAATAAAAAAAAAATTAGATTTATATATATTAAGATATATGGAAAAAATAACAAAAATAAAAAAGTACATCTAGAAAAATTTTACTTAGTAATCTCAATTAGGGATGAATCTAATTTTGACATCTCTTGTGTAAGTCCAGGGGAGCATCCTTTATGCTTGAACGAGTGATTTTCACTTTCTCGTCCAAAAAAGGTCCAAGAAGGCCAGCTTCCCCCTCATCTCTCAGGGAGACCTCGCCCAAGTGGTGGACATGCAGTGGGTCACGGCTTGCTATTTGAAGATTCCACCATCCATCTGTATTAACAACGGGGAATTGGTATGGCGATTTGAGGAAATCTGCGTTGAGGTTTCAGAAATTAGGACCAGCATAGAGTGAATGGGACAAATGTAGCTGACAGCGTCAAGCCTTTTTCCACATTTGCTTATAGCCTTGCACCTTTGGTGAATAAAGCCAACAGTATCATATTTTTGGCAAAAACAACTTACAGCATTGGGCCATCAGCAAAAATAGCCATCAGTATTAAACCCTCCCAGTTGGCATTAAATTTGCAATCTGCTAAACACCACATTGCCAAACGGATGCCAGAACAATCAGGTTTGGTGGATTAGGCATCCCAAACCTGTTCCTGACCCCTTAGGACTGTCCCTACGTGGGGTGGCCCTGGGAGGCTTGCATTATCCATTGAGCGAGACATTGTCAATCAAGTTAGAGTAATCATGGAAAAACCACAATTTGAATGTCTGTGGATGAACTGATGACAAGTCAGCCAAAACTTAAACTTTTGGAGTCAGTTTTAAGTTTACCAGTTTCCACTACATAAAGTTCCACCAAGTTAGGTTAAAACTCAAGGGCCCCAATCCAATATATTTCATAAGCTATTCTCCATTCTGCAATTTATTCAAACAAACATACCACGCTGGGAGAATTGATGGTCAATTTTTTTTATTAAATTCTCTTAAAAATTCCCTTACCACAAACTCATTTTTTGTTTTAGTTGTTCTTTACCAGAACCCTGCTAAGCCCCTAGTGATATTATAGGGCATACAACAACTGGGACATCACAGGCATGTTAAGGACATTGTTACTTTCTGAAGTTAATTGGGCCTACCATATTAAAACCCTCTTGGAACTTTCCCCACTTGCTGAGGCAATCTGCCACCAGAATTTCAGCATTTATGGCCAAGATATTCCCGCTTCAGGAAAGAATCTGCACTTCAACCCAATAGGACCATTCCAAGTTCTTCATTGGGAAATCCAAACCACTCAATCTAATACCATTTTTTCCCACGCCCAATCCTGTGGGCCCTATGGGCTGCAAAAGCCTGGTTTTCACCTGGTTGCTTTTTACATGTGCAGCACATTGGCACTCATTGTGTAAAATTTCCCAGTCCACTGCAAACTCCATTCAAGAAGTAGTGCCTAAGCATTCTGACTTGCCTTTTGGGTGTTTTTACACCCCAACTAGAAGGCCAGTATAAACTTCATCTGCCGTTTTCCTGCCATAAATGACTGTTAATTGTTCCCAGCATTTCTTCCCTCCTCTTTGAGATGGGCGCAGCAGTAGTTACCAACTACTGAATGGATGAGCAGTCAGAGGCCTGCCTTCTATTGTTTGTATGGTTAATTGCCAATTTTTTTGAGCAGCACCTGGATGGGATTAGAGGATTTTCTCCATGGCTGTACTACCCCAATGGCCTTCATTTTCCCCAATCCTACCTTCAAGTAGTAGAATTGGTTGTTTCCTGCTATGAGGTTGTGAATCAGGTCCTCAATATCTCACCAAGTTTCAGATGCAGTCTGAAATTACACTGAACAGTGCCGCTTCACTGACAAATACTAAGAGGAGAGTGGCCCTTCTGATGCAGTTGAAGATGATACCTGCTGGTGAATGCATGGTCTTTTATGCATGCTGTCACGATTTTGATATGACTGGATGATAGTCTTGGGACATCCAGGCAGAAACTGCCAAACACAGCATCAGTTATGAATATTCAATTGCCTTGAGATGAGGCAATATTGGGATATAACGAGTTTTATTGAATAATGAGTTTATTGGATCACCTCTATATAAGGTAATAAGGCAATGTTGATATTTGATGAATATGAAGTGAATCTCATGCAAATAGGGTGACAGCGGATTAATAATAATAAGCCATAATTTGAGGAAAACTGGCGGAATAGAATAACCCAAGCAACGAGAAATAGTATCGCCTGCAGCTGATATATATAAGCGAAATAGGAGATTTAGAAAGGGAGGTTTTTTAGTGAAAGACGAGCGGGACAGCAAAAAGTAGCTGTATTTATAAAAACAATTAAAAATACTGGTCAGAGCGATTGCTCCTATTTTTAAATATATTTTCAAGTGCGTCCAAAGGACTGACAATCTTCACATCATCTGTCCATTGTTCAGAGGGCTCAACCTGTGTGAATAGCATGGCAGATCCTAGGGATACCGTCCAAAATTACAACATTGGTGCTCACTACAGGGGGCCCATTGACCAACCATCCAACACTCCGAAACTCAGTCGCCAACGATGCCTTATTCAGGCCATTTCATTGAGGAGTCTTCCCAAAACCCTATAACAGCTGGATATAAGGAACTTAAAGTTACTCTGGACACAGTACTCAGAAACCAAGACGAGCTCCTTCAAGAACATAACGCGGTCATGCAACAGCTTGATAGTACGATTAGTCAAATGTGAATCTTGGGACAACAGAACAAAGAACTTTCTGAACGACTAAATGATACCACTCAGCGGTTGCAATATGCAGAACAAAGATTTTCTATGCCTTCTCAGTCATCTCGCTGGGAAGAAGATGACTATCAAGAAGATGCATCCTACGTAGAAGAAGACAACGCTGATCACAACTATGACGCTCCTGATATTAGCACTGGATATTCATATGAGGCGGAACATCACTTACCTCCAGTAATGGCTGTACCACCTACCACCGACAGCCATGCCATCCTGGAAGCAACGAATATCCAAGCTTCTGCTAAACACACTCCTCAGCAAGAATCTGCTTTTGGGTCTCATTCCGTTCCTCAGTGCATACCTTATAACTGTTAACGAAAGGAGAAAATTAGTATCAAAAAGATACCTCCATTCAACCATTTTGGGAACATCCATGGGTTCTTTAAACAGTTTGAGTTCGCCGCAGAAGGAGCCTCTGATAGATGGAAGCCTAAGTTGCTAATATCTACTCTGGACGTGGGAAGTGCCAATCAGGTCACCTGTTACCTCCCCAGTAGTTCTGTCTCCTATAAAGATGTAAAGGACACCATACTCCGTTTGTTTGGAGGAAACTCAAAAATGTCACAATGAAAAGCAGAATTTTTAACCATCGGGTTCTGTTGAAATGAGACTCTCATTGAGTTCACTGATCATTTCACCACAGAAGCCATGTACTGATTGGAGCCAGGTACCTAGCAGAAGCTGACGTGTGCATTGCCATGTCCGCCATGATGAAGCCATATCACAAAATTTTTAAATGTTATTTCACCACTTTTGGATGACAACATACCTCTGCTTAAAATTGTACAGTTTTTATGGCGGGTATCTCCTAACTTTCCGCCACTGAATTTGGATCGCAAGACTACCACTGCCACGGTACCCTCTTATTCTGGAGAATACTATTGACCACCTCCAGCTTCATTTAGTTATCCTCGGCCTTACTACAACTCTGCGCCTCTTCCTTGACCAAATTATAATCAACAATTTAATCAGTGTCAATGGTCTGTCCATGATAATCGCCAGCAACCTAGTTATCAACCTGGTCCCAATTATGCCAACCATCAACAATCGGCTTACTGACCTGAAACTGGGTATACTGAGTGACCCCAACCCTTACAATCTGGACCTGCTTATGATAACCCAGGACGTAGTTCCTATGGGGTCAACTGCTACAAGTGTCGCCCCGGTCATTTGGCAAAATTCTGTTACATTTGCCAAGTAAATTACGTCCAACAAGACCAATACCAGGGAAAGATGGAGCGGAGTAGAGACAGGACCCTCTACCTCCGCGATACCCACTCAACACATCCTCAAATCAATAGTAGTATATCCTGCGAAAGTTCCTCAGTATGATGACGGAATTTTATATCAGTAGCCAGTTGGAGGAGTAAACATAGTAACCAGAGATCAAGCTAAGGTGACAGCAAAAGAAGAGCCCCTTGATCAACCAAAACCCTACGCCTGTCAAATGCTCAATTAAGCATCTTCAGACCAACTTGATCCTGCCGCAGATGCGCCAACTTTGAAAGGAGTAAACGTTGCCTTTCAGTAGATACCATTGTCAGAGAGTACCCTCAAGTCAGAGAAAGGATTATGAATTTTTCTTGGGAAAAGAGAACATGTAAATGTTCACATATTAAACAGTAAATATTCTTCTTATTCTGAGTGTACATACTGTGATATTTTTGTAGTGAAAGATAGAGTTCGCGCTATAAAAGATACTGGCGCTCCAGTCAACATCGTTTCCACTAAGTTAATGCAAAAATTGACGTATAAACCTGATGTAGACCATTGCATGGTTTACAGAACTGCTGGAGCTTTAGGTACTGTCTCCGAGGGAGCTTATAGTGCGCTGCCTCTGCACTTTGGATTCATTGTCATTGTGGCTCCAGCGATTGTATTACCAAATGAACACTATGTCATATTAATTTGGGACTACTTTTCTTTGACACTTTGGGGCTATCATTGATATGATGGAGGAGACCCTTGACATCTTGGGTCAGCGGATCCCAATATACTTTACTACAAGGGGCATACCAAAGGATCCGGTACATACTAGTCATATTAACCTCACCTACAGTGACAGGATATGGCCTGTTCACTACCATTGACTGAAGCGCAAAACTCGGGCCCTTCCTCAGAAGATTTATGAATACCAAGGGATACCTCTTTGAGTGGCAGGGCCCATATCCATCCCTTCCAGACATCAAGTCATAGTGAATACTGAGTTAGAGATAGAAGTGCCGAGTGGGCTATATGGTGAAGTTATTGGGCTTTATTATCAAAGATGGTTTGAGCCACATGTGGCTCCAGGAATTATACTCCCAGGACATGGGAAGATAAAGATTTTGTTAGCAAACCTGCAGAGCGAACCAATGCAAATCCGCCGCCATCAAACTATAGCATATCTACATCTGATTCCCATAGATGAGGTCCGCCAGGATCATGATTTTGGATCATTAGATGAATTTGGACTACCGCTTGGACTATCAGTCAATGTACTAATGGTGGTACCACGGAGTACTTTAATGGGATTAATGGATGAACAAAAAGATCAAGCAATGGCTTTATTTCAGAAGTACAAGAGGATTTTTGCTGTTGATGATCACAAATTAGGGTGTGCTTGGGGGGTGGTCCATTTATTGGACACCGATGATCATCCCCCAATAAGGTCTCAACTGATCTGCTGCTCTAGGGCAGCAGAAGATATGGTTATGGAAGAAATTGATAAGTTATTACAACAAGAGATGCTTGAGCCATCCAAGAGCCCGTGGGCTTCACCTGTTCTAATAGTAAAAAAGAAGGATGGCACCAACCAGGTAGTAATAGACTATCAGAAACTCAACAGTATTACTAAAAAAGGATTCATACCCCTTACCAAGAATTCATGACGCTCTGGACCAATTAGGGGGTGCCCATTACTTTTCCACAATGGATTTAATATTAAGATACTTGCAAATTGAGTTGCCCTTGGTGGAACAGAAAAAATGCGCTGTGATCACCTCTAAAGGTCTTTTTCAACTGACACGGATGCCTCAAGGACTGTGTAATGCTCCTGCTACTTTTCAGCGGGCCATGGACACTATTCTTGGCGATCTGAAACTTTTATGCGTTCTAGTATACCTCAATGATATTAACGTTTTCTCAGGAACCTTTTCAGAGCACCTAGACCACCTAGAAGCAGTATTCCGTCAGCTGGCAGAGGCGAACATAAAAATTATACTTGAGAGTGCAACTTTTAAAAAGATCAGCTAGAATATTTGGGTTTTATGGTAGACGCAATGGGGCTGCAGCCACAACTGGCTAAGGTGGAGGCCATTAGCAAAATGGCTACACCTAATAATAAGCACAATATACACGTATTCCTGGGGATGGTTGGTTACTATCGACGTTTTATCCCTAATTTTAGCTGTATTGGGGGCCTGCTATTTTAGTTGTCAAAAAAGGACGCTGTGTTTGAGTGGACAGAATGACATCAATCCACTTTTGATGCACTCCGTATGGCGCTGAGCAGCGCACTGGTGCTGCGATACCCAAACTTTGACCAGAAATTTATTGTTCAGATGGATGCATCCCTTTCTGCTGTTGGGGCAGTAGATTCTCAGAAAAATGATGAGGGAGAAGAACATCCTGACACTTTCTGTAGTCATAGTCTGAACTGTCATGAGTGTAATTATACTGTGACTGAGTGGGAATGCTTAGTAGTAATCTACACATATAAACAATTCTGAGTCTATTTGCATGGGGTAAAGTTTAAAGTCATAACCAATTACACATCATTACGCTGGTTGCAAAATCTAAAAGAACCAGAAGGTCGATTGGCTTGATGGGCTCTCAAGTTACAGGCTTACAATTTCGAGATTCTTCATCAGCTGGGAGCGAAGCATCAGAATGCAGACTGTTTATCTCAGTTACCAACTATTGCAGTGACAGCAGACCTTAGCGACGTGATGTAAAATAAGATTCTCAGCGGAAAATATGATGATGAACTGCCTCAAGTAATCAAAATGTTAAATGAATTGCACTCAAATACCTTCCAAGGGAATGGAGAACTGTATAAACAAATTGGCGATTCTATGGTGAATTTCCCGCGGCCCTCCGCATGGCTGGGAATCATTATTAGCGCTCATAGGATGGTCAGGCATGGTGGCGTGTGTAAAACTATGGAGTTGTTACGCCCACAGTACTATTGGAAAGTATGAGTTTTGATGTGCTCAAAACTATTTCCTGTTGCCATCAATGTCAAGTGGAGAAGCTGTTCCATCATACAACATCATATCGGTTAGTGAGACCACATTTCACTTGGCATATGGTCTCCCTCAATGTCATTTGGCCTTTGCCGATGGGAGCCAACTTTTGTAAGTACATTCTTATGGCAATCGATCATTTGACCTGGTGGGTTAAGCAAGTGCAATATGAGACCTGAGGCCATTATGGTAGCTAAATCTGTGCTAAGATGCATCATTCAGCAACATGGTTGCCCTCAGTTCATTCTCACTGATAATGTCACCAACTTCACCTCGCACAAACTTCCTAAATTGAATGAGCTTATGGGGATCCACAGAGTTCTGATGACCCCATACCACCCTGAGTCCAATGGAATGGTCAAACGAGTGAATGGAACTCTGGTGAGCATACTCCAAAAATTAGTAGTGAATCACCCTTCTGATTGGAGATTTCTCCTTTCAACCGCCAAGTTTGTGTATAACATTAGTTACCACTCCACCACAGGAAAGAGTCCATTCCAATTACTATATGGCTGACACCTGGCTCTTCCGGCGTTGCTTCATGCATGTGTAGAAGACACTGGCAGATTAGAGCCTCATATCTATTTGACTAACCTCACAAACATTCTGATCAAGCTACAAACTGAAGCATATTCCTTCAGTTTGGACAAGAAGATTAAGGATCAGGCAGCAGATCAGACATGCTGTAGTGGATTGGTGTCATTAAAGGAAGGTGATATGGTTCTCTTTCATGACCAGCATGGATTCAGCTGGAAGCATAAACTTGCCAGTATTTGGATAGGTCCACTTGAAATAATAAAGAAGACTGGAATTGACATGTACACTATTAAGGATCCTATCAGTGGACAGATCATTAATCAAGTACATGCAAAGTTCCTCAGACCTTATAAACAATAGGATCCTATTGTCCAGTTAAGAAGGGGGTAATGTCACAATTTTGATATGACTGGACAATAGTCTTGGGACATCTGGGTGGAAACCGCTGAACACAGCATCAGTTATGAATATTTGATTGCCTTGAGATGAGGTGATATTGGGATATAATGAGACTTATTGGATATAATGAGGTTGATGGATCACCTCTATATATGGTAATAAGGGATTTTAATATTTGATGAATACAAAGTGAATTACCTTCAAATAGGGTGACAGCAGATTAAAATAATAAGCTAGAATTCGAGGAAAACTGGCAGAATAGAATAACCTAAGCAACGAGAAATAGTATCGCCTGCAGCTGACATATATAAGCGAAATAGGCGATTTAGAAAGGGAGGTTTTTTAGTGAAAGACAAGCAAAACAGAGAAATGTAGCTGTTTTATATGACTAAATAAAATACTGGTTGGAGCAATTGCTCCTGTTTTTAAATATATTTTCAAGTGCGTCTGAAGGACTGACGACCTTCACATCATCCATCCATTGTTCAGAGGGATCAACCTGTGTGAATAGCCTGGCGGATCCTAGGGATACCATCCAAAATTACAACACATGCCATTTGGGCAGGCGACCCCATCTCACTTATAACTTTAGTTTCAGCAGCCTTAAATCTCCTGTGCCGCGTCCTGATTCCTGTTTTATTAATTATCCATAAATGCTAAAGGCCCTTTCTGGGCTTCCTTTGTTGAAGCCTTCTGTGAGCAAGGCCCATTCTGGAAGTTTTGAATTACACTTCCAATGAGGCAGGTTTTCTCTCAAAGTTACTTTGAGTGGATTCTCCAAAAAGCAATAAATTTTTATAAAAAATACAGGTCATAATTTGAATTAAATTTTATTATTAAAAGGATGGGATATTTATAGGTTTTGACTCAGTTCATAATCTATCAGTGCTAATTAATCGCTGAGCAATTGAATCTTCAATTAATTGATTGGGATGAAGCTGGTCATTCTTATTAACATTGATAGATTGAGATAAACTAAGCTCTCCTTCCGATGAAGCTGGGGGAATCAATGGAGTAGAATCTCCAGAGGCAAGAGAATTTGGTGAAATCCTGACACTTCTCCACTCAAGATTTGAATGTGGAGAAGGGTTTCTTAAAAACCTAGGGTGGATACGATTGATCACTATGCTGGTATCAACATGAACTATCAAGATTTCTAGTCCTCTTCGAAATATAACTTGATAAGGACCAGACCAGTTAGTTACTAACTTCTCATTTCGACCATTAGGTCAAGAGTGGTAATACATAACATAATCTCCAATTTGGTATTCAGGTAAAGCGGGTTTATGTTGATTGGTTCTTCAAGTCTCTTTGAGTAGTTACTTCAATCAATTCATAGCTTAGGCTTGAAGATGAATAATCTCATCCGCCAGATTTTTAAAATTAGATCAGAATTTTCTGGTATGCTTTCTTCAAGTATGGCTTGCACACTAGAAGGGACTGAGGGGTCTCGCCCATATAGGCATTTGAAAGACGACATCTTGATAATTCAATGATAACTATCCAACATGCATATAAAGCACTAGGCAAATAAAAACTACACCGAGATGGATCAGTAGAGACCATTTTTCTTAGAATCAACACTAAAGTCCTATTGACTCATTCAATGGCCCCATTTGTGGAGGGATTGTATGGAACGATGAATCTTTAAGTAGAGTTGAATAATTTAGATATTCCTGGACAAGTTGCGAGGTAAAGTTAGTCCCATTATCCAACATAAGGACCTTAGGACACCCATGTTGAGAGGCTATATGTTGATATAAGAATAGCGTAGTAGTTTAAGCTGAGGGAGTGGCAATAGAAATGGCCTCAACCCATTTAATTAAATAGTTGACAGCCATAATAATATACTGGCGGCCATTTAATCACCAAGGAAAAGGACCCAAAACATCAATGCTTACCACTTCAAACGCTTTAATTGGGGAATAACTTGATGCTGATAAGATGGGTTGATAATTCCATGACTTTTACAAATAAGTCATGAGTCAAGGGTCTCTCAGATGAATTTAGTCATATTAACCCAATAATATTAGGTCTTCAACCATCCTTGAGTTTTCTTAAACCAACTGTGGCCTACTTGCTCATGTCCTTCCATGATAGATTAAAACTTGTTTTTGGTTTAAAATAATAAACCACCTAGATCTGACGTTTTTATATAAAGCTCCCTCCCAAATCATAGTATCTTTAGTTATAAATTTTAAATAAACTCAATCTTCTTCATAATCTCAAGCCCACAACTCAGGTCGCCCAATGAGGCTATATAGTCGTTCTTTCTCCTCCACTTCCAAAGTCAGAATAGGAAGTCAGGACAACCCATCAGCATTCTGATGTTGAGCACTTAAACAATGAAAAATGTAAAATTGTAATTCTGCAATCTTAGGGTCAACTAGCCATTCTCCCATCAGAAACCTTTATATTCTGCAACCATTTTTAAAGAAGAATGGTCAATAATGACAGTTTTTGTTACCATTAAGAAAGGATGGAAATTCTTGTTTGCTAGAATTACAGCCAAACACTCCCGCTCAGTTACACTATAATTTTGTTCAGATTTGAACAGGGTTTTGCTATAATATTAAGCGGGATGGTCCTTCTGCTCCTCATCACACTGAGATAAGATAGCCCCAATAGCGACATTGCTTGCATCAGTATGTAATAAAAAAGGCTTATCAAATTGAGGATGAATTAAAACAGGTGCCCTAGTCAAGGCAGTTTGCAGAGAATTAACAACTGTCCCTGAGCTGAACTCCACTCAAAGGAAACTGCTTTTTGTAATAGATAGAATAATGGTTAAACCATATCAGCATATTTAGGTATAAATTGCAGATAAACCCAACCATACTGAGAAAGACTTGAATATCCCGCAGAGATGTAGGAGGAGGCATTTTATGGATAGCCTGAACTTTATCTGAGAGGGGTCAAATCCCTTTAGCCAATACTTGATGTCCTAAAAACTCCAGTTCATTTACGAAGAATGAGCATTTAGAGGGTTTGAGATATAAGGAAGAGCTTTGAATTCTCATGAGAACTTCTTTTAGATGGCTCAAATGTTAGGTAAAGGTTTTGGAAAACACGTTAATATCATCAAGATATACCAAAACCTAAGTAAGCTTTAGGTCCCATAACATACCTTCCATAGCTCTTTGGAAAAGTGGCTAGGGAGTTGCTTAATCCTTGAGGCATCCAAGTTGGTTCAAATAACCCTTCACTGGATATTATGGCACACTTAGCTCAGTCTTCCAGGGATAATTCAATTTGCCAGTATTTACTGGCCAAGTCCATGGCTGAAAAGTAGGTTGATATAGCCAACAACCTAAGAGAATCATTGATACTAGGTAAAGAATAACTGTCTCATTGAGTAATAGTGTCCAGTATTTGATAATCCATAACCACTTAATGAGAACCATCCTTCTTCTTAACCAACAGCAACGGAGATGCCCAAGGACTATTAGAGGATTTCAATAATCCAGTCTCCAATAATTGATGCAATTCTTTGGTAACTTGGGCTTCTTCCACTTTAGACTTACAATAGGGCTTGGAATGAATAGGAAGGTGATTACTAGTTTCAACGGAATGCATTACTACTTTCATCTTACCAAAGTCATAAGTATGCTTAGCAAGAATATTGGAGTATTCTTCTAACAACTAAAGCACTTGTTTTCCTTGGTCACTAGTGAGTTGTTTACTAATAGCAGGCCCCACCGTAAGGGTTTCCTGATTACTTACTAACCCAAAATCTTGTAGGCTTTCAAAAGGTTTAACATCATAAGTCTGAGATATGGGTAATAACTTGACATAAGAAATAGGGTGTTGTTGGCCCACCATCTTGGGTTCATTGGTAAGATTCGCCAATAAAACAGATAATAATTCCAAATAAGTGTAATCCAATATTATAGGGCATGGCAAGATTTTTTTAACTAAAGGGTTGGAAACGCCATGGACTTGTAATAAATGTTCCTTGGGAATCGATAAAAATGTAAAAAAGTATTAAGAATTTCCTGCAATTTTGGCGGAATAATTAGTTTGTTAAGGCAAAAATAGGAATCCCCTCTTTGATATCCGCCGAGGTAGGGGTAATTTTACTTGAGGGTCACCAACATGGTATTAATAGAATAAGACTTTTAGACCCCTCCAACAGACATAACTGACGTCATGCATAAGCATGTTAAGACAAAAGTAAGGAGACTCTATACCCCAAGAGAGATAGCAATGAGTCAGGGTAATTAATATTTCCATTAATTTCCACAAAAAATTGAGTTCCCTTTGGTAGGTCGTAACTCAAGTTATTAAGTACAATGGCAGGATGGTAAAAGTTAGTTATCAATTTTTAGGGTAAGATGAAAAAGCTCCAATTGCAGAGTACTCTGAGGTCCTGAAGTGCCATATCTTTCAAAATGGGAAATATTGAACGTTAACTTGATATGTGAGATAAATTTTGATGAGACAGCATTCACTGGAGATTCTGTATCAATGATAGCTTTGACCTTGACTTGATTCACTTGGAAGTCAATACAGGTGATGGTGCTTTCAAACTGAGAGGATAATGCCAACAACGAGGGCAAGGAATAAGAAAAATGTCACCTTTATTATACTCAACATGGCTTTAAAGCTCTTTTTTCACACTCATATCATTATCACGATGAAGAATTTTATAGGGTCTATCCCTTTTCTTCTTCTCATCCGCTTTTTTCTTGAAACAACGGTCCTCTGTATGGAAATATTGGTGAAAGTAGTTACACTGAATCGCTCTAGTATTCTCAGGCACAGCGTTAACTCTAGGGCAACTAGGTCTTGAAGAAACATAAACTCGGGGTTTCTCTGAAGATTGAGGAGGCAATTATAACAAGGCCTCCTTGATGTCTAATATACTTCTGAAATTCTTCTTTACGCTAAGAAGGTATACTTGCAACTGAGCCTTGGAAATAAAAGCAGACATAATGGCAATAATAACATCATCCAAATTCAACCAACCACAGGCCACCCAAGTTTGAGCTTCCCAATAGAACCAATGAGCAAAATCTTTGATTGATTCATCTGGAGGGGCTGTATACCCATAAAAGCCTGTTTTTGAGAGATAAGGTTTGCTCACTTACAAATTTTTTTGATTAACGCCTCTTTGACCTGTGACAAAGTAGTGAAAGTCATAAAGTGGGGTACCATGATATCCTGGGCCAATTGATTGAGACAATTAGTCAAGTAAGTCATTTTCTGATGATCTGTGGACAAACTCAAAACTTCTCATATAGATAGAGGAAAAAGATAATACTGCCTTACCAAGGAGAGTACTTGTTTTCTAAACTGGTTTAAAACTCATTAAAGCATTGGCTATCAAAAAATGTACACAGGATGTTCAGATTGAGTAGAAACACAATAGTTGAATCAGAAACTTACAAAGAAAAGGGAGTATAAGGGCCAACAGTCTCAGTATGAATTTCGCCAATATGTTGATTCAATTCAACATGCCCACTTTTTCATCCAACTGATGTGATAGTTCATAATTTGCTCCTGCTGAGCACTGTACTTAAATTCAATGTTTCAATTTTACCTTGGAGCACTCACCTTTTGATTCATAGGCCTGAAACAAGATATCATTGATTCTTCATCCATATACCCAGATTACTCAGTTCATCAGAGAAAGATTAATGCGACAAGGTGATCAATCGTTACCCCTTCAGGAGTTTAGTTTCATTCTTTGGCCACTTTATAAATTGGTCACGTAAGTGGTTCATCATGCTCAATAGGGAAGACTTGTTGAAGAGACCCTGAATACCCATCAGCGCCTAGGGGTCCTGAGGTCCATCTGCACCTGGTGGTCTGTGGGGCCCTTCAACACCAGGGGGTCCTTAGGGGCCATCAACACCAGGAGGTCCAGGTGGACTTACGCCCCTCAGGTGGCCATGGGGTCCTTTTACCCAGGGGACCCATAGCGCCAGAAGTTTTCTCTACTTCAATGAATCAGGATTGAATCCCTGAGTACAATTGCTCCATTTTAGAATAATGATTTCTGATTACTTCTTTAAAAGCTCAACTCTGCTCAGAAAGGTGAGAAATTACCACTTTCCATCCTTGCTAAATTTCCCAGACTCGTTGTGGAAACTGTAATTCAACAAAGCTAGACAATTCATAGTCAAGCTGAATAAGCTGATGATGTACTTCATTTAAAAAGGTCCAATTATTTAAGATGGCATCTCGATTATTTCTGCTAGGTCCAGAATAAAATTTGAAAAACTCAATAACATTATTTACCAACTGAAGTCCTACTAGTAAATTGAGCATACCTTGATGATGCATTCCCACAACTGGTAATAGATGGTATAGAGTAGGGTCTACTAGCTGAATTAAACATTACTCAGTGCTAATTCCTGGAATTTGGGAGGTTTGCAATACTTCTTGAGGATAGAGGTTACAGAATTAGAATGAGATTGGGTGGAATGGATTCCAGGATTAATGCTCCTACAAGCATTTGATTAATAATATTTCATAAAACCTCAGGAGGGATTTTAAAATTCTTGGTAAAATTTATATTAGGATTATAAAACTCCAAACTGGCATGGAGTTCCAAAGTGGACAGGACTCTTGGGATTTTGTATCTGAATGAACAGACTCATCATAAAATACTGCCTTGCTCATGGTCTTGAGCTTCTTCAGGCAAAAATAGAGAATCCATAGTAGTGACAGACGTGTTCATAATGCATAACTCAGAGTTCCCCTGTAGTGAGCACCACTCTGGAAGTTTTGAATTACACTTTCAGTGGAAGGTTTTCTCTTGAAATTACTTTGAGTGGATTCTCCAAAAAGTGATAAATTTAAGCAAAACAAAACACAGGTTATAATTCGACTTAATTTTTATTAAAAAATGGGATATTTATAGATTTTTTTGGTTCAAAATCTATCAGTGCTAATTTATCGCTGAGCAATTGAATCTTCAATCAATTAATTGGGATGAAGTTGATCGTTATTATTAATGTTGATAGATTGAGATAAATTAAGCTCTCCTTCTGATGAAGCTGGGGGAATCAATGGATTAGAATCTCCAGAGGCAAGACAATTTGGCAAAATTTTAACATCCATTGCTTGACATTCCCTTGAATATCATCCAAGAAATTTTCTGAGCTCATTGGATTTGGGCTCCGCCTACCACGCTAATTAATCTGCCCCTATGGAGACAGTGGAATAGATCTTCATGGCAGCGACTTCAGTTAATATGATATTACGCCACAACCCCTGCACTAAAAGTGATAACTTCATGATTAGATCTTCCAACTTGGCCTTGATTTTTGAGCCCAATGTCAATTAAGTATCCATCTTGGTTCCAGGGCCAAAGTGACCCTTTCCACAGGGATGTTTATCCCCAGCTCACTTTCCCCTCAATTGTTGGAAGACCAGATTAGGAGAGTATGTGATCCAACCCCTTTCCTACACCAAATTCGCTCCTGCAAAACCTGTTCTTCCCTATGAACTAATTACAATTTCTACTTTGTCAGCAGAATCAAGTGCAATCGCAAAAAATAGAATTACACCTACTTATACTACCCATGGCAATTAAAATCCAGGCAATCAGTTGTCCTTTGAGGCCCTGGTTGACACAGGTGTATTGAGTAACTTCATGAGTCTGGAGTTAGCCCAGCAGCTCAAAATAGAATTGGACCTGGGGCCAAAGATGTTGGTCACGTCATCATCCTCCCATCCATCTTTCAAAATACGGCGTCCAGCTCCAGTCTCAGTTCTCCAGTTTAGTTTCTGAAATCTCTTCTCTGTGATTTCTGACCTCATGTTCACAGAAATTTTGGGTGAAGGTAGGTGGCATTGTCAGCATATGAGAATTCACCTAGATTACAACATGTTGTCATTTGCTAATGCCTGGTGGAGGGCAAGTTTCCACTGTTTTACACTCTCATTAAATCTTGAAGCTGAGAGTCTATCATGACCCTTATTTCTCCCAATGGGTCTTCTGCCAGATTTTCCCGCAGCGTATATGAGCTACCAGAGCATTTTTGATTATGAAAGTCTAACCGCCTTCCTAACATATGGAAATAATTCCTTTTTAAACAAAGGTGGAGGGGTGAATACAAACTTCTCATTGTACCCACATATTGTGGAGGAGGAAGTTGCTTTTTATGCATAGTTAGATGATATGGTGAATAAAGGGTGGCTGTTCAAGGAGATATCCCCAGTTGCCTCATCCAATGTCTTTGCCAAAAAAGCAGATAGTTCACTACGCCCCTGTGTGGATTACGGCCACCTCAACAATATAACTGTTCATTACCCCTACCTACTTCCGTGAATCATGCAATTGGTAAAGCAAATTTGAAGTCAGGATATACTTAAAACTCAATCTGGTAAACACTTTTAATCAAATTGGGTATAGAAGGTCAGGAAAAGCTTGCCACTATCTTACTAGGCAAGGCATATTTCAACTTTGATTAATGCCTTTTGGGTTGAAGAATGCTCCTGCAAAATCAAAAAATGTTTAATAGTGTTCTATGTGATATCTAATTCTCTTGCGCGGTCACAAATATTTATGATATCCTGTACACTCCACCTCTCACAAACAGCTGCAAATAATTAGGGGGCGGTGGTCACTGCCCTATATAAGGCATTTTTTTTTAAGCCTATAAACTCCATTATATTGGGAGAAATTTGCTTTATTAGTTAATCTCATCTTAAAAGATAGTTACGCCACTCCACCCAGTATACTGGATTCCATTCGTGAGTGGCTGGATCCAACAATTTAGAAGCAACTGAGAAGATTCTTGGGTACCATATTTTTCCTGAAAACTTTGACACCTCACTCTTGCAGTTTAATGCACCACTGCATCTGCTCATAGGTAAAAATGTTCCCTTCCTCTGGACACCCAAGTTTTAGCAGGCATTTGATAGATAAAGGAGGTGCTATTGCCACCACCATCGTTAAGCATGTGTAATTCTCAAACCTTACATTGTTGCATGTGATGCATCTTCCATTATGGTGGGAGCTGTCCTACTCCAAGAGGACAATGGGTAGAATAACCAATTGCATACTTTTCTCACAAGTTTTCCACCACAGAGCAATCCTGGGCCATCTAAAACTAGTAACTGGCTGCTGTGGCGTTGGCATTGACCCACTGGCGGTACCTCTTAAAGAGGCTCATTACAAGTTGACTATGATGACTGACCGCCAAGCACTCCTGTATCTCTACAAGCTGCAGAAGTTGCTGCACTGACAGGCTCAAACCTGCTGAGACTTGTGCAGCTTTGTTTTTTATGAGTTTTTAAAGGGAGCAATGAATATACTTCCTAACTTTTTTAGTTTTAATCCTGCACTTTATTAAGCTGAAACAGATGAGGCGGACCTTTTTACGGTTATACTACCAACCCAGTTTTTGGTCATTGCTCCTCCTATGGTTTCAGTAGCAGATTTAGGTCCAGATGCTCCCTTGCTTTCACGGGTCTTAGCAACGCAGGTGTCATGTGTGGAGAGGATGGAACTTTTGGAGCGGTTGTCACTTTCAACCCCAAACATTCACTCTATTTCTGGCCAAGGGGCTTATCCAGTTGATGTTGCGTTTGTGATTTCCTCCTCTCCTCTGGACCAAAGTCATCCAAGCTCATCATGATACCACTGCAGTTGGTCATCAGGGGGCAAGAAGTGCATAAATTTAGTAAAGCGCACCTTCACTGGCCAGGCCTGCCATAGGATGTTCTGGAATGGATCACTAACTGCATATCTTTTGCGTGGTCCAAGTTGAACTGGCCTGGAAAGAATGGCCTCCTTTACCCTTTGTGGCAGGCAGAGGGGCAGTGGACGTTGATGCCTGTGAAATTTAGTGTTAAGCTTCACAGCTTTAATGGGTTCACAGCGGCTATGGTAGTTGTAGACTGATTCACTAAATTTGCCTTATTATCCAATTATCCTCCGCCATCACCTCTGAGAAGACTTCTCGCATGTTCTTGAAGCACGTGCTCTCTATGTTTAGACTCCATTGGGAAATCATCAGTAACCGCGGGACCCAATTTATGGCACAGTTTTGGAATAGTTTTTTAGAAATTTTAAAATTACATTCTGTCGCTCCACTGTATACTATCCACAGTCAGATGTTCAAAATAAATGGTTCAATCAGAACTTGGAACTGTAACTGCGGTGGTACGCTGCAGCTGCTCAGGATACCTGAGCGGACGCTCTTCTGCTCATCCAGTTTGCATATTATAACGGAAACTCATGCATCCACATATTTCTCCCCATATGAGGCTACCCCGAGGTATAACATGCCATTATCAGTTGGCCTGTGCCTTCATCCAGAGGTGCAGCTGCAACTAAGCATGCTCAGCACATTTATGCAACCCAGTACTTGGTTTGGGAACATTTGGCCAATGCATTAGTGATTATAAACAGGTTGAAGATTGGAAGTGTCTCCTGACGCATGAGATTGGCAGGTTCACACGTCTTGTTGGACATGTAGCACTTGCGCATGAATTTGTCCTCATGCGAGTTTTTGATAAAATGCTTATGCCCCATTTGGTAGGATATGACTTGAGTTATGGCGCTTTCCGCTTATATTTGTCATCCCACTGGGAGCTACATCCCATCTTTCATGTCTTACAGTTGTCCACGTACAATAGGACAATCCCATCGGAACCTGAGCCCTTTGTAATTGAGGGCATGAAGAAAGATCAAATTAACGCTATTTTGGCTTTCTGACGCTCCTGCAGATAAGTTCAACATTTATTCGCTTGTAAAGACTGTCCAGTTACAAAAATAGCTGGGTTGGCTCTTGGTACTATGCTAACTGTTTGGAGCTTGTTGAGGCTTTCCGTGCTAACCTACACAATGCTCCATGCCTTACTCCCAAATATTGTGATGCTGATGGCAATAAAGTTACCCATAGCACAAAAAAACGTGGCTCTCACTCAGTTCCCTGGTGGTTGTGCTCCCCATAGAGAGAAAGGGAATGATGATGTAAGTATGGGGGAGCATCTCTATGCTTGAATGGGTGGTTTTCACTTTACCATCCAATAAAAGGTTTATGAAGGCCAACTGATCTCCTCATTTCCCAAGGTGACCTCGCCCATGTGGTGGATGAGCGGTGGGTTATGGTTTACCTTTAAAGAATTCCGCCACCAGCCCCTGTACTAACTACTGGGATTTGGTATGGCATACTGAGGGAATCTGCATCAAGGTAACAGCAAATTGGGACCAGCATGAGGTGAAGGGACATATGTAGCTAGCGTCATTCCTTTGGACACATAGTCTGAAAGCATTGTACCTTTAGTGAATAAAGCCAACAGCATCAAACCTTTAGCAAAAACAGCTGACAGCATCAGGCCATTATCAAAAACAGCCATCAGTTTCAAACATATCCCTTTGGCATTGAGATCGCATTATTCATAATTCCACACGGCCAAACAGACACCAGAGCAATCAGGTGCGGGTGGGTTAATCATCCCAAACCCGTTCCTGACCACTTGGGACCATCCCTACATGAGGTGGCCCTGGGAGGCACACATTACCTGTCAAATGAGACGTTACTTCTTAAATCATTATAATCATGGCAAAACTGAAACTTGAGCATCTGTGGACAAACCAATGATGACTTGGCCTGCAGCTGAAACTTTCAGAGTCAGTTTCAATTTAACTGTTTCCCCCCACAAAAAGTTATTCCAGGTTGTACAAAATTAAAAACCAATCTCATGCGTTTCATAAGCTATTTTATAATTGACCATCCATTTAAAAAGTTATACCACATTGTTAGGATTGATAGTCAATAACCTATATTTCAATTTCAATTGATAGTTATCTTACCATAAATCCATTTTTTGTTTCATTTGTTCTTTTCCAGAACCCCGGACACCCCTTATGTGGAATTACAGATCGCGCAACAACTGTTCCATCATGGTAATGTTAAGGACCTTGTTGCCATCTGCAGTTAATTGGAGTTACCATGGTAAAATCTTTCTAAACTTTCCCTAATTGAGCAGGTAATCCGCCACCAAGATCTTGACATTTTTTGGGCAAAAGTTTTCCCTGCTCCAGGTGAGAATCTGCACTCTCAATGATATCACCATTCCAAGTTTTCCCTTGGGGAAATACAAACCACCCAATCCAAACCTTCACTTTCTCTCCCAGGGCCCGTGGGCCCTGGAGCTGAAACATCTTGGCCTTTTACTGGTTGCTGTTCACAGGTGCAGCACATCAGTGCTCGTTGTATACTTATCTCATAGCCATTAAACTTCTTTTGATCAGCACTGCCCCTGGCATTATTTTACCTTTTGGGTTTTTACACCCCAACTGGAAGGCCAGTCTAAACTTTATCTGCTGCTTTCTTGAAATCTTGGGGAGGGAGAATGAATGACAGTAGTGAAAAAGTTATCAAAAATTGATTTAAGAGCAAGCACTAGCTAGGGCTAAACCAACCTGAAACAAAGATCTTTGAGTGGGAGCTGAGCCTTGTCAGAAAGAGATTAGGGGATGAGAAATTGAATGTATGCACTAGCTGAACAACACTATAGCTCAGGGAGGAAAACAGAAGTAAATGAAGAGGCATTTGGTAAATCCAAGTAATCTCTATATGGCACCAGCATGGGAAAATTGGTATTGAGTACTTGACAATGAGCTTCATTGAGAACGTTGGACATGTGGGATGTCATGGTGCAAGGGATACTGGAGGGTGTTTGATGAATCATGCCTCAGATCAGATCCAATAGGGAGGATATTGATGTGAAGAGCCAGAGATGAGGTAGTTGTGCTTGAACAAACGGCATCTTAAAGGCAACAGATGCAATCTTTTTTGAAACCAGAAGCAAAATGAACGATGGCTTTCAGGGGATGCCAATAGCTTTTCAGTTCAATTATGAAATACTTGACTGTCAAAATAAAGGGCATAGTATAGAATATCTCACTCTAATATGGTCAAGATTGTCAGGGTTAAGGGTTTTAGCAAGAGCCTCAGATACTTTGCTTTCTAGCTCCTCATATGGGAGCTTGAAGAGTTCACAATCTCAGATAGTTAGTTGAGTCAAATCTAACACTGGCTTGTAGTATTGGCCTAACCAAAACAGAAACTCTGGAAGCAAATCTAAGTTGGCACTAAAAACTGATTGATATTAGAATGCATGTATTTATTTGATTTGATAATTATTATGGTATCTAATTAGAATAGAGCCAAATCAAACAAGGTGATAAAGTACAATTTAGCAATAAGAAAAAGAGGGAGCATCAGCCATTCCATTTAAGATTGTAGCCACCTAATTTCTTTTAAAAAGATACTGTTTGTAGTAATTCAGTGAAAGGACCACCTATGTATGCTTGATTTGAAGCATGGGTTTATGAGGCCATAAACAATATTCCTTCAAGTAGAACAACTCATTGCCCAGATAAGGTGGACATCTTCATCTGGAAGATTCTGAAGATAACGTTGATACTGAGAGTTTGATGAAAATGAATATGAGCTATATAATCTGGTCAAGCTGGGGATCTTTTCAATTTTACAATTGTCCAAAAAATACATCTCATTGTAGATTAAGCTAGTTTGTTCTAATTTCTGGTGAAATTCATTTATAGCTTATTAAATCAAGCTCTTCAAAGATTTTTCGATATTAGTCTATTGTTTGGTAATGGTTTCCGCTGTTGAGATTGGTGCAGGAACATTGGATCACAACTGCACAGGTTAGTCACCAGAAACTCAAAGTACTGTAAGAAAACAATACTTTGACCAAAAACTCATAAAAACCAGAAAAATCTAACAATAGGGGTTTTATTTAAGTACATTAATGAGCACCTTGTAGTATCAAATACTGGCAAAGGATCATGAGGCTTGCTCTTGTAATTCTCATTATAACTTAATACTTATTAACTTCCAAAGAGTTCCCTCTCTCCTATTTAATCCTCTACAGATATAATCATTATAACAGCTTTCTAATTAGTGCTTCTATAGTTACCAAGCAGCCCTCCAAAACTGTATGCTAAATCGATGACATCCAAATTGTTCTAATTAACCAAAAGCTAAAGATCAAAGTTCTATTTTCAAAATTGTTAAATCACCAACCTTAGTTAAATTATATCCAGGTGTCCCAGATAAAATAATAACGATTCTATTACTTATGTTATACACTGGCATGGGGTTATTAAGAGTAAATTATATAAATGGAATGAGAAGCAATAGTATTAAATCTAAAGCATTGGAAGCCAAAAATTAAATAATGAGGGATTGTTCCAGTGGGATTTCAGGGATCCGTCAAGTAGTATAGTACTACTCAGGATAAAACTTATAAAAGTAGGGGTATTGGGATATACAACTGTTAAATTTTGATAATTAACACAAAAATAACCCTTCACAAAAACCATTATTTTTGTTAGAGTACTCCAACTAATGAATCCCTTGATCCACCTAATTTTTCTGTATAATCTGTTACATTAGATCACCTTAAAACCACCTTAATTGCACAAACATCCCAAATATCATAGCTAATAATAGCTAATATATAATTTAGTGCAGATTATGGGATTCAATTAGGTGAATCAGGTGGGTTTAAAGAATAAACTTAAATGCACTTTCAAATTTAATGCAATTATAACTTATCTATATCGGATTATATGCATGTCAATCTCTGTAATCTCCACAATAGTACTTGCATATGGATGGCTCAGTAAAGAAGTACCCAGTACTCCAAGAGGCCTTCCAACGTCTCAAAATAGGGGTGCATCATTATTTTAATTTATATTATATTTCCCCAATTTGTTGTATTTCATCAGCTGTATGAGAAAACATAATCAGGCTGATTAAATAGCAAATATACACTGCTGAAGTGCTATTATGCCTACAATTTTCCCGATTATAAAAGAAGTGCCATCACTCAGTTTGAAATAATTGTATTTAGGTTAATCAAAGCCAAATTAAATTGGAGGAATTATTAACCACTGTCATAATCTATAGAGGACTGGCATAGTTTTAATGATTTCATCTAATAGATGAGTATGTACAGAGAAATGCCTTAGAGTTTAAAGTACTGGCGCTTGGAATTGAAATAACACCATCACCTTTCGATCTTATATCAGATTATCTTATATGAACTTTAATTAACTCCATCATCATATTGAGAGGTGTAGAGAAGCACTAATGTTAGCTTTTTATTATTACTTACATCAGTAAAGTTCCCGATTAGAGAGGGAAAAATACCCAGAAGTGACCAGAAGAGTTTATTTAATTTATAAAATTTTTGTGGGCCTCAGAACGGTTAGGAAATACCGTATGACACTAAGTATAATTGAGGATAAATTGGCCAAAGCTCTTTACAACTATCAAGGCAGGAGTGTATTTGATAAGCTAGTAAAACCTCAAACTTAACTAGTAGCTCTCACTGAAACTTCAGTACACAATTTAATTTTTACAACCAATTTAGATACCAGGCAGAAGCTGCCATAAGATTGATAATAATTGTTTGGAAACTAATGATTAAGAAATCACCAAGTACTTTAGCACTGCTCACCAAAACACTGAGGATAGTAGTTTGTACTCCTTAGAACTCATCATGGCGGGAGGAGGGCATGTGTATTCAACAGGTCCTAATGATTTTACCTCAGACAGCGTAAAGGAGATGATGGAAACCCTCTTTCATTGATACAGAATTAGTACATCTCAGGTGGACTCATCCTTTGGTCTGTTTTATTACCTGAAGGATTATGCCTTTAAGATGGAGATGTACATGCATTACTGAGAGTCAACAATGGCAACTTTGGACAGATGCCTTACTAGTACACAAGCAACCAATGAAATTTTTGTCAGTTTTGTACAGCTAGCCATCAAGCATATCCAGAGGATTCTGGATCAGTAGAATCTAGAGCTTATGAAGATATACAGAGTTCAAGAGGAAGAGTGATCTTGCTGATCTAACCCACTGGATAAGTTAAATTATAGCATCACCAAAGTCAAAAAAGCCACCGTTTCCAATACAGAGAATGTCAATGATGCTTATAGAAGATTTTTTACTTTGTAAGAACATCTCAATATTAGAGTTCCTAGAATTGCAGCTTAAGTTCTCACTCATCATGTATTGACCAGTGTGTGGATTCAAAATATCTATAAATGCTGCCAGAAATTGGAAAATTACTCCAAATTTTTCTTCTCAGAATGAACACCTGACAAAGATACCACTTCTGCTTACGTGAATCATCTGATTTAAAAGCAATGCATATTAATCTCAACGAATTTGTCTAAACATAGAGGCGCAGTTTACAAAAGAACATTTAGGATCTTATCACAATGCCATCAGAGCTGAAATACAAGGAGGATTTTGCTCAGATCCATGATGAATTCTTAAGGCTTCAGTCAACAAGGTCATCTTTGTAAACCAAAAATGTTGAGTTTTCAAAGAAAGCAAAAGTTATAAACCCAGCTATCTGTGGCTAATGACTGAGTTGCTGATCTGACCAAAGATGTCAAGCATATTTTGGCTTTTAAAGTTGAATATAGAAATGAATGTGAGAGCCTTAGAAAAAATTTGATATTCTTAAGGGGAAAGGCTGCAATTGTTCAACCGGTCTCCAAGGGGAGACTAGCACATCCTCTAAATATTTGGGCAGAAACGACTAGGGAAACTATCTGAGGTCCAAATATCAGGAGTCCAAATCTAGCAGTTCAGAATATTTTCACAAAGCAGAGTCATCAAATATTGAGACAGGTGCTGAAACTGATATCTCAGACGTTTATTTTATGCTAATATCTTGGCTTCTATCCTGACTCAAGATAACAGTACACCTAATATGGGCCAATTTTAATGGGGGATTTCCCAAGGCGTTTGAGCTCTAGATGAAGTGTGACCCTCTGGCAGATTCTGGTCATGATGACTTCAAGCACTTAGACTTGGTAAAGTTTGACAAAAATAGGGATGTACATTCATTCCTAAGTTTTTTTGAAAAATCCATCTGAGGAGGATCTGATCATATAAAGTTGGCAGCTCTTATCAATTGTTTGGACTCAAACAGTGTAGACCTTGTTATGCCCTATTTGGGTGAAAATTGATTTTATTCAGATGAGAAACAAGTTAATAAAGCAATTCAGAGGCCCAATAAGCTATTGGTCCAAAAAACAAATTTGCTCAACATCAAAATCCAGAGAAATGTGTCCATAAGAGACTTTATGGATTGGTTCTACCATGAGGCTCAAGTCCTACTCAAGTCTAATGCTACAGACAAATTTGATGCATAAATTTCTATAGAGCATGCTGTTAAGCCATACCATGAATTGCAGCGTCTTATGCTTCCAGATTTCATTGAATCATGAGAGCCTTGAAACTCGCGGACTAATTAAAAATTGTACAAATAGCTTTGACACTTCTATTCAGACCAGAGATCAGTCAAAGTTTTATTTTTTGGGGGATGAAAAATACCAATTTAAATGATCAAGGAAAGGATAATTGGCCCACAAAACAAAAAAACTGATCAGCAACAGGGCGATTAAATGTCATAATTGTGACCAAAATGGACACTTTGCTAGTCAATGCTACAGGCGGGCAAACAAGAAACCTGGGGTGGATATGGCCCTGAAGGTTGATAATGAAGAAAAGGCGGGTAAAGTGTTGGTGGAGTAGAGGCGGAAAGCTCTACCTCCACCAATACCTTAAGACAAATTCCACTCGACCCAAGTAAGCTTTTTGTGACCAATGAATTGGCTGAAGGTAGCCTGCATCTTTTCTTGGATGATAATGTATATATGGCTATGGCCTAAGCTAAAGCAAAAAAGTCAAAGCAGTTAGAAGCCACTGAAGAAGCTTAGGCCAAAGTTTTTAAAGCTATATACCAAAAAGGTCATTGATTGAGGATTAAATGCCATCTTAAATGATCCTCCAATCTTCCCTTTCTACATGATGTGCAAGTGGCCATTCTGATGAACACTTTAGCAGAGATTTTTCAGAGATCTGCTCAAGTCTGAAGTAACACCTGGAGCTGCTCAACCACCCCATTATTCACTTAATAAAAGATTCTGATACCTACTCTGAGTGTACATAAGTAGATATATTGGTGAATGCGGTTCAGGTATGGGCCATCAGATTTGATAGTGGGGCACCTATCAACATTGTTAGCACCAAACTAGTCATGAAGCTGAATATTGCACCCAACATTGCCCACTGCCAAAAGTATGCCACAGCTTGAGCCCACACCACTAAGTCTCTTGAGGCTTACAGTATGCTACAATTGCATATAAGGTCTAATGTAGTGACGGCATCAGCCATAGTATTGCCAAGTATAAGCTCTGACATCCTAATCAGAACCAATTACTTGGAAAATTTAGTGTTGTCACAAATCACAAAGAGGATATGCGCACCTTTTTGTGACAGAGTATCCCTCTATACTGTAACAAAAGCAGAAAGGCTGAAAAGGAAAAGACAAATCTATTCTTCAACTTGGCCTACAAGGATGATATAGTCCTGAATGAGTATACAAAATCTTGCTTGAAAATTAAGACCCTACCAATGAAGATTTGTGAATCAAAAGGAAATCCATTAACGCTGCCTCCCCAAGTTCAATTCCAGTACAGGAACTTTGGGTAGAGGTCAATTATGACTTTGTTGGCGTTGTGGACCAATGCCTTAAACTAAGATAGCAAATAGAAAAGGTGGTCCATGGAGTTCCTGGCCTATCATACGCCACACATGGAGGATTTTAGATTTTATCCTCCTTTCCCGTTCATTCAATTTCCCTTAATTGGTGTGGTATTTTCCTCAGGTCGGCCAACCTCAAATAAAATTTAAAATTAAAAAGGAATCCCATTAAGTTTAAATCAGTAAAATTACTATACTTTCTGAAACTCAAATAGTTGTCCCTACCAGCTAACTATTAAGTTCCAGACGTACTTTAAGGGGAAATATTTTAACCATAGTCTACATCCTGATTAGAGCCAAATATCACCCCTGGTATAGTCATTCCAGGACACAAAGAGATTATTCGCAAACCTACAGAATTGGCCCTTTATATAATATAGCATCAAGGTATTTTTGACCTGCATTTATTCCCAGTCACGGAAATTCAGAACTTTCATACATTTAAGACCCTGGATGAGATAGTACCTCCTGACATAGAGGCAATCAGCATCAGTAATGTTATCCCTATTGACAAATTAAAAAAACTGACTTAGAGACAAAAATGTTCAAGTTCAGGATTTATTTTTTAAAAATTGAAAAAAATTCACAAAGGATGATTTTTAACTTAAGTTGTGCTAGGAACGTGATAGACACTACCAATACAAGTGACCATGACCACATCCAGTTACACTAATTAGATGCTTGAAAGCAGCAAAAAAAGCTATTCAAAATGAAATCAAAGAGCTTCTGGATCATGGCATATTGGCTTCATCAAAGAGCCCTTGAGCTGCCCTGATTTTATTAGTAAAATATAAGATGGGAGCACTTGGATTGTCATAGACTATCATAAGCTGAATAACATCACTAAGTAGGATTTGTATCCACATCCACGGATTGATGACGCCTTAGATTGCCTTGGAAGCGCAAAGTTATTCTCTGCTATGGACCTAATAAGCAGATACTGGTAGATTGATATGCCTAAAGAGGAGCGCAAAATTGCTATTATAACTCAAAAGGGTCTATTCCAACAGGCAAGAATGCCACAAGGGCTATTTAACGCCCCAGCTTTGTTTCAAAGAGTGATAGACACAATCCTGGAGGATTATAAGCTGTCCTGGGTGCTGGTTTACCTGGATGACATAAACGTCTTCAGCCACACCTTCAGAGATCATCTGATACATTTAGAGGAGTGTATAAGAGATCAGTAACTGCTAATCATCAAATCAAGTTCAGGAAGTGACAATTTTTCAAAGACCAATTTAAATACCTTAGGTTTGTTATAAATAAAAGAAGGACTCTGACCTCAAACGTCCAAACTGGACGCAATATTAAAAATGAAACGGACCAAATCTATGCGCAATATACAAGTTTTCTGGGTATGATTGATTATAATCACTGTACAGTTGCTAATTTTGCACAGATTATAGAGCCTTTGTTTCATCTAGTTTAGGACAAAGTCGCATATAACTGAGTTTGCCAGTCAAAAGGCATTTGATCAGCTTTGATTGACCTTAATATCAATTCCAGTTTTTTGATACCCAGACTTTGACAAGAGTTTATTATCCAAACTGATGCCTTGCTCATGGCAGTCAGAGCAGCTTTGTCTCAGATAGGGAAGATGGAGAGGAACATCCAAGTCCTTTGCTAGTTGAACCTTAAACATCTAAAAGCGGAAAACACAGTGATGGAATAGTAATGCTTGTAGTCATACATGCCTATAAGCAATTTTAGATTTATCTGCACGGCACTCAAATTACTGTTGTAACAGACCATTTGTCCCTAAGATAAATACAAAATTGAAGGATCCTGAGGGACAATTAGCGCAATGGTAATTAAAGCTTCAAGATTATAAATACATAATAAAGCATTGCACAGGTGTGAAGCAACAAAATGCTGACTATATATAATGATTACTTACAATCACCACCATCAGTTTGGCAACCAATGAGCTGTTACAAAAAATGATCAGAGAGGAATTTCAAATTATCCTGAATACTTCAAGAATCTAATTTCGGATCTTTGACAGGACACAATGATCAAAAACAAAACATAGTACAAAATGAATAAAGAAAAGATGTTCACTTTTTCTGAGACCTTTTGGCATGAATAAATATAATAATGGCTGCTCATAAAGCCATATGACATTGTGAATTCAGAAAATGAGGAAGCTGTAAGGAGAGTGTCTATAAATCTCCTGTTTCCAGCGTGAAGGTGCTCGGTGCACAGAGCCAATGAATGGAAACTAGCCATTAAAACCAAAGTTACTAGAGACCAGCAGAGGAGGCTGTAGCAATAATAACCTATAGGGAAAAGTGCGATTATTAAACAAAAACCCCACCAAACTTGATGCGGTACACAAAAGGGAAAATGGTAAGCGTCCCAGGATGGAGGGAACCTGGGTGAACCAACAATAAATGAGGGGCTAACCAGATCATCTGTAAAACTGTTTAGGGGATGTAGCGTGAGACCTCATTGAAGGGGTCCACGCACAGGATCATTTGGAATATCATTATTAAAAAACAGTAAAATGGGAAATTTTATTTGGGAAGTCGACCAACAAGGAGTGTTAGTTATGGGAAACAAAATTAAACAAACTTGAGGGAATAAGGGGTTTGCTGCAGTGGGCCCAAGCGTAGACCCACCAATAGGCCAACACTACCATCTAAATTTGTTAAATATGCCAGAATCAACTTCACTTAAGTGATCGATTGAGATTGGATTTGACCCAAATGCGTTGTTTTGTAAATAGAATGGGTTTCAAAACCCTTTTCCTTAGAAAACCAAAATGGAACCGTCTGCATTACTTTGGTAGACCATCCGTTTTAACGCCTGGACTAACATAAGGGGCTGAGCGTTTGGCACAATACTAATCCCAACCTGGGCATATTTTGTCCATAACCAGCATTGTTCTAGGGTGTGCTTCAGGTTAGGGAAAGCCTGTACTTTTACCTTCTGGGCCTCCTGACGCCCAGTCTTACCCTTGGGGTTGGTCCCCACTATAATGTCATGTGACCATGACATCACCCTATCCTCCTGACAGGGCTTAACCCCACCTCCAGGGGCTTGCGCAAGGGAAAAGTTCTTGTGGCAGGGGCCAACTTCATGGCGGCAATGGTCAGTTTAAGTTGAGATCCAACAGCCTGGGGAAATGTTGGTGGAAGGCTTTAATAAGATCTTGGGCATGCACACAGTCACGCACTGGAACCCAAATGTTCTCTGCAGCGTCAAAGCCCTTCCAGGATACCAGGTATTCAAGTCTTCTTTAACGCGGCGGGAGGAAACTATTTCTTCCACCTTCCACTATGGCACCCCATCCACAAGATAGGCTTCAGGAGTCTCTGGTGGGGGGCCCTCAAACAATGTCAGTTTGCTCTCATTAAACACAGAGAAGTTCTGAAATGAAGGGGGGAGATCTAGCTGTTATCAGGCATGGTCCACCTTTCTAACAACGCGGTAGGGGCCAATCCTTTTTGGTCCCAGCTTCTTGCATGGCTGCTTGATAGGGGAGTTACGAGCATCAAGCATCATGAGATCCCCTTCCTTGTATGCAGGACCCACTCGGCGCCTCCCATCAGCGTTCTCCTTATACACTTGCATTGCCACCTCCAAGCTTGTGGAAACCACTTGGTGGACCTTCTTGATTTTCTTGGCAAAGTCCACCACCGCTACAACCTTAGACCCACAGCTGAGCTCCATGTTAAAGGCGGGATTAAAGCCATGGATGGCAAAAAATGGGGAACAACAGATCGATGAATGCAACGTGTTGTTGTAACTAAATTGGGCCATAGGAAGGTGAGATACTCAATCTGAATGATCCGCGCAGTGTAACACCGCAGAAACTGATCCAAGAAGTAATTCACTCGTTCAGTCTGCCCATCTTATTGGGGGTGATAGGCAGTCAAATGGCAGGGGCAAATCTGAAGAGTCTTATACAACTCTTTTCAAAAGATGGAGGTATATTGGGGTTCCCAGTAACTGATAATCTCTTGGGGAACTCCATGGGGTGCAAACACATGCGTGACGAAGAGCCTAGCCATCTCAGCCGCGATTATTGTAGTTGTGTAAGGAATGAAGTGGGCGAACTTTGTAAAATGGTCCACCACCACCATGATGGCATCATAGCCATCAGAGACAGGTAGTTCCACAATAAAATCAACTGAGAGGGAAGTCCAGGGCCCATTAGTCTTTTGGACTACTACCAACAACCCAGATAAAGGTTGACAATTGGGTTTCATCTGGTTGCATACCAGGCACTCCTTACAGTACCGCCCCACCTGAGCAGGCAAGCCCTTCCAATTGTAGGTGCAACGTATCAACTCCAAGGTCATTGCTTTCCCCGGATGACCAATGGTGATTTATTATGATGGTCCCAGATGATTTCCAGGCGCAGTGTCCAGCAGGTACTCAAAGGCGACCCTGAAACCACACCATCTCATCCTTGGTATAATAAGGACAACCTTTCAGAACATACCATATTCCTCTGCGTTTTCCAGAGTTGAAAGCAGCGGCCCGTTGGCCAGGGGAGAGGGAAGTTGCGACAGACTTTTATTTGGAGGAATTATCACCTGTGTGTTGTAAACTTCTACTCCCTTAAGATTGGGTGCTAAAGCAGGGTTGTGGCTCAAAGCATCCGCCAAACCATTATCCCTGCCCTTGGTGAACTCATACGTGAATGCAAATTGGGCAAGGTTCTCATGCCAAGGGGTCTGCTGTGGGGTGAGGACATGAGGAGCGCGGTGGCACAGTAAGGCACGGTGGTCTTTGCGTACCTGGAAAGGTTAGGATGAGCCATGCAAGTGGTGATGCCAATAAGTCAGCACCTCCACCCCTGCTAGTAACTTCTTGTCGTAAATGGCGTAATTTAACTCTGGCAAGGACATTTTTTTAGAAAAATATCCCACTGAATGCTATATCCCATATTCGCCTACTTGTAACAAGGCAGACGCTATGACAAAGTTGGAGGCATCAGTAGACACAATGAACTCCTTTTACGGGTCAACATGGCGAAGAACAGACGTGGACAACAGGTTGCACTTCACTGCTTGAAAATCATCCTCCAAAATGAAGGGACCACGATGCACCTTGGCACCGCTAGCCTTGTATAAGGGAACCGCCACCTCATACAGATTGGGTGTGAACTTCTTGAGGAACGTACACGTCCCCAAAAGACTCCTCAATTCCTTGTTAAGGTGGGGGTGGGCCACTCATTAATAGCCTCTCCTTGTTTGGAGCTATCATGTGTCCTTGTTCAAACACGACGTTGCCTAGAAAAGTGACTTGGGACTTGAAAAATTTACACTTGGTAATCTTCGCCGTAAGGCTGGCTGCCTTTAACTGCTCCACAACTTGCTGAAGGTATACTGCATGGGATTCCTGATCAGGGGAAAACACCAGAATGTCGTCCATGTAGGCAACCACGCATACTCCTAACAAGTCCCCCAAAGCTGCATCAATGCGGCGTTGAAAGATAGCAGGAGCATTCTTAAGCCCAAAGGGCATGACCTGATACTTGAAGATCCTTTTCTGTTATGGAATGAGGTTAACCACTCTTGTCACTTTTTAATCCGGATATAATTGAATGCATTGAGTCCATCCAGCTTAGAATAGACCTTCGCCTTTTCCACATAGCGCGCAATCTGTGAACCCAAAGGTTTGGGATGGAGGTCTGATACAGTGACGTTGTTAAGGTTTCTGTAGTCCACACATGGGCATAAAATACCATCAGACTTCTCAACAAAGAGAAATGGGGAGCATACAGGATAGGTACGCTGAAAAATCGCACCTTTGGCTAACTGTTCCTTCACCCACACATCCAACTCCTCTTCCTCCCAGACAATCAATGGGTAAATGGGGAAGATATACACACCAGATCCACCATGAGCTTGAAGTCACAATCGAACTCAGAGTGCTCAGGGAGTGCGTTGGTGGATGCTTCATTAAAAGAGGATTCCAAACCCTCAGCAAAGAGGTATAGGAAAACCACTGAGGGTTTCAGCAAAGGGGCAAGGCTATAAGGGTGAAAGTTGGGCCAGTGGGGCAATTCTCCCTGGGAGTTAGCCTCAGACAAAGAAAGAACTATCATGCAACCATTCTTTAAAGTAAGGATAATGTATTCTCTTTCAAGTTAGTTTTAACGTCAAACTTCCGCCACCACTCCACTCCCAAAATGATAGGCAGAAAAAGGTTTTTGATAGCCTGGAAGTGATCGGACAAGTGGTACTTGCCCATCTGATAGTCCACTGTCCCTCTAATATTCAGGGTGGGAATACCTTAGGACGCCCCTCCCTTAACCACACCACCTTTCAAGTAACTCAGCTCCAGGTAGTCGGCTAGGCATTGGTCCATAAAGTTATTAGAGGTAACAGTATCCACCAGTACAGTGGTGCTGAATTTTCCTAAAGCGGATGAAAGGGTAGCAGACAGCAGAAAAACCCAAAATGGTCTTGATTAATAGCAGACAACGCCAGAAAATCACCAACAAACTCATCCTAGGGAATTAGCATATCAACAACGTGTGTTTGGAATCATAGAAGGGGAGGGATAGTTGGCCACTCTTACTACTGAATGCCACATACCCCACCATGCCTTCTGCAGGTGCATATACCTTATCATATTTAAAACGAAGTTTTTCTCCACTTTCTGAAGCCACGAATCATGGTAGGGGTCAAACGAGGGTTCTCAGGGGCTATTTGATATACTGGGATAGAGTTCTCATCTAGGCTATAAGAGCTAATAAATGGCTCAGAGGTTTGGATAAGATTTTCGTCATAAACGTGTTTTTAGACACAAACGACCCTATTCCCCCAACTGCAATGGAAGGCACGACGTTATCCAAGGCCAACATCCCCAGGCCCATCTTCACCAATTCCGCTAACATGGTCTGAACGCGCTGCTGACAGAAAACTCATTTATTTAATTTGAATTTAATCTATTCGGTGGCAAGTCAGGAATCACGACTTTCAGACTATGAAGCATCCATATCCACCAGGTATGAGCACAAAGGGTGGATACTTTTCAGTTGGAGGCAATCATAAAAACGCAGATTTGCTCCAACCTTTAGGGAAAAGAGAAAACAGCGGTGCAGCTAACGTCAGCCAAATCACACAGCTGGCGGCCACTGGTTCAGCTTTGGAAAAGTATCACACAGAAAAGTTTGTGCAAATAAAATTAAAAGGTTGGATTGACTAATGTAATGAGAGTGTCTATAACTCTCCTGTTTCATGCGTGGAGGTGCTGGTGCACAGAGCCAACGCATGGAAACTAACCATTAGAACCAAAGTTACTAGAGCATAGAAGAGGAAGATGGAACAACAATAACTTATAGGGAAAAGTGCGATTCTTAAAACAAAAGCCCCACCAAACTTGATGTGGTTAAAACAAAAGGAAAATGGTAAGCGTCCCAGGATGGAGGGAACCTGGGAGAACCAACAGTACATGAGGGGCTGACCAGATTATCTGTAAAACTGCTATGGTGGATGTAGCGCGAGACCTCCTTGAAGGGGTCCACGCACAGGATCATTTGGAATAGAATTATTTCAAAACGGTAAAACAAGGAAATTTTATTTGGGAATTCGACCAACAAGGAGTGTTGATCATGGGAAACAAAATCAAACAACTTTGAGGGAATAAGGGGTTTGCTGCAGTGGGCCCAAGCACTGACCCACCAATAGGCCAACACTACCATCTGAATTGGTCAAATATGCCAAAATCAACTTCACTCAAGTAATCAATTGAAGTTGGATTTGACCCCAAACACGTTGTTTCATATATAGAACGGGTTTTGAAACCCTGTTCCTCAACAAACCAAATGGAACCGTTCATGTTAGTTTGGTAGAATGTCCGTTTTAATGCTTGGATCAACATAAGAGGCTGGGCATTTGGAATCCCACTAGTATCAACCTAGGCATATTTTGCCCATACCCAGAGTTGGTCTAGGATATGCCTAAGGTCAGGGAGGGCTTGTAATTTCACCTTCTGGGCCTCCTGGCGCCCACCTTATCCTTTGGGTTGGTCCCCACTATGATGTCATGTGACCATGACAGAAGCATCTAAAGAGATATTACTACTTGGAGTTGATGTAATTTTGATAGTCAAGAGACACTGGAGTTTTAAGATGAATGAAAAGCAAAAAACTATCTAAAAGAGCATGCCTTACTGGTTTGTTTGGCCCAAATTACTTGGCATACTGTGTCCATAGACATTGTCAGACCAGTTGTCAGTATTTTCCATTAATTGGGGCAGCCCCAGCTAGGGTTTGCAACCCGTCTACAGGCGGATGCCAGATTGGGCTCCCATTAGCTTGGGGAAAGCCTGATCCAAAGTACCAGGATCAGCCCTGAAAGTTTAATTCACTTCAGCACCTTTGATTAATGCCGAAGATGTCAAACACTCAATCATGTCATGACGAAATTTTCTTTGGCGCTTGCACCCCAATCAAATTACCCTTTCAGGCACACCAGTGACATATGCTTATGATGGTCCCAATCCCCTTGTATTATTAGCCCAATCAAGTTCAGCAATCAATGCTGATACTTTCCAATTCTTCCCTTCCTGATCCATCAAGGTCACATAAATACCTTAATGATCATCTCAATAATTTTATCGTTCTAACCAATCTCCTTTCCATTTTTAGCTTTACTTTAGGCCTTGATGGCCTCTTGACTCGCTGGGGGCTTTGGGGCCCTGTCAATCGTGGGCTGGGTTGGAGTTCCTCCCCTGAAGTCCTGACAGTGTTGCTCACTACAGAGGCACCCAAGTTCTCAGCGAGAGCTAAGAACGGAAGGAGGAGAGGCAATCCCTGGCCTCTGACCTAAGAGGGCAAGTTAGGCTACTGGGGTTTCATCTCCAATGCTTGCCCCAGCACTAATGCTGGGACCTCCTCCTGATGCTGGCTCCTATGCCAATGCCATCCCCAGTGCCAATTCCAGGTGTCAATCCCAATGCCAGGACCTTCGCCCAATGCCAGCTCCTACGCTAATGCTGGCCCCAGTACTAAAGCTGGGTACTGATCCCAATGCTGGACCCAATGCCAATGCTAGCTCTTATGCTGATGCTGAAGCCACTTCCTGATGACGCTCACTAGATCCCACCAATGAGTCCGCGATGGCTACCATGGCCCATTCCTCCCTGCTGCCTGGATCTGGTGCCCCACCTCAGCTTTGGCCCCTGGTTGAGGCTTGGAGGGGGCTCTGTTGGGATTCTCCCTTAATTTGGGGAAGCCCCAACTATGGGTCACAACCTGCCTACAGGTAGATGCCGGATTGGGCTCCTCATTAGCTTGGGGTAAGCCCAATCTGAAGTATTGGGAATCATAACAGTTAAATCTAATTTGGCACTGATGACTAATGCCAAGGATGCCAAACAATCATTTGGGTCATAGCAAAATTTTCTTTCAGCGCACCCCTAATCAAATTACCCTTTTGGGCGCATTGGCGCCTTATGCTGAAGATGCTCCCAATCCCCTTGTATTATTAGTCCAATTATGTTTGGCAATGCATGGTGAGAATTTCGAATCTTCCCTTCCTGATACATTGAGGTCATATAAATTTTTCAATGAGCATTAAAATAAATTTACCATTTCTCAGCTATCTCCTTTCCGTTTTTAGCTTTACTTTGGGCCTTGATGGCCTCTTGACTCTCTGGGGGCTTTGGGGCCCTGTCAATAATGGGCTGGGTTGGAGTTCCTCCCCCAAAGTCCTGACACCATTTCCCAATAGCAATTCCAAGGCCAATTATATCATTGTGGCTAATGACCACTTGACAAAGCGGGTCAAAGCTAAAGCTACTTGGCAAGTAGGAGCAGCAACAATGGTCAAGTGTATACTTGGAAGTGTCATTCACTAACATGGTTTTCCACAGGTTATTCTATCCAATAATAGAAGCAATTTTACTGCCAATGTTATCATGGGCTTTATCAATTGATGAGAGCAAGAGGCATGCTCTCTACCCTTTAAAACCCGAGACTAATGAAACAGTTGTTCATGTAAATGAGACAGTTGTATACATTGTTTAGAAGCTAACGTCTGACAAATCATCTGAATGAAGCACGTTACTAAGCTTGGCTATGTTTGCTTACAACATATCCTATCACTCCGTCACTAAGATGTCACCCTTCCAGGTTATATATTAAAAATTTGGCCCTATCATTGCTGCTATATGGCCCTAGAGGATCTCAAGGAGAAAAACTATTTCTAATATATGAAGAAGAATGCAGATACATTAATTAAGCTGCAGGATAAAGCCTTAAATAACAGTTTTGCTTTTAAAAAGTCTTGACATGAAAAGGCTCCTAAAATTGATATTATATGGCCAGATTGAAAGTTGGCAAAGAGGTACTCACTTTAAGATCATGGATAATGCTGATTACAGAAGTTAATTGACATTTAGGTAGGCCCATTTGTGATTATTTATTAAAAATTAAGGTCTATTTACACAATCAAAGAAGTTAAAACAGGCAATTCTATAATCATTTACATGTGGAATTCATTAGAAGAATTAACAAGTGGCCCCATTTAAAAGAGAGAAAAGAGCGCTATAAAATAATAAAACATATAAATTATATAAATGAAAGAATAAAAAGATAAAAATATTAAAGTATTAACTTAAAAACTTATTAAACTATAAAAGATAATATAATAGTAAAAGATAATGTATACACATATATATAGTAAATATAAACTAAGATTTGTACAAAATAAATGAATTGATAAAATACTTAATTAAAGAAGAATTTTATACCTCTGTTTTGAGGGGGAGGTGACTCAGAACCAAATTCTTCTTCCACTCTTGCCAGTTCAGCCCAATCTAAATGCTAAGTGACAAGCAATAGCCTTAGCATATTAGAGATAGATGCGCCAGATACTGATAGTTTCCAAATCCCATCAAATGAAGAGCAGAGAAGACATAAAACCATTAAAGTGATCTGATTGAGACATAATTAGGAGCAAAGCAAATACCTAAGGGAAGATAGGTGAACAGAAAATATGTGCAATATTGATAAATTTCTGGTGTTGTCAGCTGCACATAATATACATGAGCCTTCAACCATTCGACAAGGGGGGATGTGAAGAAATTGCCTGAAGGCATCAGCTCAGGGAAATACGCATAAGGTGGCTGAGTAAGGCCATCCTAGAAAGATAGTCATCAGCGGTATCCTGGTGTAAGGCTAAAAAAGTTACCTGAACGGTCAAGTGGAACAAAAGTACAAAAAGTTATTGGTGTTTAATCTAACAATGAAGCGTTAATTGTGCTTATTCCCAAGCATCACAGACCAGAAACCAATAATCTGCTCCACAATAGCGTCAACTTGGTTAAGATCTTGGGGGCAAATGTAGCATCATTATCCAGAATAAGATGATTAACCAAAAAGAAAAACATGTTTGGCCCTTGTTTGGTAAATAAGTTGACTTCAGCGCTTAAGATTGGAAGTGACCAGTGTGGCTGAATAAGCTCTAGACATCAGAAGATATTTCTATGAAAATAAATTCCACCAGAAGATCTCATATTAATGAATGAATTAAAGAAAAAAAATAGCATCCCTAAGATTAAGGATGCAGCCAATAACATCCTTGGGAGTATTTTTTGAGGAGCGCAGATGAAGCCCATAAACCCAAAGACCTTTGAGAAATCTCCAAGGTCAGAATAACTTTCCTTCTTGACAATGGTTTCACTCCAAATAGATATCATGACAGCTGGCGCAAGAATGAGAGACCCAATGCAGACACCCAGAGGGAACTTAGGAACATACACTTATGTGATGTTCAGTCCAAAAGGTTGAACCAATGGCGTTCATCAGGACTAAGAGTTCTAAAAAATGGTTGTGATAAGCTAAAGAGGTGCTGTTTACAGAAAATTAAAGATAAAAATCAGCAACCTCAGGGTTTATACTTTTAGTCAAGTGGGGGAAAGATTAAATTTTAATTGTTGACTCAAAAAAAACCCTTTTAAAAACATTAATACTGATAGATTACTCCCATTTATAAAACCCTTGATCCTTCCAAGTTATCTGCATAGTCTGTTAAATAAGATTCATCTCAAAACCGCCTTAATTGCTCAAACATCCTAATTATCAGAGCTAATAATTGCTATGATATATTATTATGGTCAATTATGGGACCCATTTGGGCAAATAGAGTGTGTTTACAGCATAAACTTAATTTCAATCTAAATTAATGCAATTATGATTATTATAATGGAAAGGCATGGTAATCATTGTAAATGGAACAGTAGTACTTGCAAATGATAGACAATTAGGGAGCACC
The DNA here is from genome assembly GCA_022478985.1 of Massospora cicadina. Taxonomy (NCBI): domain Eukaryota; kingdom Fungi; phylum Entomophthoromycota; class Entomophthoromycetes; order Entomophthorales; family Entomophthoraceae; genus Massospora; species Massospora cicadina. The sequence continues at coordinate 50,845 of JAKSZP010006589.1, forward strand.
TTTTACTATTGAGTGGCCTAACAACGTCCCAATTAGGGGTGTGTCATTATTTAAAGCCATATTTACTTTTCTCCAATTTATCTTATATTATCACTATATGAGGAAATGCAATTGGGCTAGTTATAAAGTGAGTAACACTGCTAAGGTGCTATTATGCCTACAAACTTTTTAATTATGAAAGCAGAAGTGCCACTAATTGGGCTATAATGATTGTAATTAAGTTACTTCAAGGCCAAATTAACTTGGGGAACTTACTAACCACCACCATTATCCATATAGGATAGGCATGGATTTAGTAACTCATCTAATAGATGAGTGTGGCTAGGAGATGCCCTAGAGATATAAAATACTGGCGCTTGGCTTTAAATTAAAATCATCATCTTTCCTTATTGTATCAGATTATCTTCTATAATCTTCAATTAACATCTTTTCGTATTAAGAAGTGTAAACAAGTGTTAAGTTGAGCTTGTCATTATTACCTTCGTCAGGAGAGTTCCCATTTAGAAGGGGAAAATACCTAAAATAAGCCAGAAGAGTCCATTGATCTCTTTAAGCTTTTTTTAGTACTAGATGGTCCCAACCCGAGGGGGGAAATCTCTTTAAGCTTTGAAGCTTCAAATCGGCTAAAAAATACCTTAAGACATTTAGCAGAATTGAGAATAAATCAGCTGAAAAACTTCCAGACTCTTAGAGCAGAATTATATTTGAAAAGTGAGTAAATTTTAAACTTAACAACTACCTCAACCAAATCCGTCATCTAGTCTTTAGTTATTATAATTTAAATATAAATATGTGATATTCAAATAGTTGGTCAAATCCATTTACAAAATTTCCCCCACTTGACCAAAATTCAGGTAACAAAGTTGCTTGGGGGCAACTAACTTATTTGGCGCCAGAGACCATTGACCTAGAGCTCTGATGGCAATTTATTTAAAAACTTTGCATAAATCTGATTGACAAGTTGACCTTTAACAGGATCCTTCAGAGTATAGGCATTGGTATAGGTCTTTATGATGAAATCAAAATGCCCTTGCATATATGATTCATCTTGCTAGTTCAGCCAAAACTTGATTATCAAATTATCAATGAGTTTTCCTACAATACAGTAGGAGAACAGCGATGGTCTAAGCTAACCCATTCACAAGATCATATTTTCCTAGCCAGTGCATTGGAGTATTCCACGCTTTGTAGCTGTATAAAGGTCTTCACCAACATTTCCAAATATCTATTGGGATTCATGCCAGCCTAAATGAGACAAGAATATAAGATTGGGGAATTTCTGGTTGTCTTCCATATAGCAATGCATATAGGAAATGTCCCATGGCGGTGTGGTAAGAGATATTATAAGCCAAAAATGGTGGAGTGCAAGAAAATGTCCCAACTAGACACCTCCGCCATAGTTTTTACACAAAAACTCAACAAGAGCCATTCACTCATCCAACAGTGCCATTGGTCTCAGGGTGATAGGTGGTGGACAATACACAAAGTATACCCATTAGGTCAATAAGCTTGGAAAGCATGTGGGATGTAAAGTTAGCCCCATTATCTATTAATAAAATCTGGGGGCGTTCAGTCAATAGATAATGACTTTCTATAATAACTTTGCTGTGGTCATAGCACTCACATCCCTAACCGCTTTGGTCACCACCCATTTTGTGATGTGATCAATAGCCACTATTATGTACTTACTCTGACCTGAAGTGTTAGTTAATGTGCCCATAACATATAAACAGTATGCTAAGCAAATTGGGTTAAACTGACTGATAAAAGGTGGCTTTTTTGTAAGGCCCTTCTAATTAACATTCATTGCAGCAGTAAAAAAGTCTCATGAATTCCAAAATTTACTAACTTCAAATAATGTTGCAGTCTTAGTAATTCACAAGTTTTTCTAGAATCTGCCAAAGTCCCATCGCCTTATGGACCCTAATTTCAGTTCTCTCTGTGAGTCAGATTATCAAATATTGCTAATTATTTTGCACCTTGTAAAGCCTCACGTTTTGAACAACGGTGTCCGCCCATAATTTTTATAAGCATCTCTGAATTTATATTAGGTTCAATATCATATTGGCGATTATCATCTTATTAAATATTTCATGAAACACATCAGCCCCTAAGTACAGAGTAGCCAGGTGAGATAACCCATCTGCATTTTAATGCATAACACCTGGTCAGTGCTGATGTTCAAAATTGTAAGCTTGTAATTTCAAAGCCCAGCGTACCAGTCTTCCCTCAAGCTCTTTTAGATTTTTCAACCAGCTTAAAGGCATGATTGATTACTACATTGAGACTTACTCTGTAGTCATAAACTTGGAATTGTTTACACACATAAATAACTGCAAGGCATTCCTTCTCAGTTACCATATAGTTACATTCATGCATATTCAAGGTTTGACTAAAGTAAGCCACATGATGCTCACTTCTTTCAGGATCCACATGAGATAACACCACCTAATGGCAGTAAGAGAAGCATCCATCTAAATAATAAACAGCTATCAAAATCAGGTTATATAAGCAAAGGGTTAATGAGTCAAGCAAAGCTGGAGTTTATCAAAGGCCAGTTGATAGTTACTTGTCCAATAAAAGGGTATTAAATCTTTAAAGAGGTGAAATAGTGGTTCACCTATCTTACCAAACTGTTCTATAAATCGCTTATAATAACTGATCATGCCAATAGACGCTTGAACGTCACAAATACTACTTTGTTTTGCCATGCGCTCAATAGCATCAACATTTTCATGTGAAGCCGCAAGCATGTTTGTCAATGACAAACCTTAGGTTTTAACTGTCCAGAGAAAAATTGCACTTATATGGTTTAATTTCAATATGTCTTTGCAAGGTGGTGAAAAACTTTCAAGTGCTAAAGGTGTCTGTTATATGCTCTAAATGAACCAATATCATCTAAATAAAATAAAAACATGAAAATTTTAGATCTCCAATGATACAATCCATAGCACTCTGAAAGGTCGCTGGGGCGTTGCACAGCCCTTACAGCATTCTAGTTAGTTGATAGAGTCCTTGGGCCATAATCAGACGCATTTCTCCTGTTCCATCAGGGGCAGCTCTATCTTCCAATAGTCAGAGATTAAATAAATGGTAGAAAAGTATTGTGCTCCACATAAATAGTACAGCACATTTTTTATCTGTGGTAAAGAATAAAATCATTTTTGTAATGCTATACAACTTGTGATAGTCTATAACCACACGGTTAGAGCCATCTTTCTTTTCAATGATCAACACAGAAGAGGCCCAAGGGCTCTTGGAAGACACCAGCAACCCTTGTTGAACTAGTTGACTAATTTTGGTTTAATTAGTTAATCCGCCACTTTTAGACGTCTATTTGGATGAAGGAAAATGGGTAAGTGATTACTAGTATTAATCTGGTGAAGTACATCATTAGCACATTACAAATCACAGCCATCTTTTGCAAATATACTGCTGTACTTTCAAAAGAACCAGGGATTGATTGTTATCCTATTCAGTTAATCCAGCTAAGCTTTCTCATGATAATTAAGAGTAAACGGATTACTCCCCCTGCCAATTAAGTCCTAACTCATCAAAGTGGGCAAAAAAAACATTTTGAACTTCTTCAACTGGTAACATGTGTATAAAAAGATACATTCTGATGTCGCTTTACCTATTAGAGTATAGATACTAATTAGCTAATAGAACTATACTTCTAGGTGGTCAGGAGGATGATCCCAGGAGCAGAAACAGGTTCCAATTTGGAAAGAAAGAATTAAACAAAGATATCACCGTATACTCCTTAAGGGATTTTCCAACTTAATTTCAGTGCTCAATATTAATTGACGTCCCAGAAGAATATTTAAGTTATGGTTATCACGTAGTAAAATCCTTGCAGACTTCACAACCTGATTAGATAACTTTATTGTATGGGCTCAAATCCTCTGATAGCCTAGAGGCACAATGCCTTTTTAAAGACTAGGTTAACAACTCCCAGAGTTTATGGCGCAGGGGTCTCATTTTTATGCTTGTAAAACAGTGTCATAGTTTGACACCTGATTTAAAAAGTATTCTCTTCATATTCACTTGTAATTCCATGAACTCTAATAAATGAGGATCAATAAGAAAATCATAGTTTTGATTTTAGAGGACAATAGCAGGAGCAGATATTACTAGTGAGCCAAAGTGCAGCAATAACGCTCTATATGCTCCTTCTGAAGTGGTGGACTGAGGGCCAACTGTACCATAACGTTTTTAATAATTAAGGTCTGGATAAAGGCCCAATCTCTTTACCAGTTTATTGGATACAATATTTACTGGTGCCACTGCTAATGATGGCACGGAAAACGCTTATTTACCTAGATATTAACATATGTGCATTAAAAAAGGGTCTTATTGGTGTAGTGATAAATAAATTCAAGGTGTTCGCTTGCTATAAGAAAATTTGATTTCCAGGCCTAACTGAGGGCTGGAATCCAACAGTTATTTATTAGGCAATGCCTTTGAACCCCTTTAATTGGGGAACATCGCCAGAAGTAATAGGAGATCTTGTAACTATAACTGCTGAGTATATATCTGGTCTACTTTGGCTCCCATCTGGTATCACCTTTTACCAGGGCATAGGGAGTCATGAGTACAAGTTCTTCAGTGAGAAATTCCCGTTCCACTGGACTTAAAGGGGCTGTATCAGATTTATGCCTGAACAAAGGTTAGAGAGGTGGTGGTTTCATATTGGGGATGTTTATAGAGTAGGCAGAAGTAGAGAATACCAATTCTACTCTGCCCTGACTTTTCCCAAATCTGCCTCATTCACATGGTTCACTAAACAACTTTTATCCCTAAAACTTGCTTTTGGACAATGATTGGAATTATAACCTAGAATTTTTACAACAAAAGCAGATTATTTGATTAATATCTGGTTATTTAAACCGATGGCCATTTTGCTGAGTTAACTCCTTAGTAGGAGACATACCCCAGTCAGCGGATTTGCTCAATTTCCTCTGGCTTAATCTGGTTCTCCAAAGGTGACAGTGCAGTGGTGAAGATAATTCACCATATGTGTATTATCATTCTTTTAAATAAACACTGGTATCAAAACCTAAACTCAGTATAGGGTTCACAGTCGTAGTAAAGAGCGATCTGGACATCAAAAATCGTTAATAACATTAGCCACATACAGCGTTTGTGCTTCTAAATAGAAACGCTCAGCAAATATTTGGATAAATTCGTCTTCTTGAAGGAAAAGTTTAAGAACTCCATATTACGCTTTGTAATCCATTTAGCTCCAACAAACTCTTTGATAAGTAGGACCTTGAAGTTAAGATAAAACATGCCAATCTTATTTAGCTTAGTTATAACTAGTTCTTGGCTTTTAGAATCCAAAGAATTTGTAACCACCGCCATCTCAGCAGCATCAGGCGCTCCTGATATACTTAATTCAAAAAAGAATAAAAATTGTGTCAAATTTAATTTCTTATAATATTTGGGTAAATTTACTGGGTTGGAAGTAAAGCTACTATTTTGGACATAGGCTGGAAGAGCCTGCGACATATTGACACAGCATTAAGGCGGCATATTATCAGGTTAATTGAAGCTCCTACAATTAGAACGGAGGGAAGGTAGCAGGCAGATGGCACAGCCCTTGCGCCCCATCACCTTCATTACCCATATCCATTCAAAGGGTCACCTGATAAACTTGACCCATACAACGCTGACACTTGTTTTCAAAGAAACGGTGGTAATTCACCTGAAATGCAATATCCATTTGTTCAATTGTCTAGTGAGCGGCTTAATTCTGCTCTTAAAGCCATATACTTCATCTGATGCATTTACTTGCTGTTTCAAATTGTTGATATGACAACTATGCCATCACAAATCAGGAAATTATGCCAAAGTGGGCCTTCAATTCTGACCATAACTGAACAATAACGCAACTTTATTTAGCAGGGTTTCAGAGCAATGTTTCTTAACATTACTATCAGCGCTACAGTTTTTTGGACTGGCGCCAGGGTTCGCGATGGCTCAAAGCTGGAAAAATTAGAAAAGAGCACCGAGGAGGAAACGGAAAAACGAGTTAGATTAATGATTATTTTATTAAAATAAAAGGCTTTGATATTTATAGGTTGCATTGGGACTTGGTGCCTTTGGGATCTTTGGGGCCTCATCTTATCAGGATCTTTACTGATCTTCTGGAATGGCCTCCTTGAGGGCGTCCTTTAGTGGATAGCATCGCTCATTTGACTGAATGGGTGGAAAGAGACTCCACGTGACTCAGGACTAGGTGAGGATGATCCTGAAATAGTTTTAGCTTGATTAGTACAATGACTGGTTCAGCATGGCCTGATTCAGAAGATGGGAAGTCAATACAATTTTTATCTCAAATCCTGACAAGGCCCCCCTCAAGATCCTGTCAGAGGGGGTATATGGCCAAAGGAACCGACCATGCACCCAGTTTACAACAGTCCCTTGATTGATGTCAGCAATGGAGTACTCATACTTCACCTTGTGTATAACTTTATAGGGTCCAGACCACAGCACATTAATTTTATTCTGTCAGCCTCCAGGTCGATGATGGTAAAAGAGAATGAGGTCACCTAGTTATAATCTGGTAAGGAGGGTCATCCAAGATTTAATTGGGATGTCTCTCTTCCAGTGGTGATAATAATGCCTTGAGTGGCTTGGGCTTGGAGCCAGACAATTTCATCGGTAAGAGCCCTCATAGTTAAATCAGAGTTCTCAGGGATATAGGCTTCAAGCAGGGGCTGGATGCTACTGGGTAGCCAAGGTGCCCGCCCATACAGAGCTTCGAATGGGGACATCTTGATGACATGGTGATAGCTTAACCAATAGGCGAGCAAAGCGCTGGGCAGATAATGGTTCTAATGGGAAGGATATGAGGCGGCCAATTTCTGTAAGATGGAGATAAGAGTTCCATTAGCCCGTTCTACCACCCCGTTAGTAGAAGGGTGGTAGGGGGCAGTGAAACTCTGGGTGGTGCCAAATAGTGAAGTTAGTTCCTGTACTACCCGGGAGGTGAAGTTTAAGCCATTGTCTGAGAGCAAGGTCTGGGGGCACCCATGCTGGGTGAAAATGGAGCAAACAAGAAACAGGGCAGTAGCCTTGGTGGTGGCTTTAGAGTTTGAGATCGCCTCGACCCACTTAGTTAGATGGTCTATGGCTAGGATATTATACTTGTGACCATGTAGCTCAGTAGGAAGGGGACCCACCACATCAATACTAACGACATTGAAAGGTTTGGTCAGAGCAACAACGGAGTGCTGGTATCGAGGGTTGGCTCAGTCTTGGGATCAGCAGGTCATACAAGCTTCCAGAACCTCTTGGATAGTTTCTCCCATATGGTCCCAGTAGCAGCGCGACTTCATCCACTCATGGGTCTTCTTGACCGCACCATGCCCAACAGTAGTATGGCCTTCCAGGATGACGTCAGTATTAGAGGAAGGCCAGATGTAGGGAAGCCACCTCTTGTTGACTCTCTTGTAGAGTAACCCGTCCTTGATCTGAGTGTCTTGAGTCATTTGGCGGAGTTCAGTCTGGACCTGGGGAGTTTTCAGTTACCATCGTTCAGGCTGTCCTATCAAGTCGTAAAGCCAATCCTCTTCTGGGGTCAGAACTGCTAATACTGGCATCCTGGAGAGGCCATCAGCATTCTGGTAAATAGCGCTGGCGCGGTGGACAATAGTGAAGTTGTAGCTTTGTAGTCATAAAAAACCACCTGGCCAAACGTCCATCAGGGTCTTTCATTTGTTGCAGCCACCCAAGGTAAGAATGGTTGTAATAATAGTAAAATGGGTACCGTAGAGGTTGGGCCAGAAATTCTTGATAGCCAAGAGAATGGCTAGACATTCCCTCTTGGTGATGCTGTAGTTCCGCTCAGCCTTGCTTAGTGTCTTGCTAAAATAAGCTATGGGATGATCGACCTGGTCCTCATCATGCTGAGCCAAGATAGCACCGATGGTGACGTTGCTAGCATCCATGAACAGTAGAAAAGTTTGTCAAGACAGGGATGAACTAGAACAGGTTTAGTACATAAGGCTGTATGTAAAGCGTTGAAGGCCTGTTCCTGCTCAGGTCGCCATTCAAAAGGTACGTTTTTCTGTAGAAGGTAGAACAACGGCTCAGCTAGGTTGGCAAACTGTGGGATGAACTGACAGTGATAGCCCACCATACCTAGAAAGACTTGAATATCTCATAGGCTTTGGGGGCGCGACATCTTCTTTTGGCATCAACTTTGTTGGGGATAGGTTGAATGCCACTCTTGGAGAACTATGGCCTAGAAACTCTAGCTCTAGCTGAAAATAGGAGCACTTTGAGAGCTTGAGCTTGATGGAGGCCTTCCTGAGACGCTCGAAGACTTCCTTAAGATGTTCTACATCTCTGTTAAAAGTTTGAAAAAAGATGGTGATGTCATCCAGGTAGGCAAGGACACATGAGAGCTTCAAATCCCCAAGGATCCCATCCATGGCGTGCTGGAACGTGGCTGGGGCGTTGCAGAGGCCTTGGGGAATCCGGGTGGGCCAAACAGCCCTCGTGGGCAATTAGAGCACACTTGGCTCAGTCTTCAGAAGCAAGTTTGACCTGCCAATACCCGCTGGTGAGGTCCATAGCTGAGAAATACTGGGAACCCGTAAGCAGACGGAGAGAATCGTTGATCTGGGGCGGAGGATAGCTGTCCTTCTTGGTGATGGAGTTGAGTCATCGATATCCATCACCACCTGGTGCTTGCCATCCTTCTTTCGGACCAGCAAAAGAGGGGAGGACCAAGGACTACATGAAGGGACCAAGAGCCCAGCGTCGGGCAGCTGTTTGAGTTCTACTGTGACCTGGGCCTATTCAACCTTGCTCTTGCGGTAAGGCTGGGACCAAAAAGGTGGGGCGTCCCCAGTCTCTACATGGTGTAGGACTCCGTTCATCCTTCCAAAATTGTAGGTTGAAGTGGAGAATAGATCTGAGTATTCCTCCAGGAGCTCCTGAACTTTAAGTCGCTGTTCATCAGAGAGGTCCTTTCCTATGTTTGCATCGACCAAATTAACTGAGGGTGGTGACTCCAAGCCAAAGTCCCCTAAGTCCCCAAAGCTTCAAATGTCAGCAACAGCCCCCATCAGTAACAGGCGGATGTAAGCAGTGGGTTGGTTCAGACCTACAACTTTTGGTTTGTCAATCAGGTTGGATACCAACACTGATATTGATCCAGTATATGCTGGATCAAGGATCCCGGGGCAGGTCAGCACTTCCTTGGGAGATGGTTTATCTAGGCCTGGGACCTCTAGTAAATACCCTGAGGGAATGTTGACATGGACCCAGGTGTTGACGATGACTTGGGATTTTGGGGTACAGTAGTTGCCCGGGGTAAGTAGATCATCATCCCCTCTGATCTGTCAACAGCAGGAGGGGGTAGCCAGACTCAAGAGCCCCGGATGTGGTACTCAAGCCGATTGATTTATCCTTCAGTCTCCAGTAGGCAGGTTCAGGCCTTGACATTAGCCCTAGAGCCATGGGCAGTCTCGAAAACCAGAGGGACTTGATGTCCTAAAAGGGAGAGAAAACCACCATCATAGTGGAGAACTTCCAAATAGTCTCAAAGGAACTGTGTCCCGAGGAGCAGATCGTAGCTAGGGGTTGTCCAGAGCGATGGCGGTCATATCCAAAGTGAGCTTTCCAAACTGAATTGGTAGAGAGGAATAGGCCCCTATGGACTGGGTGCACTGAGGGCCAGCTGTGCCATGCTACATGTAGTGCAGAATATTGGGAGCAACCTTGATGCGTTTCATCAGCTTAGAAGAGATGATGTTCATGGGGGAGCCACTGTTGACTATGGCGTAAACTGGAATCTTGTGGACCCAGATGGCGACTCAGGTGACCAAGCTTCCAAACTGGGGTGGCAACGTAAGGAACATTGGAGAATCATTAGAAGAAGGGTAAGCAGTATCAATGTCTTTATTGTCATCAGATACTTCAACTACTTCCTCAGATGCAACGGCTTCTGGCTTATGCGCAGGGGATACTTGAGGCTGGGCAGGAATGTCAGCATGGAGCGCCTCGTCCTCATGCTGATGGCCCTTTTCCCGCCTCCTCAGCTAGAAGTTTTCAGCAAGTCTTAGCGCTATGCCTAAAGCCATTACTTTAGGTACATTGAGGCCGGGGGTTCTTCTGGTTCTCATCTACATGGACCCTAAGGAGGTTAGAGGGGCCAGTGGACGTGGCTTTAGAGTGCAGGATCATGGCAGGAATCTCATTGAGGGCCTCCTTAATCTCCCTGATACAGGTGAACCCGTTCTTCTGCCCAATCATGTGCATTTGGACCTCAGGATAGGACCCAAAGGCAGAGATGACAGCGGTGATGGCGTCGTCCAGAGTGATACAGTTCGTTATGACCAAAGGTTGTGCCTGGGCATAGAACTTGTTGGCAAACTCCATAGGGGTTTCTCCTTAGTTCAGCTGAATGCCCATGAAAGCTTGCTTCTGGTTGGCCAGGGTTTGGTTACTGCTGAACTCTTGTATCAGGGCAGTGCAGACCTGCCCCCAGGTGTTACACTCCTTCAGATGGGGAGTCATAATTTCCTGGGCAGTGCTGTCTAGGCAGGAATGGATATGCTTCACCTTTTGTCGATCAGTGGCCTCCTTCATGGAACCCTCATAGGCATACAGGAAGGAGGTGATACTCTCCCATCTGGGGGTGAACTAATCCTTGAAACTAGGTTTAAAGTTAGCGACAATGGGAGTGGAAAGGGTGTTAACGCCTGGGATAGGTGTCAGCTCCAAGATCTTCATTTCTACATATTCTCGAGGAACCCGCTGATCTAACCGCCTCTGCAAGCCTTCTAAATTCTCTTGGATGTAGTCCCAATTCTGACTGAGGGTGGAAGCAGAAGCCTTACTGGAAACCTGCTCCTTTATAGGATTAAATCTCGGCGTTCTGTTGTTGGAGCTGGTTTTTGATGGTGGCCAATTGGGTTCTAAACCCACAACAAGTTGTTTTAAGCCAAGAGATGCAAGCGTCAGTAAGCCTCATGAAAGCACTGAGGTTGTCCATCTCATCTGACAGCGCTTTGATGGAGACCCTGGGGTCGAGGGGGACACCGTCCAAACTGAGCTTGCACCCAAATGCCACCTTTTGGATCTGGTCCTGCAAGGCAGCCAGGGCAGTTATTATATCCCTTCAGAAGGGGTCTTCAGGTTCGCCTGAGGTTGGAGGGCCCAGGGGCCCTTGAGGCCCACGTGGTACTTTGGGTCTGGCTGGCCCTTGACGCCCTTTGGGGCCTTCAGGCCCATTAGGCCTTTCTGGCCCAGCACCCGTGGTGGGGGGTAGTCATGAGAGGCCAGCTCTTGGTAGTGCTGCTGTAGGGGATTGTACCAGTTCTTCAGCTTGTTGTAAATGCTGGGTCCATGTCGCTTCAAACAGCTGGGCATTTTGGTAAAATTGCTCCTCGAGGTAGCCAGAGATGCCAATGTCCAGTACTATGATCTGATCATAGACCTCATTGATTAAGCGTCAGTTATTGAGAATAGCTTCGCGATTGTTGTGCACAAAGGAGGAGGCAGCATCATAGAAGTCGATAATATAGGAATGTAATTTTCAGGCGAGCCCTAGTTGCTGGGAGACCTCCTGATGGTGTAATACAACTAAATGGAGGAGGTGATGTATAGCGGGGTGGACGGAGTTATGAAGGTAGCAGTCCAGCCCCAGGGTAAACTCCCCAGCGGGTAATACAGCTGAGGCGTAGAGGTCCCACATCATGGATGGTATGGTGGAGGCATGGGAGCAGCTGGAGCGGGCGCCCTCAGAGTAGATGCCATGGATTAATTGTTGAACGACATCTTGGTATGCTTGAACTGGAGTTGGTATTGGTTCCCATCTAGGGAGGGCAGCAAGAGTTGGAAGGTGGCTTAAAATTCTACCCTTTCTGGCTGCGAGGGCAGCGTCATGTACCTTGAGGTACTAACCCATTGAGTAATGCTCCTCAATTGACCAGTTGTTTGGTCATCAGGGCTACTATTGGTTTCCATTTTTGTGATAAACGTTTTCACTTAAGTCAGCTCGGAGCCCCATGTAGTGAGCACCACTTCTATTGGCGCTACAGTTCTTTGGACTGGCGTTGGGGTTCGCGGTGGCTTGAAGCTGGAAAAATTGGAAAAGAGCACTGATGAGGAAACGGAAAAACGAGTTAGATTAATGATTATTTTATTAAAATAAAAGGCTTTGATATTTATAGGTTGCATTGGGACTCGGTGCCATCTGGATCTTCAGGGCCTCATCTGATAAGGATCTTTACTGATCTTCTGGAATGGCCTCCTTGAGGGCGTCCTTAATGGATAGCGTCGCTCACCTGACTGAATGGGTGGAAAGAGACTCCACGTGACTCAGGACTAGGTGAGGATGATCCTGAAATAGTTTTAGCTTGGTTAGGTTTGATGACCAGTTCAGCACAGCCTGATTCAGAAGACAGGAATTCAATATGATTTTTAACTTGAATCCTGACAGTTACTAATACATCTTACCTCCTCCAAAAAGTAACTTTAAACTAAATGCTGGACTTCATCTTAGTAGACAATGTTTTAAAACAACATGGTGTAGCCCTCTATTGAGTAACAAATGTTGAAATTGGCGCAAGGGTATCAGATTTAAGCTCACAAGTTGATGCACCAATAACTAAAAGTAAAATAAGAAGATAATACTTTAACCAAGAACTTACAAAAAGAGACAAAAATTTGGTAATTGGGGTTCTATTAAAGTAAATAAATGAGCACCTTGTACTATCAAGTACTGGTAAAGGCTCATGGGAATTGCCCCTGTGAAACTCCTAATAACTTGATATTTATTAACTTCCTATAAAGCTCCCCTATCCTTCGCAAACCTCTCTAGATATCATCATTCTACCAGATTTCTTATTCTTGCTTCTCTAGTTACAATTAACTCTACAAAACTGTAACACTAAATTGATGATATCTGGATTATACCAATTAGCCAAAAGTTAGAGGTCAAAGTATAATCCATGAAAAGTGTTATTCCTCTGAACTTATATAATTTTATTATCAGATGGCCTAGATAGATCTAACTATCCTATTACTGATGTTTTACACTGGCATGGGACAATTAAGAGTAATTCCTATGAGTGGAATGAGAATCAATAAAAGTATTAATACTAAAGTGTTGGAAGCCAAAGAGTAAATAATGAATGATTGTGCCAGTGGGGTTTCAGGGATCCACCAAGTAGTATAGTACTACATTAGTTACTTTTTAAAAAAAGAAGGGGCATTGGGGCGTATAACTAACTTGACAAATCCTCTATCTAGTTATTAGGTATAATAGAAATAAAATATAACTATATGATATCCAGATGGTTGATCATACAACCTAGCACAAAATAAAGGATTATGCGTAATTAATTAAAGGATTTAGTCCAATAATTAGTTCTAATTAATTGTTTTAACAGGGATCATCCACAACAATGTTTACAAGTATTTCAATGAGAGCTTGATAGCTGATACATGGATTTTTTGTTGAATTGTTCAGGCAGAGGTGCTAAAACAATTAGGGTTATTTTTATGAAGATTTTAAATCGTTTAACAATTTTTGTTATGGCGGTATTATGTAGGTGTAAGCTGGCAACGCGGCTCCTACAAAACCTGTCTGATACCTAACACTAATAGTTAGCTGCTGAACCATGAATGTTACATTACAGGGATCAACTTAGTAGATGGAAGTCCTAATGTTCATGAGTTAATACAAATGGTTAAAGTTTATAGTGGATAATTAATTAATCCTCAGCGGCCAGCTAAAAATCATTTAACTTATACCCTAAAAACCCCTAGTGTTTTTAATAAAGAGCAGAAGTAAGTTGTAATTTTTTTTATTTTATTGAACTTCTAAATTAAAGAGTTGGAGATAATAAAATTAGCTAGTTTATTTCCATAAGTTAAGGCATACCAGAGTGGGGTTTAAGCCACCTTTTAAAAAACTCAACTTAATAATTGTTGTCATACAACTAGTGTCCTCTCCTTTCTATTACAACAAGTACAAGCCTTTGCTTTAACTTAACCAAAAGTTACAGATGTGAACTTAAATATTTTGCAACTTAGATGATGGCAAGACATTTTTTCTTTTTAACAGTAAAAGTTCATTTAAGGTCATTTATCATTCAGCTGCATTAAAAAAAGGGTGGTTTAATCCCTCAGTGTTGAAATCATGGCTTAGGGTATGCTCACAGATGCTTTGTAGCCCCTAATTTCAACAAATTTACAGGAAAAGATTATTTTTAACTGCTGAATTATAATCTATTAAGATTTAAAATCATTTATATTGGAAATAATTAATGCTAAAACTACTTAAAAACTGGTTTTCATGAGTTTTTATTAAATTGTTTCAAGGGGATTAAAAGTGAACTCTCATAATAAGTCAATGCTAGTATTTAAATGTCAAGGCTCAAAGTTTGGATTGCTTAGTAACATCTGAATTTAGTAAACGGGATTTGACCTATCAGATTGGTTGAGATTAACCTCACTTTAATGCAAGGAAAGATGGGGAAGTGACATCTGGAAAGATGAACCCGCGAGGCAGGAATTTTATAGACTTAGACCAATCAGAAGCTGGGAAAATATTTTCAACTTTGCTGAATTACCTCTGACCCTTTAAAAAAGGCCAATTTCCACAGGGTAGATTGTACTAAATTGAAAAATGGCCTGGAGAGGAGCCTTCAATGAAATCCCTTTTTTCAGCCAATGATTTTAGTGCAATCTGACTGCCCAAAAATTTTGTTTTCCTAATTATTAATAGAAGTGTTATCTAAAAACAAGGGGTTCCACCAGAGTTTGACTAGGGTCTTTTGGCCGATTTTTTCAGAGTTTACCTTTAAACTACTCTTTTGAGACATCAGACTTGTAATTGTCTAACATTACCCCTTTCAAGTGTGGTAGAGGGGGAATAAGGTCACAAGAACCGTCCAATCTCTCAGTTGACTGTAACTCCAGTACTAAGGGACTTAATGGTGTACTCAACCCTCACTTATAAGTGACTACAAAAGGGCCTTCCCAAATAGACCCAAGCTTCTCACTTCTGGGAAAGATAAGGTTGTGGTAATACAAAATCAAGACTAACACTTGAAAGAAAGGGAGGGGCTTTCCTATGCTCATTTGTGGATACCCCTTCTTTAGTTACCATTTTAGCTAAGTTAGTCATAGCATCAAACTGCATCTGATGATGAGTTGTGACAATCTTTTCAGGGATACATCAGGATCATCTGTTCTACCAGAGAAAAAATCTTTTGCTATCAGGGCTGGTACTCCTGGTTCCCGCACATATAATACGTGGAAGGGAGACATTTTAGGGATTTGATAGTAGCTGATACAATAGACCATGAGGGCACTAGTTAAAAATTTATCCTTTTGCAGGAGATCTGAGCTGGCCATCTTTTTAACATGAAAAACAGTGTTCCATTTGCTCTTTCCACAGTACCATGTGTGGAGGGATTGTAGGGGCTGAGAAAAGTCGCTGCGCTCTTATGGAAGTAAGCAAAAATTCTACTGCCTGCAAGGTGAAATTCTCTCCCAATGTCACATTGTAGGACCTGGGGACAACCATGCCAGTTTAAAATATATTAATAAAGGAATGTGACAGTTGATTTTGCGGTCTGGGCAGGAAGGGCAATTGCTTCAACCCATTTGGTGAAGTGATCAAAGCCTACCAGGATATAGAAATTCCCACTGGTAGTCTGAAGTAGCTGACCTACCACATCCAAGCTTATGGTATGGAGCAGTTGTTAGGGCGTTGTGGGTTGATATTGATACCTGGGTTTGTAACTGGATTGCTTCTTACATATTAGGCAGACATCCAGCACTTTGATGATAGACTCCATAAATACCTCCCAATAATACCAATCCTTCACCCACTCATAAGTTTTATGCCTCCACTGTGCCCTAGCATAGAATGGGACTTCATTATCATGGGAACTTTATCATAAGGTCAGAGATAAGGCATCAATTCACCCCTATTTTCTTACACAACTTCCCGCTTTTCACCTTGGTGTTGTGGGAGTGTTGGGCTAACATTTCCCAGACAGGTTCATTTTCATCTTCCCAGGAGTCAAGGGTCATGAAGAGTCATGCATTCTCTCTGATTCACTATTATCCAGGTGAAGGATAGGCAGCCAAGTCAAGACATCAACGAAATATGATGGGTTCCAGCTTGGTGCTCAATATTCATATATAGTGTTGTAGCTTTAAGGACCAGCAAGCAAACCTCCCAGTGGGATCCTTCATATTTTGTAACCACTTCTGGGAGGCGTGATCAGTGACCACAGTGAAGGATGTTCCATATAGAAAAAGCAGTAATATTTTACAGCCATCAGGACCGCAGGCACTCTTTTTAGTGAAACTGTAATTGCGTTCAGTTTTGGACAACGTCTTGCTGAAATAGGGGATGGATTATCCACATATTATCATCTAATGATTCAGAATGGCTCAAACAGAGTAGTAAGAGGCATCAATAAACAAAAGGAAAGGTTTATTGTAGTCAGGATGTGCAGGATAGGGCACTTTTGTAACAGCTGCTATAGCATCATGAAAGCGTCCTTTTGTTCATCTCTTCTAATGAAAAAAGACGTTTATAGACAATAGTCGTACAAGAGTCTTACTCAGCTGGGCAAACTTAGGGATAAATTTGTTGTAATACCCTATCTTACCCAAGAATACCTGGATATCTCACAGGCTTTGGGAGCAGGCATCTTGGTTATCGCTTTGACCTTGTCTTGGAGGGGTTAAATCCTGTACTGTGAGATGGCATGAACAAGAGAACCTAAGTTTTTCTGGAAAAAAGTGCACATGGAGGGCTTTAATTTAAGATTGGACTGACGTAAGCGTTTGAAAGACTTATTTCTGGCAATCAAGATGTTATTAAAGGTATTAGAAAACACAGTAATGTCCTTAAGATAGATGATAACACAACTTTATTTGAGGCCCTGCAAGATGTGGTCCATGGCTCTCTGGAAAGTTGCAGGAGCGTTGCACAACTCCTGAAGTAGTCAGGTGGGCTGGAATAGGCCTTTGCTGAAAATCAGAGCTCATTTCTTCTTATCTTAGAGAGAGGTCCATCTGCCAATAGCCGCTGGCTAAGTTCATTGCTGAGAATATCTTAGATCTAAAGAGCTGTGCTAGAGCGTTGTCAATGCGAGGAATAGGATAGCTATCCTTTTTTTTGTGAGATTTTTTAGCCTGTGGTAGTCCATCACAACCTAATGTCCAACATTTTTTATAAGGAAAAGAGGCGGCGACAATTGGCTTTACAAGGGTACCAGTATCCCAGCATCTATTAGCTGTTTGAGTTCCAAACTCATTTGATGCTCATCAACTTTTAATTTATGATAAGGCTTTGGAGCGGATGGGACTAGCATCTCCAATCTCAATGGTATGACTCCAACCCTTCATATGACCATAGTCAGTCTCAGCTTTTGAGGAAATTCACTGTAAGACTACATAAAACTATTAACTTTATTAAGCTTTGTAGGGGTTAGATCATTGGATATATGAACGTCAGGCAAGGTAATTAATGATTTATCATCAGGTAGGCCCATACCTGATATAGACACAATACATTAACTTGGATAATCTCCTTAACTGGGATCAGTAGACCTTTCCCAATCTCCTGATGCTTCTTAACGACCATTTCCTTACTGGTAAAATTCCCCAGTATAATATTAATAGGACGTTGGTAGGCTGGATCTAAAATGCCTGGTAGTACTTGAGGTTCTAAGGAACTGATATCATTGATTCTAGTTATGTGCAGCAGTTGTGGGGAATTCATGGTAATATTGGTTTAATCACCCTTTGTTAACCAGCTTTAATCAACACCTCTTTTGACTGCACAAAACGGAATACCTCTAAGGCGTCCACTGATTCAGGCATCATCTTAAATTCCGTTCTGCAGTTGTGTTGTGTAAGGATAAGGCGGAGAAAAAAATACTAAACAGTGCAAGCTTGTTCCTTTTTATCAATCTTATTGTGGTCCAAAATCAGGGGATTCTCATAGTTAATCAGGGAGGGATATCACTACTTCAGATTAATAATCCCATCATACTTAAGTTTAACTGGTTACCAATGAGCATGTCAGGTATTGTTGACTAAGGCTATCATGGGAGCTGAGAGGAGGAGTTTCCCAAATAGGATGGTTAAAGATGAGTAGGCCCCAATAGTGTGTGTGTTGGTCAGACCAGCAGTGCCAAACTACTGAGTATAGTAGAGGTTAGGGGACAGCTTAAATTTTTCATAAGCTTTGATGATATAACGTTCACATTAAATCCAGTGTCAAGCTAGCAACAACTTGCATGCCTTTGACAACAACCTCCAATTTGGTTAAGGTTCCCCCCAAGTAGGGGGAAGAATGAGGACCTTCTTCATCTGGAGAGTAGAAGCAAGGCGGTTGGCAGTTTCTAGGAAATTTATTCATGACAGAATGCAGTATATATATACTCTGAGTGGATTGGATCATCGAGGCAATGAGATAGCAGCGTCACTGGCGGTATCAATAACCTCCAGACCTCTCAGCACCTGATAAAGGTATGGTGTGTGGGGTATTCTATCCATATCCATCCTTTCTGGGTTCAATTATCCAGGTACCTCCACCTCACCTGGGGCTCCTAGGACATAATGACCAACATCTTCACAACCCCCTTCATATTCTTTATTAGAAAGTTTTCAATGCACGTCAATAACTCCATTGTTTGGGAGGTAAGGTCAGGGCTTACCTTGTTGCAAAAGAGGTCCTGGGTGCGCTCAATAACTTAGGTAACTTTGTGAAAAAATGCTGTGATAGTTACGGGTCTACATTTAGCCATTGATGCAGGGGTTTGAGATGCCCAATGGCTAAAAGTCTTGAACTAGAGATGGCAAAATGAGATGCCAAGTTTGATAGTATAGTGGAAAATGGAGGCTTAACTACGTTAGCTTTGATTCAATCAGCAGCTGTGTGCTTTTTGGAAATAGGCGGTTTAGTGTTTGTGACCCAGTCATTTAACCCATTGGGAGTGGGAATATTGGCACCCAAGAGAGAGTTTAGGCTTAGAATCCAGCTTTAATACCGCTTGAAGAGGAACATTTGCTGACAAAAGATGACCTTGGTGGCAAGGTAAAGGGACGACTACCTTTACCAACTGGCTTTTTTAAGCGAAAATGAAGAGGAGCACTGCCCCATCATCGTCCATTATCTATTGGGTATTTTTATGATATGAGGAAACTGTTTGGGATGGCGACTCCGCAGGATCAGGTTTCCAAGGGGAGATAACCAAAGGCGAGGCTAAAGTGTTCATGATAGATGCTTGCCTCAGAGCTCCTTGCATAGGGCCAAGTTCATATATGCCAGTTACAACTAGCAGAGCCTCTTTGATATACCGTACATTTTTTAAGGTGTGCTTTATGGAAGAGATATGTAGCGCCAAAGAGGGATAATGCGTTTAACCAGCCAAAATAGCAGCAATGGCGTCATCTAGAGATATATGTTTGCCAGCAACAGAAGTTTTTTTCACTATAAAATCGCTCAACAAAAGAGGAGATTAATTATTCCATTTGCAGGTAAGACACATAGAGGCCTGTTTTTGCCTTTGAAAACTCTGCAGGGAGCCAAATTCTTCAATAAACGTTTGTATAACCTCCGCCCAGGTGTTGAGTTTGACTATGATGGGAGACCATGATCTCTTGCCCAAGAAACTCAAGCAAGGGAGGATGTGTTTGATTTTTTAATGATCTTTTGTGCCATCCATGGCAGATTATAAACATATAGAAATGAAGCGATGCTGTACTCTCCTTAAAAAATTAATCTCTAAATGAGGGTTAAAGGAGATAAGGTCGCGCTCAGTGAGAGAAGAATCAGCAGCAGCAGCTTCAGGAGAAGCCAAAGAGGGGCCCTTCTCAAGCTTTTGAGTTTGGGTAAGGCGCTGGCTAATTGCTTTTCTAGAACAACTTTACTTGATTCATGATTTAAAGGAAGGGATGTAGGGTAACTCACTAGACCGCCCCTCATTTATTGTAAAAGATCATGGTGTACAGGTATCCTTGTAGTGGGCGCCAATTGTTGGAATCAAGGTTTGGGGTATGCTTGCAGGTGCTTTGTAGCCCCTGAATCAACAACTTTGCAGAAGAAATATTATTATCAACTGCTAAATTAAAATTTAGAGTGATTTTACACCACTTAGATTGGAAATAATAAACATAAAACTTTTTAAAAGCTGGATATCATTTGGTTTTATTAATTTACCTCAAGGGGATTAAAAGCAAACTTTCATAATAAGTTGATGCTAATATTTAAATGTTAAGGCTCAAGTTTGAATTTCTTCGTAATGTCTAAAATTGGGAATATTGGGGTTTGACCTATCAGCTTGGTTGATACTCACCTTGCTTCAATGTGAGGGCAGATGGGGAAGTGACAGCCAGGAAGAAGAACCCATGAGGCAGTGATTTAATAAATTTAGACCAATCAGAAGGCGGGAAAATATATCACCTTGATGAATTCCTCTGACCATATAAAAGGGTCCTGTCTCCATGGGTAGATTGTATTAAAAAAGTGGCCTGGAGAGGAGCCTCTGGTGAATCTCCAGATTCAGCTGACAATCTGGTGCAATCTGACCGCCTAAATTCATATTTTTGCTTGATTGTTAATAAAAGTGTTACCCCAATTAAATAGGGTTCACCAGTAAATGACCAGGGTCTCTTGGCCGATTTTAAAAATTACATCCAAACCAATCTTCTCAATACATTGGACTTGTAATTGTCTGACACTCAGTATTAATTGAGATAACATCACCTCTTTCAGCGGTGAGATATGTGTCCATCTGGATAATGAATGTTTTAGCTAAGTTTTAGTACATAATTATTGGGGATTTTTTGTGAAAAAGTTATAGATTGTCAAAATCCAGCTGCAACTCACTATCCATTAGTATTATACCCTGTTCTTAAGACGAAGAAATAAAGCCTTACCTATCATACTAAAGTTCTCCACAAGTGGGAATAGTAGCTGACCTTCCCATGTTATACCTAAGTATAGCACTTGCTACTCATCCACAACATTCTTGATGGTCTCAACCTTAGAGGTCTATGTCCATAAGCATTGTTTGTCAATGACAAACCCCAGATTTTAATTTGTAAAAGGAAAAGATGCACTTATTTGGCTTAGTTTTTTATAGATTGGCTTTTCCCAGGTGGAGAAAAACTTCCTCTATGACCTGCAAATGCTATTTGAACGTCCTAGGAAAAATTTATCTTCCAGATACACTAACATATTAAATTTATTAAATCTCTCCAATATGCTGTCCATAGCGCACTGAAACATCACTGGGCATTACACATCCCTTGCAGCATCATAGTGAGTTGGTGTAGAAGCCTAAGCAGTAATCAAAGCGCACTTCTCCTTTCTATTTTTGGCAGTACAATCTATCAGATATTTAAAGGATAAGTTTATTGTGAAAAAGTACTTTGCGCCACCCAAGCAGTCTAGTGCATTGATAATACATAATAAAGGATACAAATCCTTCTTGGATATATTGTTGAACTTTAAATAATATAACGCCATTTGATTGATCCATCCTTTTTTTATAATCAATACTGGGGAGGCCAAAGGAATTTTGGATGGAATAACATCTTTTCTGCACAAGTTTGTTGATTTTTGTGGTTGGTGAGGAATCTGCTGTCTTAAGCACAAAATAGGATGGAGAAAATTTAGCAGATTGCCAGTATTGATCTGCTGTAACACATCGTGGGCCTATTCCAATCATAGTCATCCTTAGCAAAGATCACACTACTTCTCAAACAGGGATAGCACTTGGTCTTTTTTGATTTCAGTTAAACTGTGAGGCGTTCCTGAGGTATCATAGAATATATTAATTGGCACTTATTGCCATCAATCCCATGTTTATATTTATTGAAAAATCATGGATAATTTATATTCTCTTAATGGGTAAAATTTGAACAAAAGCAACTATTTGATGTCTCTTAATTTGAATAGCGTAGGGATATAAATTAGCTGAAAGAAATGGTTCTGTCATGGTCATCAAGGATAAACCTAGGTGCAATGACAGGTTTTAAGTATAAATTCAAAATGAAAAATACCCTGTCTTATAATCCCTGGAAAATCTTTAATTTCTGTCTCATCTATAATTTGATCACCTTCCAGAATGGTTAGACTACTTCTCATGTAGTAGAATTCACTTAGATTTCACATACTGAAAAGATTCAGTTACAGCCAAATAGCTGCTGATGACCAATTGGCGCAATGCCATCCTTAGATGTAAGATTAACAAACCCCTGATTTCAAGGCTTTTTAACCTCATACTTTTAAATTATAATAATAAGCAGAAGGCTTGTTCAAGTAAGTTCAGCATATCTTATTTTAAAATTGGATTTGACTCCATAAGTTCTCATAAATGAGGTTTAGATAAGAAAGTTATACCTTTATTTAGTAAAACTATGGCGAGAGTGGATATCACCAGTGAGCCAAAACGCAGCAGTAAGGCACTTGTAATTACTTAGAAGGTGGCCATTTGAGGGTCTGAAGTTTAATAGACTTTCTAATGATTCATGATAAAGTGAGGTCAAGTTTCTTTACTAGTATATTGGACTATATATATATCCTAAAAATATGCCCACTGTCTACAATAGCTCTGACTTTGAGCTTACATACAGTAACAATAATATTAGTCTAATCAGAAAAATAAGTTTTAGTAGTATTTATTGTTTAAGCATCCAAATTGATTTCCTAAACTAGATAATTTCAAATATCTTCCTATAATTTAGGGCCAAATTTCTTCAAACTTCAATAGGTACAGACACTTGGACCCCGTTTAATTTGAGTTTCACACCATAGGGGATTGGAAGCCCAAGTTGTTCTGTCTATTCAACATAGGGCTTTAATACTACATTTTTTACTATCTTATAACATGGTCTTTCTGTAAGAAGGTGGTAACTAATACTATATAATCTGATATAACTTGAACTCCCAAAGGTGGGGTGTTGTTATAATCCTTTTGTCTCATGGAAAGTGTTTTTAACTGAAGATATTTAGAGTATGAAGACATAGAGAATCCAAGCTTTACTCATCCAGCACTTTTTAAACTTTCCATTATCTGTAGGGTTCAAAGAATGGACATTGGTATCAAAGCTCCAACTAAGGCAACAATTAGCATAGTGCCCCATTTTTTGCAAAAAGAAAGGCAACTTGACTGATAATAGGCCTATCAGAATGAGCGCTGTAAGGTGGGGGTAAATCTTATTTTGAGAGAGGGTCAAGTGTGGGTATTGTAAAACTTATAAAGTCCTTAATTGGGCGCCTCAAATGTGACTGCACAATGTCAGAAATAATTCATCATATGTTTAACATCCTGTTCCTAATTTATTTTCTGATATTCTAACCTAATAAAACTCCTTTTAGGGCTGGCAGGCACGGTGCAAAACAATCTGAGCATCAGACCATTAATTTTATCATCTCCTTGATAGTGTCTGTGCTATAAATAAAAGCACTCCTCAAAGGCTTTAACATTTTTGACCTTGTTAAAAAAGATGTTAAAGAATTTCATCTTCAAAGTATCCATCCTTTTTTGCTCCACAAAACACCTTGATAAGATCCATTGCACTAAGGTTGGTCACTTCAACCTTCTGTTGTTTCAGCATAATTAAATCATGAATATCTGAATTCAGAAATTTCATTACTATCTCCACGTTAACATTCTCAGATGATCCAGCAATACTAATCTTTGAGATGAAAAGGTGTGCAAATTCACTTTTTTAACAAACTTTAGTGAGTTTATAGAGTTGACATGTGTTTAAGGTTCATGGTTTCAGAGCCAAAGGATCTGCATGGCTTCTAATCACTTTCCAGGTGACAGAAATGAGGAGTGAAAGTAAAGCACCCTTAAGCCTCCAGTGTGGCTTTAATAGAGGATGCTACAGGAGCTTGAGAAGAATTAGTGGCAGTACTAAATACAAGTTGTACCAGAATTGCAGATAATCAATACAGATGCTTAAAAGTAGGAGACATAGGGGTATCCAGGGGGAGCAGAAGCCCCTGGGTTCAAAATGAAGGTCAGAAAAGTAAGAACCTCACGTGTAATAACCCTTATTGCACTCTAAATCTGGTTCCATCAGCATGGTTTATAATCATCAGTATATATATCTGAGGTTAGTTCACAGAGGGACCCTAGCGGCATTACAAAAATTGCTTTGGATCTCACTTTTTAAACTGGTCCAACATAGTAAAAAGACAGTGGCTTTCTGCATGAGAAAGTTATATACTATGATTGATTTCCTAGTAACAAGAAGATTTGTTTTTAATTTGAGGTTCTTATTAACTAAGGACCTTACTTTATGACCCTGATCTTTCAGATCACGACACAAGGAATAAACTGAGCGATAAAAAGCAGTATAGAGTTCACAGCTCCATCCATAAGTTATTTAGGCCATCTGAAGTGGCATAGAAGAGCATCAGTGTCTTTTCTTAAATGATTTTACCAGTCAACCATGGCTTAGTACCATTCCAGAAAACTGGCCAACATGACCATTCAAATTTTCAGAATTGATAGAATGTGTTATAATTGTTTTTCTAGGGTTTATGGTTGGCCACATCAGCTTCCATATGTCTCTATACTTTGGCTCTAAGGTAGTTTCAAACTTGGGTACAGTATGAGTTATGTCTGCTACCCATTAGGGTAAATATAAAATTTTTCAGGATTTTAATAAGAATATGCAACATGTCAGTTAAGATGAACAGCCAGACCTTTTAACTTCTGGAGGGCGTCCTGATTTTGCTGCTAATAAAAAGATCAATGTCATAAAGGTTGAAAATTGAATCTTAAAATCATCCAAGTAAAAGATAGTTACCCCATTGTTGGACTTCCATAAATGCAGCCAAACCACAAATGTAAATATGTTGGCAGACAATAATCTGATGGACTTGGCGGATGGCTATGTGAATGTATATCACAAAAGCCTCCACCAGATGCTCTTGAGTAGCAAGTTTCTTGACCATCTCAATGATGTTCGTCTCTTGGAAGAGATGGCAATTTTGTGAAAGTTTTCTTTTTACATATATCTTTAAAACATACCCAGTTGGGCTTCATTAGTATTAGATGAAGTAAGTTGTTAACCATAAAAACTATTCAGATAACTCTTGCAGTTGAGCATAGTAGACAATGGAAACTCAGGATACAGTTTATGACTCTAAATTACTGTAAGGTAAAAGCTCTGCCATAGTAGTCTAGAACTCTCACTTTCAAACTATTTATTTTTTTTATTTGAGGCAAGCTGACCAGGGGACAAGCATTAGCAAAAGAGAGAAAGAAAGGCAGCTTTGACATAAAACCTGAGCAGGCTCAACTCCATCAAAGAAAGTTTTCAACCTCAAGATTGGAACTCAGATTTTTTTAGTTAAATCATGGGTAAGGTTTCTTTTATTTTACCTACTAACCGCCAGTAGCTTCCTTTGGCTGGCACCCCAATCAATGTGCAAAGGGTGGGAATCGAACCCAAAAACTTTAGGTTGGTAGCTGTACACCCTACAACTTTCCTTCCACCCCTCCCTCACTTTCAAAAAACTAAACTGAAAAAAAGCTTATAACCGTGTTGTTTTTGTCTATTGGATCATGAAAAACTTAGCAACAAGGCTAAGGGAAAAGCAGTTTTTATCATGATTCATACTATTAAAATGGTGCTCAGGTAGCAAAGTAAAACCCCTGTAGTGAGCACTACAAAGTTTTTAATTAGTTTAGGAGTATCAGAATTTGGGTTTCAGATTACTACAATCAAAAGTAAAAAGGTACTGTTAGAGGACAGTATTCTTAGATATTTTAAAAAAGCAGCTTTTTGAAAAAATTCATCTGGTGAAGAAAAGTAAATTATGTTATTTACTACTAACAGTGACTCTGAATTTCGCTAAGGTACTTTTTTCTGTAGTCTTTCTACAGAAGTGTTAAGGGAAAGAATCCAATTACAATTAGCAATACTGCCTAGTAAACTTTTCACTTCAAAGGAATTCTTAATGCGTTTTTGGCTATAAAGAAGCATTCAAGGGGTATAACTAAAGAAGTAATATTTAAATTAGGTTAAAAAAGCGAATAAGTAGAGAGTGAAGAATTTCCAAATGATTGTAATGAACTTTCTACTATAGAAGCACTGGCGGTTGGCATAATAAAAATAAGGACTCTATTAAAAATTATATTACAACAGCGCGGGGGAAGGTTTATATATTTAGGATTATTATAATAATATTGGATATGGACCCCAAGGCAACAAGCTGAGATGATCACTAAATAAGGCAGCAAAAGTTGCACTGGTGGGGATTTAAGGCTTGATCATCCATCATAGTTACTTATAGCTATGGCACCTAGGAAAAGATATCAAAATTACTTAATTACATTTTTAGCAACTTTCTATAAAACTGGGACCAATAAGGTGATTCAAAATTATAATAATCAGTTAACCATTGTCTAAGTATTAGTTAGATATAAAAATAAATAAATTAATATATATAAACAGATGGTTTGTCAAATTAATATTAGCAGGCCCTAACGTGTCAATTGACACCATGTGATAAGTAAACCCTGGGTGCACTAGCTAATATCTCATAAATTCTTGTGGGTCTTGTGGAGCTGACAGTCCACACAACAGGATAAATAGTTAAAACATCATATCATAATAGTCAGCAAGAATAATGTCAAAGGTAGTCCAAATGTTTTTCTCAGGCCACCATGCTGAGACCTTGTTGGAGCTTGGATTATTAGGGATGCTATAATGGGTTTGTGTAAAGTTTCTCATCTATCAGTTTATAATGTTATCCTTTTTTTGTTTTTGGTTTTTTCCAAACCCATTTAAGCGCGTTTTGGCTCTCTTGGAGTTAAATTACTTTAATATAGATTAGTAATTTTCTGTAAAGTTTCACCAACTCGCTGATATATGATATGAATGGCAGGCAAAAAGTAATAATCTGTCAGCATTCTGATGGGTTGCTCCCACCAAGTGAATAAATTAAAGTCTTAGGCTTGTAATTAAAAGCCCCTTGAGCCAATTTTCATTTGGTTATTGATATTGTGAAACCAGCATAGTGCTAAATGGTCAGTAATGACCTTGAAGTGAATACCAGAGTATAGGATCTAAATTATTTGTATGTGTATATCTACAAGACATTTGCATTCCATCACGGTTAATCTCTTCACTTAGTGAAAGTGTTTTCTTGCATAGTCCACTGGATTTTATTCCTTAGAATTATCACCTTGGTATAACATGGTGCTGATTGCCATAATAAATGCATCCAATTGAATATGAAAGGTTAGCAAAATCTGGATTAGTAAAGATGGGACTAATCATCAGATATTTCCATAGCTCGTTAGATGAGTTTCAGCTTCTTCATTCCATAAAAAACCCTTTTTCAGATCCAACAACAAAATGGAATAATGATTCAGCAATCCTTGATTATTTTATAGTTTGACAATAATAGCCAACTATATCATGAAAAGACTTGGATATCTCAAACTGATTTTGGGATTAACATTCATTCAATTGCAATATCTTCTGAGGTTGCAGGTGAATTCCAATAGAGTTTATTTAATTTAATTTAATTTAATTTATTGTGGGGAAGGCCGACCATGGGATGGACACTTCCGAATATGACTCAGACGAGACAAAACTCAGTACCAGGTGAGGCACCCCAGAGAAGCGATGCTATCTCTTGTTGCCAGCGGGAACGCCACTTATGGGAAGGGGAGGGAACGTGTGTAGGGGCGTAGCCACTATTGAGCACGTGTGGAGGAAGGGTCTGATTTAATGAACCAGACTGGGAACCAGGAGGAGACCAGCTGCCGGCGACGTGGTGGGAGATATCCAAACATCCATGCTTGAAAGTGATCCACCAAATGAGACCGGAATCTGTGGACAGCTTCAGGGAGGGTGGGGATGGATCTGGCGATGGCATCCAAGACAATCGTGTGGATAGTCCACATGGCGATTGCAACCATCAGAGCACGAAGGGAGGGTGGGAGGGGGAGGCCATTGATGAAGCAAACATATCTCTTGACAGACTGAAGGGATGTGTTTGATCCTGGCCTAGCAGACGTTGGACTTCGCGCCATATCACTTTAGAGGTGGGGCACTTCTCCAGGCGGTGAAACAGCGTTCCATACTGGCCACACACTACACAGGATGAGTGTAAAGCATTAGAGCGCTCAGCTGTACGATACACCCGCCTCAGGCAGCGCCACGCATGGGAACGGACTTGAGGCTGCAACAGAGGATGGTGTGCGTATTTCCAGATAGTCTTTTGGGTCTCAGTGGAATAAGGGATGTCCATCATGTCCAGGTAGTCCACCCTGGATAGGACTTGGGGTCGAATGGGGATCACGCCATCATGGATGGGTAGCCCCTGTACCTCTTGTGTGAACTGAGGAGAGGGGCGGCCTCTTTGGGTTGTATGTCCACTAATACGAATTCTCCACTCTGTGCTTCGCATGGAGAGTAGGATTCGTTTGTAGTGGGTTTTTGTCCCGTGAGGACCTGTGGCTGATGTGTGTGATGCAAGGTATTTCATCAGGGAGTGGGGGTTTGATGGGTTGTTGAGGCCCAAGGCTCGGGAGAAGTTGGAGCGGGCCGCGCAGGACCAGTGTTGGGATGGGAGTGTAGGAGCAGTGACGGCCGCAATCCAGGTGCCTAGGATCTTGGCGGCATGGGCTTTGAAGTCAAGTAGGCCCATGCCACCATGATGATGAGGGCCAAACATGACCTCTAGCCGTACTGGTGGAGGGCGGCCTGACCAAAGCTAACCTTGTAGCAAAGCATACAGGGATTTGAAGAAGCTTGGGGAGAAGGGGATGGCGTGGGCTCCAAACCAGACTTTGGATAGGAGCATAGAGTTGGCAAGAACAACCCTGCCAGTGAGGGTAGTAGGGTGGGCTCTGCGAGAGGCGATTCGCTTCGTCACGTTGTCCAGTATATGGCCCTCCATTACTGCTGACGCGTATCCTCCTGCCTCCAACCACACGCCCAGATGGCGTACCGGTCCTATGGTAGGTCGCGGCACAAAGGGGAGCACCAGTGGAGTGGTGTGTTT
Source organism: Massospora cicadina (assembly GCA_022478985.1). NCBI lineage: Eukaryota > Fungi > Entomophthoromycota > Entomophthoromycetes > Entomophthorales > Entomophthoraceae > Massospora > Massospora cicadina. The sequence goes on from JAKSZP010006589.1 coordinate 79,889, forward strand.
GAGTTAGTAAGGCGTGGACTTGGGCGAGCATCTGGGCTGGGTTGGGAACTACTTGCTGGGGCCCAGCAGTTCTGAAACTGACCAAGGAGGATGATTTCGGTTTTGGAGGCGTTCAGTGCAGCGTTGCTTACCCGGGAATATTCCTGGATGAGGGCTTAAAGCGCGCGTGCATCTTTATTATTAGACACCCCCACCACGCAATCATCTGCAAATGCCATCATCTTGACTGGAGTTTGGCCTGGCACATGGACCCCAGTGAGTTGGGCATTCACATTTCGCAGTAGTGGGTCAAGGCTGAAGTTGTATAAGAGTGGGCTCAGTGGGTCCCCTTGTCGCAGGCCCCTTTGAGGATGGACTACATCCGTTAGGAAACCTGGGCCGCGCACAGCCATTGTTGCAGATTCCGTGAGCAGCATCACCCAGTTAATGAAGCGGGGAGGTAGGCGGAATTGTTGGAGGCAGGCCCTAAGGTATTCCCAGTTTACTCTATCATAAGCCTTTTGTTGGTCCAAGAATACAAGTACCCCTGAGGCTGTGGACTGACACACATTAGCCACAGAGTGCACGTTATCCCAAATTGACCTTCTGGGGATGAAACCAAATTGTTCTGGAGAGATGGTGGCAGATGCTACAGTCCCTAAACGGTTAGCCATGATTTTTGTTAAAATTTTGGTGTCTGTGTTTGTTAGAGAAATGGGGCGCCAGTTGGCTAAGTCTAGCCTATCCCCTTTCTTGAAGAGTGTGACTGTAAAAGCCTCATGTCCTCCTGGTAGGAGGCGCATTTCCAACAGGCTTTGGTTGAGTGAGACTAGCAGCAATGGGGATATGTATTTAAAATATTTTTTGTAGAACTCATATGGAATGCCATCTGGGCCTGGGCATTTTCAGTTTGGCGCACCGCGAATGGTAGTACATAATTCATTCGGAGTAATTAATTTCATTATTTCCGGGTATCGGAAAATGGTACGGATATGAGCTCTGTCAAGAAATTCCGCCATTTTGGACAGCTGAATTGGTTCAGCTCGGTATAACTCAGAGTAATATCTTTGCATTTTGATTGCCACTTCGGCCAGTGTGTCCACGATAGAATTATCTGATCTTCGCACCTGTGTGCAGGCCACGCTCTGGCGTGGTGCAAAAATTTTTTTGAAGAAGTATGCGGTGCACTTGTCGCCTTTAGTGATGCATGTGGCCCTGTATTGGACACAAACCTGATGTTTGTGTTGCCTTTCAAGTGCGTTGAGGTGTGCTGCTGCCTCCGCCCACTTCTGGCCCCATGCAGGGCTATATCCTGAGGCTGGAATGTTGGACTCCAAGTGGGCCAATTCTGCCAGCGCGCACAATATAACCGCCGATGTGGCTTGTGAGCATCTGGATGAGAGATGGCGATAGTGGTGGATGGTGTCTTTTTTGAAAGTTGCCCATGTGGAAATGGGGTCCGCGCAAAACAGTGCAACAAATGATTTTGCCAAAGTTGCCTCTTCCACCCACGTGGAAAATCCTGGCGACGCAAACTCTGGGGGGCGGATTTTGCACCAATGTGGGGCCTTTGCAACTGTGACAGGTAAGTGGTATGTTATCGAGACCAGTCGGTGGTCGGAGAATTCCATTTTCGTTGTTTTGAAGTGGGAGATGTGGGGTTGGAATTTCGCCGGCGCTAGAATAAGGTCAATGCGGGTCATAGACCTTAATTGGCTGTTGTGGATGTGGGGACGCGTCATGTTTTCTAGCAGTGGGGCATGTCACGGCAGTGCATCCATTAACCCAAGGGTGGCTTTTAGAACGCGTAGTTCTACGTGACCCTGTGGGGCGTGGGGTGAGGGTGGCCACCGGTCCATTGGTGAGGTTAGCCAACAGTTCATGTTGCTAATTAGGAAAGAATCAGGGGGTAGCAGGAGGGATTTGACTGATGCGAAAAATTCCTGACGCTCTTGTGCACCGTTTGGGGCGTAGATGTTGACAATTGTGTGTGCAACATTGGCCCAAGAGAAGGTGACAACGAGCACTCAGTCATTTAGGAATGTTTCTGAAGATGTAAATTTGAAAAAATTGTTTTTCCAAATTAGCACCCCACAGTGCTTCGACCAAAAGGATAGGGATGGTAGGAGCATTCTTTTCCAAGCATCCTCAGAACCTCATGGACAGTGGGTTTCCTGGATGGCCAGGATATCCACGGGTAAATTATTTTGTCAAAAACTCAGTTTCCTAGCCCAGGATGGGGAGGCCTTGAGTCTGGCGATATTCAGCATCCCTAGAGTGAAGGTTTCCCCCATTGCACCTTAGGTGCGAGGGGTGGGCCCCCTGGCCCACCAGCCTCTTCCAGGTCCCCACGGGCTTTCACAGCAGCATGGGTATTAGCAGCAACGCTATCAGGGTTTTTGTTAATTTTTGCGGAAAGAGTCACGTTGGCTTTGGCCTTTGCTTTTTGTTTTCCCGATGTCAGACGAATTTTTTGCGGTGCGGATAAGTTCGGTGCACCGTCGAGTGGGGCAAAAAAATTTTTTTTGGTTGGGATAGGTCCCAAGTTGGTTTCAACTGGGGCTTGGGTGCAGCGATTGGGTGAGATTGAATCTCCCATCGGATCCTTGGATTGAGTGGCCCATTTGGCTTGGGCCTCCCAATCTGATTGGGTGATGGATTTCCCGAGTTGCTTCCGCCGCGAAGGTCTTCATGTCCTCCTGGCGTTGTGAGTGTGGGATAGTGGTGGTGACCTTGGCCGCTTCCTTGGCCGCAGTCCTACAGGCCTGCTTGGCCTTCTTCCACTCCTGCGGGGAGATGGGCTTTACCAATAGGTAGCAGCCTTGTGCTCCCCACGGGAAGGCCTCTTTGGTGCTTGCGGTTGGTTCATAGTGCGCCTCTCCGCTGGCCATGGCCACCGAGGGGTGCTCTTGGAATGTAACGCCCTCTTTAATGGGGCACGCGTGTGCCTTATGGCTGAACGTGTCACAGTGGGTGCAAATGGGGGGCGCGCTGTCCACGGTTACCCAGAATGGGTGGGTGGTGTGCCCTGCGATGTCAATAAAGGTGGAGTGCGGGATCTGGGTTAGGTCCTTTGCGATCTCCTCAGATGGGGTCAGAACTGCGATGGCTTTGCCAGTGCACAGGTGTGGCATCAGCGTGAAACATTGCATTTCAAAAGATTGTATTTCGCCATATATGGCGAGACCATCTTTCAGGTGTTGCTCCAAAATGTCACATTTTACCATAGTAGGCAAAAAGTCAACGTGAGGAAAATTTGGTTCAATTTTGTCCATCTGGTGCTTTTAGTTTCGACGACCCGTTGCCCTTTGGGGAGGTCGACCACTACGCGCACCGCTGCAGCCTTGTCTGCTGCTATTTTGCTTTCAAAACCTAGGTCCAGCCAACCGCACAACATGGAGTGAGGTGCAATGTACACCGCGGTCGGGAAAATTTTGTGTACATCTTCACAAAATTTTTCCCATAGGGCCATTTTTTGGATGTCCAGATACACACGGACTCTGAATTCCACCGACAAAAGTGGCTGGGAATGTGGCGTATTGATGTACTGGTTGCATCGTGCTTGCCACGCGAGTATCTCTGGGGAAATTGTGACCACCAGTTTTTTTAAATTTTTTTCTATTCCGCCAGATTCTCCGGGGCGTTTTCGAACGTTAGAGGCCGCGGGCCTTCTGCCTGCTCCTCTTGCTTTGCTTGCCCAACTGCTCCCAGACATGGGCGCAGACTAATCCCCTCTATGAGATTATCAAACTGGATTTAGTCTTGAATTGAATGGGTTGCAAAAGTGTTTGCAACAAGAAAGAAAAGTTAATTCCAATAGAGTTTATCATGACCCTAAAAGTAAATCTCTTTCCTGAAAATTTGGCATTTCCTCAATTTAATTTCCTGATTAGCTACCACTAGGCATTTGAACTCTTCCTCTACAAAAACAAAATGATCTGTGAAAGTACTTGTAAAAATTTACTTAAGGGTTGATTATTGGTCGTCAATCCAGTAGCCTTGTTAAAGTAGGTTCAGTTTCCTTATGCACCTCGCATTTTTTAGAATATATTATCTGATAATAGTATGGAGACTATTATCCATAGTTGAGTTTGAACTATTATTAGGCCCAACGCTTTGGCCAGTACTTTCTGTTTAAATACTCTGTAAGCTGTAATCATAGGGATTTATTCCCTTTATTCCTGTCCACCCAATTTTTGTCCAGATATCCCCAGTGACAGTCTCTTTCACCCAACACAAAGTCAGCAGCTATCCCTGATTGTGAATATATTCATCTCTAGATCCCCGCTCAGATCTCTACTCTTCTCTCTGAGAGTCTTCCAATTAGTGCCTTCTGCAATAATACCCTTGAGATGGAACTTCACACTGGATTCTGATAGTCTAACTATAACTGAATCTACAATAGTACTAATAAAACTGTTTTAATGTCTGTTAATCTGTGTTTTAATGTGTGTGTCTTTTTATTATAGTGAACCCTAAGGAATTATAAAATAGGGGATTCAACTGTCTAACCCTCAGTTGACACCTTTTTGATGAAATAGCAGCTGTTGCGATGAATCACCCTTCCTCGTCTCAGCAGTGATGGTCTTCCCCATCCTGACTAGGATTCCATCATTGGACATCCTTAAGACCTCAAACAGAAAGAACCAGAAAACGTGTACCTAACGTTTTCCTCTCAATCCAAGTGAATCAACCATAATTGGCTAGCGACTTGCTTAGGTAATGGGACTTATTACCCATTATGGCAGGCCCCTTCACCAACTAATCGACTCATTAGTTGCAGGTGGCATCACTTGCATCACTTTTCACTATTCATTCCCTATCAGTTGGTGATGAAACCCAAAAGATCCCAATCAGTACACCTGATAGTTAATCACTATCAGATGCACCTATTTCATTAGCCACTCCACCCAATGAATTTTAGGTATTCGTCTGGATTGATCCCCAACAGATATGATCAGGTGAATATCCCAAAATCCCCTGAACGTAGTTCATCCAAAACTTGGGCCAACCGATTTCTGATTCACTTTGCCTTAGGGAATTTCCCCTAGCGACACCAGGTAATCTAGCAGGCTGGGTATATGGACAAAAATCCCAACACATACCCCCTCTTGCCTAGATTTCTAGCGAGAAAAGGACCAGGGCATGGAAACACTGCTTCAGACACCTGGTCAAATACTTCTATGGTTCAAGCGGAGTACACTTGTCAATACTCAACGCTGCTTGGTATGACCTTCAGCATATGGCTTTCTTCCGCTTCCTCCTTGCTACTGCCTTCTCAGAGTGCGGTCCAAATGACCTTCTGTTGTGCCAGGCTGATCAATTTACTCATGACAATATTAGTCCTGAGATCCAGTTTTCCCTCCATCAGTGCATATGACCTTCTTTCATATTCAAGATTCTTTGTCCGGCATCCTTGATTTCCTGATTTCTCCTCATCCTAGACAGGATACTCTTGCCATCAATGTTTTGCGGCTTTATTGAGAATACTTATTTCTATTCACCCTCATTATTTCGCTCATAACCTCTTGGCTGTAAGTCATTCTTAATTTTATCCTTGGAAATCTTATCTCATTTATTTGAGATTAATTTCCCCAAAATTGGAGACTAATGGATTATAGAGTGCATAATGTCAACTTCTATATAAGTCTAACATCCCCTCTCTCATCCAGCTCATATGTCAAATTCTGAATCACGCTACTAGCAGCTCCTCAACAGTCTGTCTGATCCAGACCTCTGTCTCTTCCAGCAGATTTAGGATGCTTGACGGAACCTCTTTGATGGTCCTTCCAGTATTCATACACCTATTCTGGAACAAGTAGCTAGTCCTTCCATCAAATTACTGGAAACGGTAATCAATCCCTCCAAAACCAGGCTGGCCATCGATCAAACAACTCTCAGCTGACTCTTCCCTTACAGTCAATTACAGAGTTGGACTTTGAAATTCTCCTAGATTCAGCTCCTTTTGCTGATGCTCCAAACATCATCAACAATGCTCCAGAGATCATTCCGGTCAACTCTGGATAGTTCATTCTTGGCTGGGTTGGACTTGCTTCCTGAGTTCCTCTTCTGACTCAGTCAATTATACAAACCTGCTGTACTGGTTTCTATGCTCTCTATTTGTAACAGCTACACTTTTAGCTCCCCTACGCTGAACTCTGGGCACAAGTCACCAAGGCTTTGACATTAGTTCTGAATCCCTCTGATCTGGATAACCTTCTGGATCAGGATACTGCCACATATGCTCTTCACTTTGCTGGCCAAGTTCTTTGAAGTTAGTCGATGAAGTTTCCAGCCTTGCCTGGCTTCCACTGGTCATTCAGCTTTAGCTTCCATGAAACCCGTAGTCACCATTTGTAGGATGCAATCTGCTCTGCGCACAAATACCTCTTCTCCAGAGCTTCCCATCACTATCTTCTGCTGATGGCGTTAATTGGGGGCATGATTTGACAACCCCATTGAGTATTCCTTCTTCGTTGCCAGACCACGTGCCCAGTGTCCTTGATGAAGCCCATCAGCAGGCGCCTAAAACAAATCTTCCAGCTCTGGTGCCTTATCAGGATTACTCAGGGTTATTTGCTGATTGCCTCTTTCTCTTTTGCTGTTTTCCTCCCCATTCCGGGGTTTCTCAATTGGCATCTCTCAACATTTCAATTTCCTTTCCCCTAGTCACATTTTTTCAGGGCTCGGCGTCTGCTCAACAAATGTGTTTTATGTAGGTCTCGCCATAGCAAGTGTTCAATCACATATCTTTTTTTAAGGGCTGTTTCTTCCTACCTTGATCCATCCTCCTTACCCCAAGAGGCAACATAGGTGGAATCACCCTCATACTGGAGAAGATCAATAAAATAAAAATTATAAAAATTATAAAAATTATTTTGGCTTTTTTTATCTATGTGGTTTTAAAAATCTTTTTTTCCAATAACTTTTTATCAATTTTTTATCTTTATTCTTCTTTTTTCCTATGAAACTTAACCTTGTTTCAGTTCAGAGGTACATCTTTTCCCCCAAACTGGGTCCTGGGTACTTAAACATACCAGTTTTCTATGGTTCAGAGGTCCTTTTTTCGGACTTAACCATCTAGATTGGTCCAGAGGTCCTTTTTTCAGACTTGACCTAATCATCAGGACATGACCAACTTAATGGTTCATTGGTCCTTCAGGAACTCTTTTATTTTTTCCTTGATCCAATTCTTTAGATAATTAGTGTGGACTCGATTTACTACTCTTCCATCCAGGAGATTCTTGATGGAGTAAGCATCAGTCACTGTCTTGGTGATTACTTCAAACAGACCCAACCACATTGCATACAATTTGTTTCTTCACCTGAAACCATGCATATCGCAATGGGTGACTCTTTCCCCTATTTAAAATTTTTCTAATGCTGGTCAGTTCTTGTGATCTGTCAATTTTTCTCATATCCTTTTCTTCAAGATTGTATCAAATGCTCACAATTGCATGTTGATCAGGATACTCATCAGTTGGTTCAAGTATTGCTCAGTACTCATCCCCAACGTAGGTTCTACTACAGAATATAATATTGTTGGCAACGCGGACTTCCTCTTGTATAGTAATTCAAATGGCATCTTTCCCGTTACCATATGATGACTAATGTTTTAGGCGAACATCACCAAACTCAGGTATGTTCCCCACGCAGAAGTTCTCCCTGAAAATAGCTTCCTCAACGTCATGACCAGCGTCCCATTGACCCATTATACCAGTCCATTTGTCTCCAGCTGGTAAGGTACTGACATGACTCCTTGAATCCCCAATATTTAATTTAGCCTTGGGATCAAATAAGATGTGAAGTTGGTCCCATTATTGCTCAGTAGGACTTGCAGACATCCAAACTGGTATACTACTTGATCCATTAAGAATCTCGCAGTACTAGTAGCATCAACTCTAGCTAGGGCTTTCATTTTGACCCATCTCATCAGATGGTCAATGGCTACTATGATGTAATTGACTCCCCCTGTACTTGTTACCAGCGGCCCATCACATCAATGGACACCATGCGCCAGGAAAATCCAGGTTGGAACAGTTAGTATCTAGTTGTGTTCTTGTGTGGTTTGTGCAGCTGGCACTCCACGCAACAAGCCAGATAATCCACAACATTGTAATTAATCGATTTCCAGCAATAATACTGGCAAATATGATCAGTTGTTTTTCTCTGGCCTCCGTGCATGACAACCTTGTGAGCTGCTTATACTATTGCTGCTCTTTCCGACAGTTTTGGGAATAATAGCCACTTTTCATTCTTATCTTGAATACTTGTCCATCCATAGTTTTGGTGTTTTTCATAGCTTTTCAAAGTGCACCTTGAATTTCATGAGGCTTGTTTTTGATTCTTCCTTCAACCATTCTCTGGAATAGCTCATCCACCTGTGCATATACCAACTAACAATTGGCAACCGTGGAAAGCCATCCGCGTTCTGATGAGAAGCCCCGCTTGGTAGACTATCTCATAATCATAAGCCTGAAGCTTAAGTGCCCATCGGGCCAGTCGTCCTTCTGGTTCCCTTAGGTTGTGCAGCCAACGCAGCGAAGAATGGTCTATCACCACCTTAAAGTGCATTTCATGGACATACACCAAAACTACTTACATGCGTAAATGACTTCAAGGCATTCCCGCTCAGTTACAGTGTAGTTCCTCTCAGTGGCTGAGAGTGTCCAGCTCACATACACCACCAGATGCTCATCCTAAAGTTCGTCTACTTGGCTCAGTACAGTGCCAATCGCCATTAATGAAGCATTGGTTTAAATGATAAACACCTAATCAAAATTCAGATATTTCAGTTTTGGCGAATTTATCAAATACCAGCGTAACTTATCAAAGGAGTCTGGGCCTCTTCATTCCATATGAATCTTTTTTTCGGATCCTTTAATAAATGAAATAAAGACTCAGCTATTTTGATAATGTCCCAAATAAATCTTCTGTAGTATCCGACCATCCCAAGGAATACTTGGATGTCTCAGACACTCTTAGGCACAGCCATGCGCTCTATAGCTGCTATCTTCTGGGTTTGCAGCTGCAATCCACTTGAGTTGATCACAAACCCAGGTATTCCAAATCTTTACTTGAAGAAGTGGCACTTCCTTGGATTGATCTTCAGGTTAGCTGCGGATAGTCTCTAAAAACTTCCTTTAGGTGGTGCAGGTGACCAGTAAATGTTCTACTGAACACATTGATATCATCCAGATATACCAGGATGCACGACAAATTCAGGTCGCTTAATATCGCGTCATGGCCCTCTGGAACGTCATGAGCGCATTGAAAAGACCCTGGGGCATCCTCATCGGCTGGTATAACCCCTGTGCAGTGATAATCGCACATTTTTTCCTGGTCTTCTGCTGGCAAGTCAATCTGCCAGTATCTCAAGATCAGATCCATCGCGGAGAAATACTTCACTTCTACTAATAAATCCAGCACATAATTGAACCTCAGTAGGGGATACAAATCCTTCTTTGTACATTTTGTTCGGCCTCCAATAGTCAGTCACCACCCAGTTTGATCCATCCTTCTTCTTCACGATCAGAATTGGACTTGCACAGGGACTTGATGACGAAACTAGAAGCTGCTTCACTAGTTTGCTGATCTCATCCTCCACTATCGCTTCAGTGGCTTTCATTCTCAGATCAGTCTCATCCTTATTGATAGATTTTGCTGGTGTCAACCTTGTGAATTATGTCTTGTGCGCATCCCAAATCATGGTTGTCCTGAGAGAACACTTCCAGATATTTCTCAAATAACTTAAGCACCTCCTCCTTCTGACCTTCTGGCAGATCAGCAAGCTGCTCCCAATCAACCAATAGGCTGATGCTTTTGGCCACCCCGGCTGGTAATCCCATTTTATCAAGAGACCCAAAATTGTGCCCTCAGGTTGGGACCATCTAGTACTAAAAAAGAGACCCAAAATTGTGGAATCGTCTCAATTCTGCCTTCAGATCAAATGAATAAACGCGATGATTTGATTCCTCTTGATCTTCATTGGTTATTTCGCTCAAATTCGCCAAGAGAACTCATATTTCTCTATTGCCTGGCATTATTATCCCGGAGCCACCCATGGCTCCACTCTGGGCTTCATCCAGGGGCTTCCAACTTCTCCATACAACAGCTCCAGAATCTCCAAAGTCAACCCGGTGTCAACTAATATCTGCAATCTGGCCAGTATGGTCCTTTCCTCCTTAATCCTTATTAGAATTTGCCAGTTTTCTAGATTTCCGCCGGCATCTCTCATCACTTCCTACCAACTAATTGGTATCAAATCAGTATAATGCCATCATTGTATATCAAATTAATGAAGTTGTTTCTCCAATTCAACAGAACTTCACCATCCTTCTGGTATACCAATGGTAATGTCTGACCCAGGATGGTCAACATATTATCCTCAAAGTTACATTTAACTCCGTACTTCCACAGAAACTCCATTCCAATCAGGAAATTGTAAGTTTGGTTCGCCAAAACTATTGCTGATGTGATTACACCAATGACCCAAACTGTAGTGGCAGCAAACTATACGCTCCGCAGGAAACAGTGGTGTTCAGCCCAGCTGTTCCATATTCTCTCTTGTGTTCCAAGTCCAGGGAGATCTCAATCCTCTACACCAGCTTGGTCGCCACAATATTTATGGGTGCTCTACTGTCAACAATCGCCCTCACCCTTACTCAATTCACCTTAATATCTATATATTTACACTCAGAGTATTGTAATATAGTATTTACTGAGTGAATGGCAGCGTTATTAGCTGAATCTAGAGTATGAATAATCTGCGGCAATAATCTAGGAAACAATTTTTTTATTGCGCTGAGGGGATCGATAGATTGGCCTCATCTAAATGGATGTTTGATAACTCATCAGGATTCTCAGTGATCTAAATCTTCTCCACCAATCGTCAGGTGATGGCCGGGCAACTTCCTGAATTATCTCAAAGGTCGTTTTTCACCCCAGCTCTGGTCACAGCATTCACATTTCTGTTGACCACTTGGTATAGCTGATCCTGCTCGTCATCTACAAACAGATTGCTGGTGTCTATCTCTTCATTAATGATATTGAGAGGAACAGTTTTCTCAGCCGCTCTAGACTGTTCCTTGTCTAGGCAGTGGGCCCTTTTTCCAAATCTTTGGCTACTGCTGTTTCCTTGCCTGGACAAAATTAATCTGATCCTTCAACTTTTTGCAGTGTGCAGCGAAATGTCCTTTTCTGCCACACTAGAAGCAGATCTTTTCTTTCTTGCTCAACCATCAGAATTCCTTGGTCTTATATTTTGACGTGGTTCAGTTAGTAGCCTCTTTTGCTCCTTCACTTCCCTTCATGGGATTCAGATTTGGGACCAGATTAGTCTTTAAGCTTCTATATGGGGCATCAAACGTCACTCCCTAATTCTTCAGGTTGTCTACCATTTGCGAGGTAGTTATCTCCATCACGAAACTGAGAAGACATCATTTGATGCAAATTGTGATAGGGCTGAAGGGCCACTTGCAAAGCAATTCTAGCATCAAAGTTGTCTAACACTTTCACTCCAGCCAGAATCTGCAACTCCTATTAAAATGATCCGCAAAGCTAGAAATAGACTCATCTTTATGAAAATTGAATTTCCATAACTATCTTGCTTGCGTTTTGACATGCGTGTTGAACTCCTGAACTCCTTCATTATGGCCACCTTAGCCTCAGCATATGACCAGCTGTCCCCCTCCAAGTGGGGTAACATTAGGTTCTGGCAGTTGGGGTCCAGGCAGTTCATGACCGTCAACGACTTTTGATGATCCCCATTCTGTTCATAGTCATGTCAAACATTCAGAAAAACGCTGGGGCATTATCCCAATGGAATGTTGGCAATTTCGATGTTGCTCTAAATTCCTCTGAGTCATTTCGTGCTGATTCTCTCAGTTTGGCTACTCAGCTAACTTGTGGAGTGACTTTGGGCGTCATCTCCAGAATGGCATTAAAGGCGGGTGGCATAATTCTTGGGGTATTCAACTTCCCAAGTATCATGTGAGGACTTCTTTCTTTGGCGTCGCTGACCATATTGGGCTCATATGCACATCTGTGGGCTTTCAAGTCCTCTACTTCTTTTATCAATTTCTCGATATCTGCACCAAACTTTCTTAAAAAAATCAATCCTCTTCTCACTCCTTTTCAGGAATAGGACCTCTTAAACGAGGTCTCCTTCTTTCTTCTTTGATGAGTTTACTTTGCCGAGTAACTCGTTCCTAAAGTTGGCTACATTTTTACTCCTTCCTCCACCTTGGTGACTCACTCATCCAAGGCTGCAAACACCCGATGGTCCACTGAGTTTAAGGCATTCTGATTCACAGTGGTGATCTTGGTCCACAACTTGCACATTTCTTCTTTATATGACATTATTAATAAATTCTTTACTCAACTACCCCTGTAGTTAGCACCTATCTTGTAAAAATTTACTTAAGTGGTTGATTATTAGTCATCAACCCAGTAACCTTTTTACTGCAAAGATTCGATTTCCTCATACACTTCACGTTAAATAGTATGTATTATCCGATTATAATTTTGGAGACTATTATCTGTAGTTGAGTTTGACTTTTATTAGGCCCAACGCTTCAGCCAGTACTTTCCAGTTAAATACTCTTTAAGTCGTACTCATAGGGATTCATTCACTATATTCCTGTCCACCCAATCTTATCCAGATACCCTGGTGACAGTCTCTTTCAGCCCAACACACAGTCAGCAGCTATCCCTGATTGTGGTTCCCATTGTCTCTCTAGATCCCCGCTCAGATCTTTACTCTTCTCTCTGAGAGTCTTCCAATTATTGCCTTCTGCAATAATATCCTTGAGATGGAACGTCACAATGGAAGCTAATAGTCTAACTATAAACTAAATCAACAATACTACTGTAGCTATTAATGTTTCACTAAATGATGGTTTTAATTTGTTTATATTATAGTAAAAACTAGGGAATTATATAGTAGGGGATTCAGCTGTCTAACCCTCAGTTGACACCTCTTTAATGAAATGGCAGCCATTACTCGTTGACTCACCCTAACTCATCTCAGCAGCGATGGTCTTCCCCATCCTGGCTAGGATTCCGTCTTTGGACATCCTCAAGACCTCAAACAGAAAGAGTCAGAAAACGTGTCCCTAATGTTTTCCTCTCAATCTAAGTGAACCAACCATAATTGGCTAGCGACCTGATTAGGTAATGGGACTTTTTACCCATTATGGCAGATCACTTCACCAACTGATTGACTCACTAGTTGCAGGTGGCATCACTTGACTTGCAACTCACTATTCATTCCTGATCAGTTGGTGATGAAATCTGACAAATCTTAATCAGTAACCTGATAGTTTATTACTATCAGATGCCCCTATTTCATTGGCCACTCCACCCAATGAGATCTTAAGTATTCATTTGGATTAATCCCAACGGATACAACCAGGTGAATATCCTAAAATCCCCTGAACATAGCTTTCCAAAACTTGGGCCAACTGATTTCTGATTCACTTCGCCTTAGGGAATTTTCCCCTAGCAACACCAGGTAATCTAGCAGGCTGAGAATATGGGCAAAAATACCAACAACCACCCAGTATCCCTTAAAATACATCCGTTTATATCCTAGGTCAATATCATTCAGGTAAGATACTATACATTACTTTCTAGACAAATTTCACTACTTACTCCTGTTGATGTTCTAACAACTCAGAAAGATACTCTTAATACATTAGTACATGGTTTTTTTGCAGCGCTTCCTGGTATTCCCATTTTATGACAATGTCCTAAAATCATGAAAATCATTGATTTCATTTAACAGGATTAGACAATAGTATGCAGTGAATTGATACAACACCAACTTAATTTTATTTTAGCTAAAATTGACCTGTAGAACCTAAATTTCTCCATGGTTTGGAATCAGAATTCCTGGAGCTACCTGTTGGATTTTAGGCTTTACTTTATCTCTGGTGTGATTTTCTCCTAAACTTAAATAATTAAAGCATTAGAATTATGTTTCTCAACTGCTGGGATACATATTTTGGGGGGGGGAATTAACCATTTATCAATAAGATAATGGTATATTTGAAATAAGAAAAAGTTAAATTTTATCAGTTTTTTTTATTAGGTTGTGATATAGAGGATAAGAAGTGAACCCTCTCAATAACTAGCAGGTTAGTATATAAACTATATTAAGGTTTGAAGGGATGTAACTTTGTAGTTTGGATTGCTTAATAATTTTTACATTATGGAATATGTGGATTTGACTTATTGGATTGCTGGTGACTTACCTCATATTGATGGAACAGCCAATGGAAAGTCAATTGAAGGTAGGATATGTCCATGAGGCAACGATTATATATATTTACCCAATCATTGGGCGCGAAAATATTTTCATTTTGCAGGACCCCTCAACCCTATAAAAGGGCCAGTCTCCGCAGCGTTGGAATTACTAAATTTTCTATAAGAAGGGGAGGGGCCTCATAATGGCTCTTCAGATTCAGCTAACAATTTGGTGCAATACAACTTCCTGAACTCATAATTTTCCTAAGTATTAATAGAAGTTTTACCCCAATTTGAAGGGTCCCATCCAGATATTGGCCAGAATCTTTTGGCCAATTTTATTGTCATTTTCATCCAAAATGCTCTTTTTACATTATCAGACTTGCAATTGTCTAACATTACCCCTTCAAAAGTGTTAGGAGGTGAATAAAGGCGTAAAACTATCCATAGACCCAGTTGATGATTACTCCAGAAGCAAGGGATTTGATAAAGTATCATCCCCTCGCTTATAGGTGACTACATAGGGTCCTTCCCTAATTAATCTGAGCTTCTCACTTCTAGGAGTGATGTGGTTGTGGTAATAGAATACCAAATTGGATACTAGGAAGGAAGGGAAAGGGGCTCGGAGCTCATTAGCTGCTTGGCCTTCTTTATTGATCGTCTTGGCCAAAATAGTCATAGCCTTCGCTTGTAGTTGGATAATGTTTTGGGCCAACTTTTTCATGGCTTGCTCTGGGTCAATTTTGTCTGTTAAAATATCTTTTTCTAGTAGAGCAGGTACCCCAGGTTCTTGGCCATAATTTTACACAGAAAGGGGAAAACTTTAGAATGCAATGGTAATTAATTCAGTAGGCCATGAGGGAACTGAGTAAGTACTGATTCCAGTGAAGAGGGTCTGAAGTGGACATTTTGCATAGTATTAATACCAAGATTCATCTATTTCTTTCTACGCCCCATTTGTGGATAGGTTTTAGGGGGCAAGAGGAATTGTTATGTTCCCATGGAAGTGGTGAGGAGCTTTACCGCTCAGGAGGTAAAGTTTTTCCCATTGTCACAAAGGAGGACTTGAGGCAGTCATGCCACATGAAGATATTTTGATGTAAAAAGATAGAAGTGGATATAGCCTTCTGAGCAGGGAGCGCAACAGCTTCAACCCATCTAGTGAAATGATCAATTCTGACAAGGATTTATCAATTGCCACCAGTGGTCTGAGGTAGAGGCTGTACCATGTCTAAACTTATAGTGTGGAAGGGTAGTTGGGGCATATTCAGTTGATACTGATACAAGGTCATATAGCTGGATTGCTTTTTACAAGTAAGACAGTCATCCATATTTTCAGCTATGGTCTCCATGATGCCTTCCCAGTAATATCAATATTTAACCCACTCATATGTTTTTCAGGCTCCGCCATGGCCCAAAATAGTGTGAGACTCCATGATCACAGGTACTCGCTAAGATGGCTGAAGATAGGGCAATCAGTTCACTCTACTTTCTTGTATAACTTCCCACTTTCCACCTTGGCGTTGCGGGAGTGCCATGCTAGAATCTTTTGTACTGGTTCATCTTCATTAGCCCACGCATCAGGAGTCATGAGGAGGTCATATAACTTCTCTGTTTCACTATTGTCAAGGTGTAGTACAGGCAGCCGTGGCAATCCATCAAATGTTCATATGGCTCATCCCAGCTCGATGCTTAATGGTCATGTTGTATTACTGGAGCTTAATATCCCAGCAAGCCAACGGCACAGTGGGGTCCTTCAAATTTGAAACCACTTCAAGGATGCATGGTCGGTAATCACTTTAAATGAAGTCCCATATATAAAAAAGGGCAGCGGTATTTGACAGCAATTAAGATGGCAAGGCACCCCTTGTCAGTGATGCTGTAGTTGCTCTCAGCTTCTAAGAGCATCTTATTGAAATAAGGCAAAAGATAATTGACCCCATTTTCATCAACTAAGCCATGATAGCTCCAATGGCGTAATAAGAGGCGTCTATGAACTACATGAAAGGCTTGTCATAGTCTAAATGACGGAGGTTAGTTTTTTGCAATAGCTCCTTCAAGGTCTAAAACGTGGCCTTTTGTTCAGCACCCCAATGGAACAGAGTGTTCTTAGCCAAAAGACGTAAAAGGGTTAAATAAGCTGGGAAAACTTGAGTATATGTTGATGGTAATAACCCACCATGCCCAAGAATACCTGTATGTTGTGAAGGGTTTTGACCGCAAGAATTTTGGATATTGCTTTAGCTTTGACTTGAGGGATTAGGATCTTCTTATAAGGTAGCGTGCCCAAGTAAATCCAACATCTTCTGGAAGAAGGTACATTTGGAGGAATTCAGCTTGATGTTGGATGCCCGCAACCTTTATAAATTTTTTAGGTGGGCGAGGAGTTTATTGAAGATTTTAGATAAAACTGTGATGTCATCGAGACAGACAATCACACAGCTCAGCTTGAGATCCTAGAGAATATGATCCATTGCCTAATGAAAAGTGGCAGGCACATTATATAACCCTTGGGGTAACCAAGTGTTAAAAAAGGCCTCACTACAGATAAGGGTGCACTTCTCCTGATTTTGTGGAAAAAGATATATCTGCTAATACCCACTAGCCAAGTCCATGAAAGAAAAGAACTTGGACAAAGAGAGTTGGTCCAGAGCATCATCAATAAGTGGAGTAGGCTAACTGCCCTTCTTTGTTAGATCGTTTAACTTACAGTAGTCCATAACAACCTGATAACCTCCATTTTCTTCTTTATAAGTAGAAGAGAGACTGACCAAGGGTTTTGGGAGGGCATCAGCAACCCAGCGTCCACAACTGTTTTATCTCTGTCCGCATCTGTAACTCATCAACTTTTGATTTACTGTATCTAGAGCAGATGAATTGACCATTTCCAATGTTCATGGTATGAGTCCAAAATTTTATATGTACATAGTCGTTATTAGATTTAAAAAATATCTCTATAGAAAAATAATAAACTATAAACTTTATTGAGCTCTGCAGGGGCTAGATAATCATAGATTTGAACAGTAAACAGATTTTTATAACGAATGATCAACAAGTAGGCCCTATCCGTCATGGACCCAATAAAATGAACTTGTTTAATGTCCTTAATAGGGACCAGCAGTTCTCTTCCAATCTTTTTATGTTTCTTGACGACCATGTCCTTTTTGGTGAGATTCCCCAACAGGAGATTGATTGGTCTTTAATAATCAGAGTCTAACACACCTGGCAAGACTTTAGGCTCAAGAGTGCTAACTCCATCAATGCTAATTAAGAGCAATAGACAGTTGTGGGGATTTGTAGGGTAATCTTCGTTTCAACTACCTTTTGTTCTCCAGCTTTTATGACTACTTCTTTGGATGCATAGAAAGGGATACCTCTATGGCGTCCACTGATTTGGGCAGCTTCATTGTATTCCGCCTTGCCATTGTGTAGTGTAATGATAAGGCGGAGGATTTATATTCAATGATGCAAGATTATTCTTTTTTATTAAGATCTTCATTGGTCAAAATTAGGGGAACCTTGTACTTAATGGGAGAGAGAGCCGCTTCAAATTAATAACCTCTTCTTATTTGAGCATTAAATCGGTAAAAATGACTAGATCATAGGTAGAGTTGGCCAAGGCAACCGCTGAGTCCAACAAGATGAGCTTTCCAAAATGAATGGGCAAAGAATTGTAGGCTCCAATGGCATGAGTGTTGTTTGGCCCTGCAGTTCCAAACTCTTGCGTATAAATGAGGTCAGGGGCCAGCTTAACTTTTTTCATAAGCTTAGATGATATGACGTTCACATGGGACCCAGTGTCAAGGATAGCCCTAACCTGCACTCCATTAATGATGATATCCACTTTAGTTAATGTTCCACCCAAGTTTAGGGGAAGAACGAGGACCTCCTTTAGATGGAGAGTAGAGGCAAGTTATTTGGCAGTTTCAGGGTACCTTTCTCGGATAGTATGCAGGGTATGGACACAATGGGAGGATCAGTTCATTCTGGCAATTAGCTTGTCAGCGTCACTGGTAGTGTCAATAATCTCAAGACCCCTCAACCCTTGTCAGAGATGAGTTTGATGGGGGATCCTAGACTAATACACTCTCTCTGAGTTCAATTGATCAGGTACCTCCACTTTACCTGAGGCTCCTAAGACATAGTGACCAAAATCTTCACATTCCCTAAAGATTCATCGAAAGAGGGTTCTTAATGCATGTCAAGGATTCCATCATGTTGGGAAGTAAGGTCAGGGCTTTTTCTTGTTGCATGGTAGGTCCTGGGAGCGCTCAATTACCTGGGTAACTTTTAAGGAGACTTTGTAATAGTTATGGCTATACATGTTTGCCTTTGATGTATTGGGTTTGTGCTGCCCTCAGGCTATAGGTTTTGAGATAGAGATGGTCGGATAAGATGTTGAGGGGAATAAGGATATTGCATTAATGGGACGTAAGAATGGAGGCACCTTAGAAGGCCTCTCTAACAAAGGAGAATAACAGGGCAAAGTGATAGCTAACTTCACTGGCTGCACTTGGGGAGCTGGAGATGGAGGAAGGCGCTTCCCCATCACTGCTAGTATTCTCTGCCTATCTTTACATAGGAGAGTATCACCTTGTTGCAGCAGTTCCGTTGGAGCAGATTTACAAAGGGAGACAGCCATAGAAGAGGCTGGAGGGGTTATAGTAGATTCTCACTTCAGAGTCCTTTCAAAGTATCACTTTCATAATAGTTGGCCACCGCTAACAAGGCATCCTTGATAACCCATATATTTATTAATGAGCGCTTTAATGAAAAAATATGCAGCGCCAAAGAGGGATGAGACGTTAAACCAGCCAAAATAGCAGCAATAGCGCCATCTAGAGGTAACATTTTTGCTAGCAATAAAGGTTGAGCTGCACTATAAAATCTCTCAACAAAAGAGGTGATCAATTCTCCCTCTTGTAGGCTAAGGCACATAAAGGCCTGTTTTTGCCTTTGTAAGCTTTATGTGGAGCCAAATTTCTCATTAAGCGCTTGCTTAACCTCAGCCCAGGTGCTGAAGTTGACCATGTTAGGATCCATTATTTCTTGAGCCATATGACTCAAGCAGGGGAGGATTTACCTGAGTTTTTTCTAGTCAGTCGCTCCTTCCACCACTACTTTATAAACATATAGTAATGATGTAATACTGCCTTTACCAGGTGTAAACTTATCTCAGAGAAGGGGTTCATGGAAGGTAGAAGAGGCCCCATAAAAGCCTTGGTAAGAGGGCTGCTCAAGCCTTTTAACGAGAGACAAAGAACTAATCAGCTGTTGTTTAAGGCAGCAAACTTAGATTCAAATGCAGTTGTCATGTTTGAACAGGAGATTCGTGGTGTACAGGGCCCCAAGTAGTGAGCACCACCTGTTGGATTTTAGGCTTTTGGTTATTCTTGCTGGTGTGATTTGCTCCTATAATTCAACAATTAAGCCAGGAGTATTACGTCTCTCAACTGCTAGGATAGTTATTTTTAGGGGGAATTAACCACTTATCTTTAAGAAAATGGTAATATTAGAATAACAAAAAGTTGATTTTTATAAGTTTTATATTAAGTTGTGATATAGGGGATAAGAAGTAACCCTCTCAATATCTATCAGCTTAGTATTTATGCTATATCAAGATTTGAAAGAATATCAATGTGAAGTTTGGATTGCTTAGTAATGTCTAAATTATGGAATATGGGGATTCGACTTATTGGATTGCTGGTGAATCACCTTGCATTTATGGAACAGCGATATAAAAACAATTGAGGTAGGATATGTCATGAGGCAACAATTTTATATATTTTACCCAATCATTAAGTATGAAAGTATTTTCACATGTGGTTCCTTTTACCATATAGAAAAGGGTTGGTCTCCATGGCGTTGGTTTTACTAAATTTGCTGTAAGAGGGGGAGGGACTCAGATTGGCTCCCCAAATTTGGCCAACGATTTGGTGCAAAATACAACTGCCCAAATTTGTGGTTTTTTCTCGAATATTAATAGAATTGTTACCCTGATTCATGAGATGAAACCAGGAATTGACCAGGGTCTATTGGCCAATTTTATTGTCATTTTCATCCAGAAAGCTTTTTACAATATCAGACTTGCAATTTTATAACACTGCCTAAGATTCCACCCTTGACTTCTTTCGTGGAGCTAAAATTTCCATGCCAGTTGTCTAAGAATTTTCAAAGTATATCCCTTATTAACTAAATAGTTTCAATCCCAGCAGAAGAGTTGTAGTGTTTGTATGCAATAGTATTACTCAGTTTTCATTATCTGAGTTAACATCTCCCAGATTATCCTCCCAACTAACTTGTTCTATATCAAGATTATGACATCATTGTACACAAAAGTAAAAAGTTGTTCTTCCTCATTGGTGGAGCTACCCCTTTCTGGTAGTACACTAAAGGCACCTTTTGTCTTAGAATAGTTAAGATGTTTTATTTCAAATCAAAATTGACATCATAATTTCTTAAAAATTCAGTCCCAATCAGTTTATAATATATTTAATTTGTCAAACCTATATCTGGCGCTAAACCCACCAATGATCTAAACTGGATTGGAGTGCATTATATGTACCACAGGAAGCTGTAGAATTAAGTAAGGCTGTCCCATATTCTTCTGGTGCTCCAGAATATTCTAATACCTTCATTTGTTTCACTAGTTTATTAGGAACAATATTGATATGCGCTCTACTAACAGCTGTAGATCTTACTTTTACCCAAATAACTAGTTTATTCACATAGTTAAAATCATAGTAAAAGACTAAAGTAACTAAATAAGTCAAATTTGCATCAGGATAGAACCTAAAGCGTAATTTAATTGA
This sequence comes from Massospora cicadina, assembly GCA_022478985.1. Classification (NCBI taxonomy): domain Eukaryota; kingdom Fungi; phylum Entomophthoromycota; class Entomophthoromycetes; order Entomophthorales; family Entomophthoraceae; genus Massospora; species Massospora cicadina. The sequence goes on from JAKSZP010006589.1 coordinate 100,927, forward strand.
GTAGAAAGAAATGAAAATAATTCTCCCATAGCACTGATTGGGATAGAGATGTTGACATTATCAATCTTCAACATTACAATTTATAGTCATCATTAGCATCTCTAGATTTTTAAGTTATCTAACAAGCATAAGTTCAGGCAACCTCTTTGATTATCTCAGTACTGATTTTTATTGCCCTTGAACTAGGAATAACGTTATTATTCCGTTTTATGACCTGATAGAGTAGATCAGGTGTAACATCTTCCAGGAACAAATCTGGAATTTTTAGATTCTTGTTAAAAATCATGTGTGATGGTGCATTCTGCAGTTCTAGATTTTTTTCTTATCTAAACTTCTGATTCTTTTTCTTATCACGTGCCTGTTTTCTTCACTTAGCCTCGGTAAGATTCATTTACTCCTAGGGCCTCTTGCCCCAACATTGTTAGGCGAAATGCCTAGTTATGTTACATTTATGACAGTTGTTCTTTGATTTGTCCATACATTTTGTCCATCAGGTTTTCAAAATTAAGAATCAATCCTGAAAGACCTTATTCTTTATTAAACTTCATTGTATTTTATTTATTCTTGGTAGAAATTGTTTTTATTTTTTTATTAGGCGCCTCAAACATCAAGCCTGACATCCTAAGATATTCTGCCATCTGCAAAGTAAAGTCTTATTAGTTAATGCCAAAATATTTTTTGTGTCAGTCTCTGTAAGGCCTGCTAGAAATTTTTGACTTGATGACTGCTTTACAAATCAAAGTTTTAAGACAGACTCAACCACATCATAACATTATCTCAAAAATTGGGTTGCTTTGTATTTGACCCCATGACTTCTCAATTAAATTCCTTTTCAACAAATCATTTCTCTAACACAATTGCTTTGTAAAATAGTCAATTATCCTCATCACAAAGAATATGATAAATCTTGAATAAAAATATTTGTTTATCAATATCATGTCTCTAATCTAAATAAAAAATCAATTCTATTGTCATTTTTTTTAATTTATTCATGTAGGTCTTTGTAGTTTAACTATACTAAATGTTAGTGAACTTACTTCATAATCACACTATACAGTAAGCTAAGAGTTGGTTCAAGAAATTTTTTATGTCATTTATTTTGTAAAGGGACTTTAAGCTACAAAAGTGGTTCTCACTAAAGGGGGCTATAATAGCAAAAGAAGATATTTTTACTTTATGATGGACCTGACTCAGGAAGGGGAGATTTCTACAATAAATAAACCATATATCTATACATCACCCACAATACTCTTATTTAAATGGCTCTTAGGGAAGTTTAATAACAATATTCTCTTCAGTTTGAGGGCTTTAGACTTATATTTCTACCGCAGAGCAGTTAAAACAGATTAGAAAAATGTTATTTTGAAGGATTCTGCATCTTAGTTCACAAACTATTTAATCTAGTATCCACCTTATTTTTACAGCCAACAGAATCAGTACCAACTAATTCAGAAGTATTCAAATTTTTCTTTGAAATAATCAAGGACTACAACAATGTGAATATTATAGAATAAAAGAGCAATTTCTTGTTGTGTATCTTCAACTCACTATGTAAAATTCCCAATTAGCAATTTCTCCCTTACTCCCAAAATAGAATGTTTTCATCAGAAACCAGAAAAGTGAAGGCTCTTCAGGACTTGAAAAATCAATTAAAAACTAGTTTCAGAGTTTTTGATAAGGTAAATGATTTTTCAACCCTAGTGTGCAGATTTGGAACAACTGGAAAACCTTATTAAATATTTAATTAAAATTGAAACGTGTTGCCTTAGGATATCAAGCCATTGACAACCACAGAGTGACCAATGATTAGTTCTAAGGCATGACTCAATTTATAAAAGGAAGTTCAAAGTAGCTGTGTCACTCTAATGGACACTACTCAACAGGCTGAGGCAGTCAAGGAACTCTGGATTAATGCCCCAAACATGAAATGGAGGCTGACCACACAGCATTTTGGAAATAAAATCCAGACCACCAACCATCTCTTGCCTGATTTAGAACTGATCAGTATTAAAAGCTGCCATTCAGTGAGCCATGGAAGAAATGCAAATGATTAATATGGGCGCTCCATCAAAGTAGAAGATATATTTTTTGGTCAAACAATGATTGGAATGTTAAGTTTTAAAACTTCATTACATAGAGAATGCCCACAAGAACTAATTAGATGATTAATCTATTTCTAAAAATCATATTGGATGATCTGTATGCTAATATGATTGACATGTAGAGAGATCATCAAGGATTTATGGCAATTCAAGTAGAAAAACCTTTTGGGAGAAGGATGATAAAACTACTTGGGAATGAAAAATTGAAGGCGATTTACAGGATAAAAGATGTCAGTGCACTCGTCAAAAGATGCCTATTTAGCCTAAACTATTTGGTGAAAAACGCTTGAAAGAGGTTGACACTCGATAGATAAAGCATCAACCTACTCGTTCAGTACCATCCACTTTGTTTGCTTTGTCCCCTTCTGCAATGATGCCAGTATCCAAACAAAGTCAACCCTTTGCTTGTAATTCAGAAAATAAAGTTGCGCTGAATCAATGATGCCTGGAGTGGAAAGTTTATATCCAGGATCTCAAAAAATTATTCTAGTTATTATTCTTAAATTTGACAAGCAAGGAATTGTATAATCATCTTTAAGTTTTTGTTCAAGATGACTATAAATGATAAAAATGACTTTTTTAAATCCTCTAATATGATTAAACGTTTAAGAGACCAGAGTTAATATCTGCTTGTTGAATATACACTTCTTCAATCAACTGGTCCTTGATACTTTGTAAAACATGAAGTTGCAGTTGCTATCTTCCTCAATTTTGGTAACTGGTCCAGTGCTGGCCAAATCCAATCCATTTGAGGCTCTTGAATGAATTGACGAGGATGAATGGCCATACTAAGTAGAACTGGATTTTGCTTTAGTGGAGTTCTTCATTGACCCTCCCAACTCGCTTCCCCGTTGGTTTTGCCCTTAAAAAGTTTTTCCAAATTTATAAAAATATTGACAAATGGAAGTTGAGGCTGCAGCTGCCCCTGCCAAAACCCTACTTCGCCAGCAACTTCATTAGGCGATGGATCCTCTTGTTGAGGGTATTCCTATTACAATTTCCCATGATTTTGAGAAAGATGAAAAATATGAAATTGAAATTTCACTCTTGGTGTGAGCTGCACTTGCATCAATGCAGTAAAACTTCTTTTTTAACCCCTGGTTATTCCAAAACCTGCCAATGCATCAAGTCTTTCACTTGCGTGCTGGCTCTCATCATTTTCTTATTGAGCATCAACTTTATCAATATGTTGAGGCGATGGATACCGCTGACCTCATAAATTAAGAAAATTCACAGCTAAACCTCCTTATTCCCCATGTTGCTCATGCTCCAACCCAAATGCTGTCCGCCATAATCTTCCAGCTAAAGCGGGCGCCAGACAAAAGTTTCCCCAAAGCTTCCTTAACTTCTGGTCTGGCTTCTTAGGCTGTTAGATGAGGTACCATATTAAGAAAAATTTTCTGATAATCCCTTTGTTTTGCCCATTTTTCAAATAAAGATGCATGGCGGCTCCCCCTTTTGGGTTGGGCACCACTAGTGCTAATAAAAGAGTTGCAGTTGATATTGTATGAATACAATAGACCAAAAGATGTTTTTATTTGAATATAAACTCCATAATAAAGACTAGAGCTTTGTTTATAAGTCATCATCTAAACTAGGGCTTCTTGCCATATGATCTCCCTGAGCAATATAGTAAATGTTCATTCATAAAATACAACAAAAGTCTGAAATGATTAGAACTTTTTAAAATGAAAAACTCCACAATTCTATTGTCCTTCTTATGTCAAATCCAATGGTACAAATATGGTTACTTTTGATACTGACTGAATCTTCGCCCCTGACTCTTGTTGTATATCACCTCCTAACCAGTGGCTTTTAAGCACAGTTCTGGGATTTTTCCACATAGGAGGACCATCCCAAAATTAGGTTCCTTTTTCACATATGAAGTCTCCTGAGTACTCACATCTCCACCTCTGTGGCTAAACACATGCTGATGTAAGAAAATAGCTCTAAGACAGCATCATCTTAAAAAAGGCTAAAATACTAAACTTCAGAGCTATGATAGCAAGGTTCCCAAGCAATTCAATTTACTATTTATAAATTAGTGCAATTAAAACCCAATTGACACTAGATCTAATTTTGACAACTCAAAAGAACACTAATAATGAGTCAATAGATCAAATATCATTTGTGGAATTGCAAAGTCATGACTCCCCAGTTTTCCTTGTATTCATAAAAATTGTAAATTATTCAATTGACTGTTTTTGTAAATTTTGATCTTAATTACTAAGCGCAAAGCCTTAGTCTTAGTAAAATTTAGTGAATACTAATATATTAACTAATTCATTCAATTACTAACTCTAATTGCTCCCTACAGACCTGAAGAATATTGGACTTTTTATAATGTGGAAAGCGCAGTTCTACAAGAATTTAAAAGTCTCAAACGCATGAAGTAGAAGGCTGAATTCATGACCATTCAGTTTAAGAAGAATAAAACCATTTCCTAGTTTTAAAAATTCTTACAACAAGGCTCAGGTAAAGAATGGAGCTGAAATCTATGGTGAAATTGATGTCAAAATTGCACCCACTTCACTAAAAATACTAAAAGTTACACTATACCTTGCTTCCAGCGCAAGTAAAGGACTTAAATACGCCATCCATGACTAAATACTAATGAGGTGTAAAGTCACGTTTGTGCCGCCCAACCTGGAAGTCTGATTAATTTTCCCACAAGGTATTGAAGGTAGTTTAAGAACCATGGATAGATTCCTCACCATAAAGAAAATTTCAGAAATCGCCACATCCTCGCCAAGTTAACTTTCTTGGATCTATGAATCTGAGGGCAATATATGGCCTCTTGCCCTAAAGGCCCTAAGGTAATTTTTGTGATTTTTTTAAATAAGATGCAAGCCAGGGAAAAAAGTTTTGCAGTAGGTGGGGGACGCTCTACAGCTAGTAATATTTATAAGTATCCCAGAATCATGAGGAAGATGTGAGCTATCCTCACATTTAAGAAAACTGATAAAGGCATTCCTATATTTTAGCTATCATTAGAAGCCAGTGAACAGACATGGAACAAGAGGTAAATAAAGTTGCACTTTGAACCTTACACATATACAGATTGTCAAGCACAACTAATTCAAAGATACCATAAAATCCTTACCTTCCTTCTTTAAAAGGAGTTAAAGTTGCATTACCAATAGAGGCCTTAAATGCTCACTTCATCAAAGTAAGTGAACATATCAACACTATAATTAATCATATATATACTCCTTCTATACTTGAAAAAAATGAGGATTCACACTATTTCTGATTTTACTTGTTCAAAATTTACTTAAACAAATATTTGAGTAATCCATTGTTGACTGTGTCACCTCATGAATTTAATTGTAGTCAATTTTAATAAAGATTAAGAATATCCTTTGATATGGCCCACCATCACCTATATGGAACAGCTGGCCTATTTGTACTACAAGTGAGGGGGCATATAGCGTGTACTAATAAGGTTCATCTCTTTGCAGGTCATTGCTACTGTTATACTGCTTCCCTGTTAACAGCTCAATTTCTTCTTGGCACTATCAATTTTAATTCTTTATAGTGCTGTTTTAAACTATGAGGAGAACGCCTTTACTGTCCTTGGTCAAACAATACCCCTTCATGTGAAGGATAATTAAACTTTCTTAATTTATAGTAATGATTTCATTAATGTGGTTTATAATGATGTTGAGGTCTCTATCTGTTAACAACAAATATGACACAGACATTCCCCTCCACTTACCATTATACCTCAAGAATAAAGAAATTTCCATTAAAGCCTCTAAGGATTGTTTATTATACCTTAGAGAACAGCATTTGGTGCCAACTGGAATGAACTTAGATTTATTTAAAGGGTTGCTGAGAGAATTTATCTCCCATGGCAATGATTGAGGTTTGAACCTCTTGCTGCTCCTTAGATATTTTCATCCAGTCACCAGGGGATCTGTGTATTACTTATCAACTTAACTGTCTCAGAAAACTTCTATCAAGAGCAGAAGAAAATCATACATTAACACTTTGCTCCACTGGAACAGCCTTTTTGATTTTATTTTATTCGAGGTGGGCTGACCTGGGGACAATACCACACTGATTAATGGGAAATTGAATGAATGTGAAAGGAGGATAAGATCTGGAAAACCCCATGCGCAGCGTATGATAGGCCAGGAACTCCATGGACCGCCCTTGCTATTTGCTATCTCAGTTAGGGGCATTGGTGTGCAACGCCAACACAGTCACAATTGTCCCCTACCCATCGTTTTTGTACCAGAATTGAACTCGGGGAGACAGAGGTAGAGGTCCCTATTCTACCACTGGGGTATCCTCCCCTAAAAGTACATGCTCCCCATGGGGTTTCAAACCCAGGTCACCAGCTTCCCCAACTAAGCGCATTTTAACCTCTTATCCACTGGAACAGTCTCTTTGGAGTTTATTAATTTTTAAATTTGGCAGATTTTGGCTTAATTGAGCCACTCTAAAGTAAATTGTGCAGTAATTTCTTGTAAACAACTTATCAGAGAACCTTAGATTTAAAAAACAATAAATGGCTCTCATACAAAAATGTGCTCAAGTATTTGTGAAAGACATCTAAAACCTTAGATGCTCTGTGGGAATCCAACTTATGTTGATGCTGAAAATGCAGCACCCAATGGTTGAGCTGATATGTAGAAAAAAGGCCAGTGATAAAGATTGTAAAAGAAATTTGAGAATTTTAAAAGTCAAAGAATGGTTGCACTTGTGCAGCCATGTTCCACTCTAGCGCTCATAGTTAAGATGAAAGATGACCTCTTAAGAGTCATTAATGATTACTAAAACTTAATATAATTAAAAAGAACTACTAGTTTTTTACCCTAGATAGATGATTCCTTGAATCAATTAGGAGGATTTAAATATAAAACTCCTGATCATATTAATGGATAATGGAAGATTATATTGATCTTTGAAGACCAGGAAAGTTGCATAATATTTAATGATTGTTCCTACTGTATGAATCACCAAGGGTTGTACAATGTGCAGACAACCTTCCAACAAGCAATAGACATTATTTTTAAACACAAGTTATGGTGAAATTTTAAGTATACGGTAATGATATAGATATTTTATAAAAAACATTCATCAAACATTTAGAAAAACTAAAAGTATCTTTTATAGGTTAGCTATTATCAGTTAAATATTGAGTTTAGCAAGTGCCAATTCTTCAAATCCCAAATTAGAGTATATGGTTCAAATCATTGACACTTGTAGAATATGGCCACAGTTTAAAAAATTTGATGCCATAAATTATATGGAGAAACCTGAAAGTAAGCGAGATATCCAAGTATTTCTTAAAATGTTCAGGTACTATTACCAATGTATACATGGATTTTCACAACTTTCCAAGCCTCTATTACATATGCTTTGATGAGGATATAATTTATTAATGATTTTTTTGCAAAAGCTTCTTTAACTGTCTACATAAGGCTTATATAAAGCCCCTATTCTGAGACATTCCAACTTTGATAAGTCATTTATAGTACAAAATGACACATCTATCACAGCTATAAGAACTTTATTTTCTCAGGTAATTAAAACAGAGAGGAGCATCTGGTAGCCTTCTGTAGTCAATTCTTGGCTAAGCAAGGACAAGTTTTGCACTGTAATTGAGTTAGAATTCTTGGCAATCATATATACCTTTAAAAATTGTTTGGGTTATTACAAATAGGACCAGGTTCAAGATTTTCACACTCCATGCTTCTTTGCAATGGTTATATAATCTTAGAGAACCTGAAGACTGGTTACCATGATGGGACTTAAAACTACAAGCCTATGACTAAGAGATATTCTATTGTTCAGAACAACCCTATTGAATGCTGATGGACCTTAGCAGCTGCCAGTTGTAAAGCTCTATTTTCTTTTCAGATCAATTTATATAAATAAAAGCAAAGAATTGAGCCAATGAAAATCTTGCTTTGCTGACCTTGGGTCAACTTTTAAAAAGCACAAAATTTGGGTGGACAATTGTATAAAATTGTGGGGAAATGATCACACTGTATACCCCCTGTTTGGATTTTTAGTATGTTATATCACCCAGCTGCTTAGATTATAATAGGTCCTTATTCACGTGGTATAAGTCCCGCTAGTGGATATGGGAGTTAAAATTTTCAGATTATAACTATTGTTTGGTAGATTTTTCTTTCTCATAACAATCACTTTAGTTACTACGATTTGATTCAAACAGCAAATTTGGATAATCACACACAGGAAAGATGGGCGACTTTAATAACAAAAATAATACACATGGGCGAGCGTCGCAGCAAGCGGTGTGCTTAATGTTGCAACTAAGGGCAAGAAACGCCCTGGAGGGGAATCAGGAACCCAAGCTGTAAAAAAATCGCAAACTCAGACACCATCTGGGTTTATGGTATTTACTGTAAAGCACGCACAATACATGTACATTCAATTCAACCAACCTTTGTCAAAGGCGGAACACGGGATCAGACTCTTCCTTGGGGATGAGTCACCAACCCTGTGGGAGAAAACATGTGAGGCACAGCCCTCACTTTTCCCTCACTCGGTGTATGTAGCCACCAACAACAGGGGCCACAGCTAGATCAATATTGTTTTTGAAACAGCCGATGAAGCCAATGCCACAGCAAAAATCTGCGTGGAAATTGCCCTCCATGAGGGCAAAAAAATTGTGCGCACCATGCGCACCAGATGGAACAAAGCGAAAACTTTGTTCATCTCCTTTGACTCGCTCCCCACCAACCTTCCTTGTAAGGTAACTGATGAGGAGCTCCACAAAGGTCTTGTGGCCTATGGAGAAATCTAACAACTCGAATTACAGCAATTTCGCTTAATGCCCAACCTGTGCATGGGCAAAGCTATCACTGTAATCAACCCCTTCCCAGAAGTGGAAGAGGATTTATCCAGAATTCCCCGCGCAGCAGAATTTCACTTTGCAGATGGGGGCCAGTCAGCTGCATTCCAAGTTACACCAGAATGCGCACCACCCATTTGCAACCACTGTGGCTCACTGGGCCACAAGGAACATGCATGCCCTGTAAAAGAGGGCTTAATGGAAAATGATTTTTGTGAAGAAGCTATGGACGAAGATAATGAAAACTTTGCCAAAATGACTGATGGCCACCACTCATTCCGCTGGGGTGAAGATGGACTATACTCTATCATGGACCCAGTTACAAGTAAACAGCGTAAAGCAGCACAAAAGCCCGCAAGAGAGCAGCGACTGAAGTGGCAGCACACGCGGAATCCGCCATTAACCACGGACAAATTCAGGAGGATATTTCAGATATTCACCAAACCAACCAATCAGAACAATATGCCCAGGTCGAAAGTTTCACAGTAACCAGACTGAGCCACAAAGCGTCATCAGTCATGCACATACTGAGGAACAATGCAGCCACAATTTGGGTGAAAATGCGGTGCACAATGCAACAAAGTTGAACCTCAAAAATATAAAATCCAATCAACAACCCGCATCAAATCAACATGAGACCTGTGCAGGAAAAGTTGATGCAAATGCAAAAAACCACAATTCCCTTAAATCATTGGGTCAGATCAAGGGAACCAACAATGGCAGTGAAAGAGTTGGAGTACAGACGCGGAGCATGGCCAAAATGAGCTGCGGTGGGATAGGACCAGAGGGTCCTCCACACCACTCCTGAGGCGCTGCGGGCACCTCAGTGTCAATAGGGATGTTAAACATCGCGGTAGCCAGGGCTCATAAGTCCCAAGCCAAAAAGCTGGCATTCCTGAGAAAACCTCTTGTAGACATCTTAGCCATCCAAGAAACCCACTGCCTACAAGGGGAAGAAGATCTCTGGTCAACCAGGTTCGCACCATCACAATCAGTATGGACGTCTCACTGTGGGGTGATAGTCCAAAACAACAAAAAATTTAAAATTACAAATTCATCATTACACTTGCACGGTCAAGTCCTGGTAGCAACAGTCACATGCCAAGATGAAATAATTTTGTTAGCATGTATCTATGCACTGTGCACTGCAACCAAGAGAAAAATAAAATTTGAAAAATCTCTACTCTCACCCTCCCACCAGATATCATCATGTTAGGCGATTTCAACTGCTTGGATAACCCCAATACAAATTGATGTCCTAATCCCAGGGGATACCCACCTGGACACATTGAATATCGCACAATGAAGGCATCTCTTGGCTTACAGGATGCTCTTCTCCCCAATTCACCAATCCTTCCCCATATGACAAGACCCAACATACGTGAGGGAATGCTCATATTGATGAGTGATATTGACCACATCCTCATCCACAATTCCACCACTCAAGAATCTCCAAATTTACAACAAAAAAGATCAATTTTTCTGATCACCAATTAATTATGGTGAAGTTAGCGCCAACCCAATCCCACACACAGGTGTCGCCTTGGAGAAAGCTTCACCCAGAAAATATAAGATTGCCTGAGATATCTGACTGGGTTGAAAACAAGGCTACAAACCCAGAATTCACAGCCCCATTCACTTTGGATCCCATCAGAACATGGGAAAATTTCAAAAAAGATTTAATCAACAAAACCCAACATATTGCATCACACGCAAGTACACCGCGGACACAGCCACAATCAAGCGTACCTTGGCAGAACTAGACCACCTGGAAATAAATACTCCAAGATCTGGCTATAGCCCTAATTGGGGATGCAAATGGGCAGAAATTTCGGCCTGACTTAACAATCTCATCTTTGAACACCAACACAGATTCAGAGTATCGAACAAAGGAAAGGTTATAAAGGAAGGCGAAACCTGTTTGACATACTTTTTCCGCCAATTCCACTCCCGCAGAAACCAGCCCACATGCATACAGGTCTGCAAGACCAACGGCACCGTGGCAACTGACCCTGAGGAGGTCAAGGCGGAAGTACACCGCTATTATACCAAATTATATCACAATATACCAACAGATCCACAAAAAATTAAAGAATTTATTCAAACTGCCAAGATACAAAATACACCACCAAATTACAATATACTATCCCTTATCACACGGGAGGAGCTTTGGGAAACAATTCGCGGTGCACCACGTAGGAAATGACCAGGGCCTGATGGGATACCCTACGAATTTTACAAAAAATATTTTCAACAAATCGTCTCCCTCCTATTGGCGTCAATGAACCAGAGTTTGTTGATAACACGCCTATTACCAGGAGGCCATGTATCCTACGTTATAGCCTTGTATAAAAAGGGCGCCCAATTGCACTCTCCAACACTGACACAAAAATTCTAATAAAAATTCTAGCAGCTAGATTAGGCGCAATTGCATCTGACGTCCTATCACCCAACCAGTTTGGGTTTATACCAGGGCGTTCAATCTGAAACAACATACACCCTGTTGCAAACATTTGCCAATCCAAAGCAACTGGTGCCCTGGTCTTCTTGGATCAGGAAAAGGCGTATGACCGTGTTAGCTGGCCATACCTAAAAGAATGTCTACATGCCTTCAAACTGCCACCAAGATTCATAAAATGGGCGATGCTCCTAACAGAATCTGCAACCATGGCTGTATGCGGCCCTGGATTCCTAACAAACAATATCAAGCCACACAGAGGGCTCAAATAAGGGGATCCCCTCAGCCCGCTGCTATACAATCTCAGCTTTGACCCTCTCCTCCGAGTAACTGACTCACGTCTCATGGGGATAACCGCACAAGGACAACCAACAGTCAAGATACTGGCCTTTGTAGATGACTGCGTAGCAGGTATAGCAAACAATGAAGATACCCGACAGCTGGAACACACTCTAGAGGAATACTCCAAGGTGAGCAATGTTTCGCTCAGCAAAAGGAAGACAGAAATCATCCTCTTAGGCATATACACAAACAATTGGGCCACAACATCAGAACCTCACACTAACACTCAAAGAAAAACCCAATTATTTTACCCTTTGCAACACCTCCCACCACCACTCCTGTCCGACACCTTGGAATATGGCTAGAATCAGGGGGATATGCTAATGAGACAATGGAAAGTAACCTGTTACAACGGGAATCCAAACGTGTCGCCTCCCTCAAGGGAAGAATCCCAGGACTAACAGGACGAGTTACAGTTGATAACTCGCACATCCTCCCAATACTGTGGTACCAGGCCCATGCGATAGCCTTCTCACTAAACTTTATAACCTCAATTCGCGCGCTTATCCAGGGCTGGCTGTGGCCTGGCTCTCACCCTCCTATACGGATGGAAACACTATTTGGCTCACGCTCAAGCGGAGGCATGGGACTAATAGATTTTGAGAGCCATGCCAATCATATCCTAGGTACCTGGATAAAGGAAATCCTTGCTCCAGGCCTCCCGCAACAACATTGGTCCAGAGCAGCAAGGACTAACTTTGCACAGGCGCTCAAATTAACCAACCCACATAGTCCACCCAGACTACTTTCATACCTTGCCAAGCACCCTACTGCAACAGGTCCGCATGGAACCTCCCCTCATTTCAAACATATCCTCCGAACTATCCGCCATATGGGATGGACCATAGAGAACATGGGTACTATACAGGGAAGGGGACGACCCAGCCCCCCAATTCAAAACAAAAAAAAACCAGAAAACAACCCCCATAGGGATATGCTCGCAACAACCCCAAGCATAGCTAGGATAGAATACCTAGATATGCTGGACATTCCCTATGATTTAACCACACAGAAAGCAATGTGAAAAATGACACACCACCCACTCCTACAACCAAGGATAAGAGCAAATGCTTGGCGCTGTTTGAAAAGGACCTATAGGAATGCAGACCGCTATAACTCCCTCCACAAAACATGTGCAGTATGTGGAGGGGAGGGATCCCTAAATCACCGCCTAGAAACATGCCCCCAACCAAAGCTATATGGCAGGAAGTTACACCTGCTCAAGATTCAAAACGAACAGGAATTCTCAATATCAAAAGAGTATCTTCGCGCTCCAGATCTAGTCACCAATCCCATCTACCCTCCGCTCCTTAATAATACCCATTGCAATGTGGACAATACACACAATTGCATTAGATGCGTACAAGGGCACGGTCCCAACCATTCATGGGATTATTAACAGATTCCATGTCCACTTACTAGAGCACTTCCAAGCCTGGCTCTATGGATATATGAGACCAAGACAAAAAGCGCTCATAGAATCATGATTCCCACTATGGTTCCTCCATACAGACCCTTTCCTTCACACCTGCTCCATAGCAGGAGAAACCCCCTCAGAGCAGTGCACCAACCCCCCATACCTGGCAGTCCCGCTGGCAACGGGGGTAACTTGAGTACTCTGGGGTGCCCAATTTTTATATTTCTTAGTTATTCTCTTAGTTTCACATATATTCAGTAATGTCTGTCCCCTGGTCAGCTTACCTTGGTTAAATAAAAACTATTGTTTGGCAGAATCATCCTAACAGATATGAAGTACTTCACTATCATAGATCCATCATATCAATGATCCATATTTAATCCTCATCAGGGATGATCCCCAACTGTCGGACATTCTCCTTTTCGATCTAAGGAAAAGAATGTTGGAGGTATTAGGGTTCCTAATTCTGCTCATATGATTGGCCCATCACCTGCCAAATTTTTAAATAATAATGTGGATATCAACAATATGAGTACCCACAATGAGAAACCCTAGTGGATTCACGGTGGAATCCTAATAACTGGAGGAATACAATTTATCATAAAAATTGGCTTAAAACAGTAAATACTAATATTAGAAATACTCCAACTCCTCGGTCAAATATGAGGTGTATAAAATTGCACAGATCGGAACTTCTGCAAGGTAAGAAGATTTTACCCATCGATGATTGGGTGAGAGTAAACCAATCATCATCATCCAAATCTAACCACCTTTGAGGTGCAAAGATTTTACTCAAGGATGATAGGGCAAACATTAGCCAATCATTACCATCCAAGTCTGACTACCGCTGAAATACCCAATCAAAACCATCTGAGTCAGACCACCGCCAGGGTGAAAAGATTTTACTTGCTGGTGATTGGATACAATTCATTGAATCATTACCGCACAGGTCAGTTCTACCTCCAAAAAATTATATCTTTGATCTGATAGGCTGGAAGCCTATATTCCCTAATTTAGACAGCTGAGCTTTACATTCTTTTGCCTCAAATAACGATGGTCTCAAAATTCAAACTAGTTTAAATAGGAAAAGCTAGTATTGATAAAGGGACCTTTTCTGGTTTTGCCCTGCCTGTTTAATAAAAAACATAAAACCAAAACAAGTATTATTTTATACTTTTAATAAAAAAGTAAGAAATTTCGTTTTAATATATTATCTGTGGTGACCAATGGTGGATCCCACAAACTGGAGCCCAACGCGGGGGTCAAGTCCCCTGAATACTTTAATAAGTATAAAAAAAAAAGAAATGGAGAGTGTCACCCGCTGGGTGCGAAATGAGGAAGGAACTGAAGAAGATGATAAAATGGATAGCCCTACTGCCTTAATGTTTGAAGAAGAACAAGTTGAGCCCATATTAATACCTGAGTCTCATCGCATCACTTGGCCAGCCACTGAAGCTGTAAGAGACCTTACTCATGGCATCCTTAACCCAGGCGACCTTGCATCTCGTGAATGAGCGTCGTTGGTAGAGGAACGTCACCTATTTCTCTATGAGACTAGTGTCCTCCCAGAGACCTATGGTCAGCTTACAAATTTGACCACCTATGTCCACAAGTTTGCTCACCCTGCTCTAGTCCATATGATGCATCTCTTAGCCGGCCATCATGAAGAACTTCATCAACACCTATATACCCATGCAGCTCTGAATTCAGCCTATGAGAAGTTGTATCAACTAACCTCCAAACATCTTAGGGCAGTTAAATCTGGTATAGAAGCTAATTGCAACTTCATCATACAGCTGCATGACCAACTTACTATTATGGACACTGGGGTTGTAAAGTATTTCGAGGAGACCATGAAGAAATTCCGGGATGAACTGAACGCATCCTCCACTAGCACCCGCTCATTGTTGGAGGAGCTTGCTAAAGAACTGGAAAGGCAAAATGATCAAACGTGTCATGACCTTTCTACTCATAACTCCGCCCTTCAAGAGAAATATGACCAGCGTGTGGCTGTGGTGGAGCAACAGTTAATTTAAGCCTTTTCGTGTGTGGGTGAGCTTGAACGCCGTCTGTCACTTGAACCATCTAGCACCACCACCATCCTCGCGGCCAAGGTTGTTCATCTAGGAAAGGAGCTAGCTCTCAAAGCTTTGTTAGAAAATACCAAATATTTGGCACGTCATCTGACTGCATGTGAAATCAAAGCAAAAGAAATAAAAACTTCGCTGGAAAGCCCTGAGCTATTAAAGGAAGTATACAGCTGACTAACGTGGGTCAAGCGAAAGTATGAGCAGATCAAGGATGGAGCTCAAGGCTCAAGCTCACACCCTCATGATGATGAAGGGTGTAAACAAATGAAAGAAGAGCTGAAAAAATGTGTGAAAGCCATGGAAACTGCTCAATTAAGCCTAAGCTTAATGGTATCACAACTCTGTTTTCAAGTCTCTTAAATGGAAAACTGAGTGGAAGACTTCGAAACTCATAAATTAGGGATTGAAGCTCAATTAAGACTGTGCGAATCTGGGCCTCTAGAAGCCCTCTCTAAAATGGAAACCCGGCTCAAAGCCATGCAAGACCAGTTTGATCGCTTTTTCATGGACCTTTGATCAGTTGAGCTACTGCTCTGAAACCCCAATAACAGAAGCACCAGATATTCATACCCTTACTGGGGGTGAATCTAGTTCATTCAAACCAACGTTAAAAGACAAGTTTGTTCCCAGTGAGGGTAGCATCGCTTCATTTTTATATGTTTATGAAGCAGCTATGGAAGGGGCGACTGATCGACAGAAGTCCAAGCACATTCTTTCCTGTTTGGGCCGCATGGCACAAGAGGTGATGGTCCCACATATGGATGCTCTTAGCACCTGGTCTGAGGTTAAAGAGGCCCTCATAAACATAAACGGCTCAAAACAGGCTTTAAGCATGAAAAAACAAGCCTTTTTATGCGTATGAGCATTTGAAAAAGGGAGTCAGTGGTTGCTTTCACAGAACAATTCTATTTGGAAGCCCAGACATTGTTAACTTAAAAGATGATGACTTTGGATGATGCTGTAGCTGCCGTTTTGACTGGAGTGGCTTCATACACATCACTAGCGATGCATATCACTTCAGTTAAATGCTATTTCCATACCATCTAAGACATCAAGGAGGCATTAATAGATGTCGCTGATTTCCATAAGCCCAATGTTTCGCGTGGTGCAGTATCTCGACCTCACGTTTTAACCATTGTAGATTAAAAGCCCAAGCCTTGAGCCCTAGCTATTGAGGACAAGAAGGAGCCCCTTCAGATAATGGGCCCTAAAGAGCAAATTTTAAACCAAAACGTCCTGAACGCCTCGATGCACATACTGCAACAAAGTCAGCCACATGGAGGCTATGTGCTGGGAAAGAAAGCTGATGCCGAGGAATAGGAGCAGGGAAAAGAAATGTCAGCGTAGGGAAAGGCACACCTATTGCTGACAAACCTCATGTGCCTAACTCATTCAACCAAATAATGCCATTACCTCGCGCCACAAATACCCAGGGGATGATTCTGAGGGGGATATGGATGAGGTTGGCTATTATGTAGTTGGAGCACCTGCTGAGGTGGAAGTCCCCAATCGCTTAAATGCTGGAGGAGTGGATGAAGCCACTATACCCGAAGAAACATATCTTAGCCAAGTTCTTGGGGAATCAATTATTATTGATACTGCTAGTGATGCAGATGAGGTGGTGTCTCATCTTATACGCCCTATCCAGCATAGTCACACCATGAAGTCCATCAAAGAAAATTACCCTGAGAACGCAGATAAACTAACCTCCAATTTCCATCTTAGGAGGTCTTAGCGCTATCGCCCCCCTTTGGGGGGATCCTCACAAAGGTCAAAGTGGTGATTCAAAAAGTCTGGGTGATGGCCATTTTAGATACTGGTTCCACAGTGAACATAATCTCTTACAAGCTGATAAAAAAGATCAAGCTTGCGCCTGACTTGGAGTACCACTAAGACTATGGTACCGCCGGCCCAAACAACACCCGCGTGCTGGGTGCTTACTCATCCCTTCCCCATTCATATTGGGAAGCTTATCCTATCAGCCCCCGCAGTGGCTTTAGACAATAACGATTATGATATGCTTATAGGTACTCAGTTCATGATTGAATATGACAGTATCATCAATATGAAGCAAGGGTTCTTATCGTTGCTCAATTATGAAGTACCCTTAGTTTTAGCCAAAAACGGAACCAACAAAAAGGAGTCCTCCTGCATGTATATTAACCCCAAAAAACCCGCGACAAAAAAAGGCAGATTGCCAATAAGCTCTGCATCCCCCTTCCTACCATTCAAGTGGATGAAAAGGTACTACCCTACCATAACCGCAACACCCCTACCAACATTCTTGAGGGGGGCAATGTCAGACATTCTCCTTTCTGATCTAAGGAAAAGAATGTTGGAGGTATTAGAGTTTCTGATTTTGCTCATATGATTGGCCTATTACCTGCCAAATTTATAAATAATAATGTGGATATCAACAATATGAGTACCCACAATGAAAAACCCTAGTGGATTCACGGTGGAATCCTAATAACTGGAGGAATACAATTTATCATAAAAAATTGGCTTAAAACAGTAAATACTAATATTAGAAATACTCCAACCTCAGTCAAATATGAGGTATAAAATTGCACAGTCAGAGCTTCCATAAGGCAAGAAGATTTTACCCATCGATGATTGGGTGCTAGTAAGCCAATCATCATCATCTGAATCTAACCACCGTTGAGGTGAAAATATTTTACTTGAGGATGATAGGGCAAACATTAGCCAATCATTACCATCCGAGTCCAACTACTGCTGAAATACCCAATCATTACCATCTGAGTCAGACCACCGCCAGGGTGAAAAGATTTTACTCGCTGTTGATTGGATACAATTCATCAAATCATTACCGCAAGATCAGTTCTACCTCCAAAAAAATTCATCTTTAATCTGATAGGCCAGAAGCCTATATTCCCTAATTTAGACAACTGAGCTTTGCATTCTTTTGCCTCAAATAACGATGGTCTCAAAATTCAAACTGAGTTTAAATAGGAAAAGCTAGTATTGATAAAGGGACCTTTTCTGGGTTGCCCTGCCTGTTTAATAAAAAACATAAAAAACCAAAACAAGTATTATTTTATACTTTTTAATAAAAAAGTAAGAAATTTCGTTTTAATATATTATTTGTGGTGTCCATTGGCGGATCCCACACTAACTATATGTGAGTAACTAGATTGGTAATATTATATTAATATTTTAACTATCCCATATAAGTTAGTTGGAATTTTTTTTTTTTTTTGCCCATTTATGGGAGGGGTTTTTGAAGTTGTTAAAGTGCTGATGACGCTTCTAAAACATTTTCTATTTTATATATAATGAATTTGGGGAAACATTTAGTGATACCTGAAGAAGGTTTAAGGGCTAGAAGGCGGTAAAACTCAACTAGCTCATTGAGAGAAATACTTAAGTGTGAGACCTTGTGTAGGCTAATTTAAATGGTGACAGCCACCACCTCTCCTCAAGTAGGGCGCCAACTGGGGTTGGCGCCAATTTCCCTGTAGGTACCCTCATTTTTCTCTCAAATAAAGTATATAAATTTAGCAATTACTTTTCTACTTTAATTTTATACATTGGTTGTATAGATTGGTTTTAATATTAGAGTTTAAGGATAGGATATCCTTTACTAAAGTATTTGGCTATCAAGATCACTGTAGACTTTGCAAGAATAGATGAGAGGAGGGAAGGGTTCCCTTCCATTTCAGAGATACCTCCAAGGATAGGAAGGGCTTGCATCAGTATAGCGTTGGACCAAATAATCAACGTGGATTTTGATTACTCAACTTAAGTAATAGTCCTCATACTATGTCTACTCAGCATTAATCAAATAATATCAATAATTTAATCAACGCATTTATTAAGAACTTGTGCAGTAAGATTGGGAGCCAATTGGGACCACTTAGTGCTAAAAAAAGGACTGGGAGCTAAGGTGTTCATCCCAGTTAGAAGATACAGTTGGTGCTAATTACTAAAAATAATGAGCACATAGCTCCCAAATTTCTATACCCCGCTCTCAGCTCACCCGGAAATAATTATAAATGTCATCACTCATTAGGACATGGAGGTCCACATAAATTTGTAATGTTAAACCAGCCATGATAATTAGTATATCTTAAAATCTAATATTAAAGATGTTTTTATAATTCCATGAGTAAAGCACAACAGCCTTATAAGCCCATAACTACTTACAAGCTAGTAAAGCCTAATTAGCCCTAAATATAGTGTCTATGTATACTTTAAGATCCTTACCTACCATTATCCTTAACTTCAAATATGAAATAGTAAAAATCAATAATCTTACTAAGTGGGTTAAAGTTTGAGCCATCAGAGATTTTGGAGCAATATTGACAAAATCTTAATGAAGCAGTTAACACACAAACTGAAGAATCTGAAAGTTTTCCTCCTGGACAAGACACTAATTTTACCTATCAAATCATTCCCAAACTAAATGAACTTATGAAAATTTGTTGGGTTTATACTGTCCCTTATCATCCTAAGACCAATATATGGTGGAACATGATGTAAATATTGAAGAGCACCCCATGTGTTCTAACTGGAAGGTTTATCCTTTTAGAACCAGGAAGGGGGAATAAGGCTGCATCCTTCCTTGTTAACCAGGGCGATTTAGCCCATGTTGATGAAGGTGGGTAACAGCATCATGAAGTTTGTCCCTTTACCTCCTCTTCTTACCACCAAGGAGTTGGTAACGATCCAAAGGTGCGCCAGGAGGTAGAGTTAGCAGAACCTATTGCCAACAAGGAGGTTGCAATTTCATACTTTGACAGAAAGTCATTTTCCCTTTTAAAAGTTTCATTATAATACTAAGTTAGTTTTATAGTAAAACTTAATTGTCCAAATTAAATTGGACTCAAAATCACCCGCCTAACTTTTCTCCTTGCCACCAGTGAAGGTGATCCCATCCTCATTTGAATTAAACAGATTAAACCCATTTGATTATTTATTGGTTTTCATACATCTGCTCTGACCTTGGTCGCTACCTGCCAGTCATTGCACAAATTCTCAACACCTTGCTAGGCAGAATTGGGCCCAAAAGATGCGAAAAAATTGATACCAATATGTTCATCCAGTTCAGATAAAATCAATTCCAGAAGCACCCTAGTGCTGATCCGCCTGGAGTCAATTGCATTGGAGTTTTCAGGCATGAATGCACCACATCCCCATATTCCCCATACAATTTTCTTATAAGGCAGTAGTCCCCAACAGGATCTGCTGTCACTCCATTTTTTGTTACTTTCTTTTCGGCCATTATATTAACTTTTTAAATTTTTCTAAACTATTAAATTGAGAATTTGCGTGTTAATTTCCAGCTATGTGATTTAATTCTAGAACTACTTGGTTGATGTTGGCATTGCCGCTGTTCACCTTACACCAAACTTTATGGATGGCTGTACTATAGGTGTTCTATCTGTCGTTGTGGGTGGTAACTCATCCTGATTGGCAGTGCAGTCTTAGTATTATCAGCAAGCTCTATGACATAATGGAGTGACCACTTTCATTGTTCATCTCCACCCTTCTTTGTAGTGAGGTAATGATTTGGTCTTCTTAATTATGCAGAACGTTCAAACCTTGGTGATATGGTGTTTTATGGAAAGATACTGCGTTGCCTGATAAAAGCTTCTATTCCATGGTTAAGGACTATCTTTTGATCCAGAAAATTGGATGACGCTCCAGTTTTAAGCGTAAAAATGTTCAGCTCATTTTTCTCCCACAGCATGTCAAGCATAATTGGATCATAAGTTTAAGTAAGTTTTTAGTTCCTGCTTCCCTTCTCCCTTTTCTATCCCAAGTTTAATGTGTTCTAGTGGGTAAAATCTTTTGTTGGGTCTGAAGCCTCTGAGGAACAATTAGTTTTGAATACATTGTTGCCTTAATTATCTGCTGTACAATAAACAGAAGTTAAGTTAGCACATATAGTTAGAGCAACAGTTCTCCTCTTGGAAGCTAGACCTGTTGATATTCCAATGCTAGTACCTCCCCATTAGTTATGTTCCGTGAAGTTACAAATAACCATGTTAATACTTACCTTATTGATTGTTACAATTCAGTTGAGATCCCATATGGTAGTTGAGGCACTCTTACTTAGAGGAGTAGCTGAAAAATTTATGATCCAGAAAGGTGCTCAGGATATGGATTTAGATCTTGTGTGTGGGATCTTCTGTAATGGGCAATTTCTAACCCATGACGTGTTATGTGGTGAGGTGTCCTGTACCATCCTCTATGCATAATTATGGCTTCTATGAACAGTCTAATGCAATGCCAGATCTAATGTTTTCATTTGTTCTTGGAGTAGGTTGGCAGCGTAGTCATCAGGTGAATATAGTCCTGGAGACCATCCTCTTTTTTAGGAACATATATTCATGCGGCTAGTTTCCACGTTTTTATGCATTCTCCACTACCAGAGTTATAAATTCCATTAGGCAACTCCTTCCATCACTAACTTATCAATTAATAAACTCCATCCAAGTTGCTGTAGTATAATGACTTTTTTGGTATTTATAAAGTCAATCATAATCCACCTTACTCTGAGTATAACTTAGCCTTTCTTCAATGTTGGATTTAATCATAATTAACTGCCCTCTGTACTCAAATACAGAACAAGAGGACTAAAGTAAGAATTTTTTCAAAAGACATTCTCCAGATGAATTAATTATTTCAGAAACCCTCTCTCATTGCTTCTCCCAAGGTTTTCATTTAAAAGGCTGATGAAACCCTGTGCTCTTGCGTGGACTATGGCCATTTGTTTAATATAACAGTGCACATCCCTATCCCCTTCCCAAATAACAAAGCATCATCCAGGAGATTGCAAAATCCAAAGTTTTTTTCAATATTGACCTTGTAAATGCCTTCAATCAAATATGGGTATTAAAGGCCAAAAACAGCTTATGATTATTGTAATTGATCTGGAGCAGCTTGGTCAATACATTGACTTAATTAATGAAGTCTCAGTTCTTACTGAGAAATTGAAGGTAAATTTTATCTGAAATATGCTTGATGGGCAACCAGATTATAAAGTGTTTCTAACAAGTAAGGTTCCTGAGATTTGAAAAGAGGTCATTGATTTGGCATATTGTTTTTTTAGTACTAGATGGGATTTGGCATATTGAATTTTAGAATGCTCTGGATTATAATAAATGAGATATTGAATCTAATGAGTGATGATCTGGTCATCTCTCAAGAGTCTAGGCATTAGTAAAGCTTAAATAACGGTTTTGCAGTAACTATATCAGTATGAAGGCAAGTTTTAAAGGTTAAATTTGTCTTCTAAGGTTCTTGCTTATTCAAAAACAGCTATCATATATAAAACTATAGTTAAAATTTTTTATTAAATAGTTATGAAACTCAAATCTGTAGTAAGAGTTCAGATAGTGAGTCAGGATAAGCGCTGGCCTCATTCTTGATGTTATCCTGGG
This sequence comes from Massospora cicadina, assembly GCA_022478985.1. Classification (NCBI taxonomy): domain Eukaryota; kingdom Fungi; phylum Entomophthoromycota; class Entomophthoromycetes; order Entomophthorales; family Entomophthoraceae; genus Massospora; species Massospora cicadina. The sequence goes on from JAKSZP010006589.1 coordinate 123,577, forward strand.
GCCAAACCATGCTGTTGGCATGCGTTGTTGCTGGAACTATTATTCAAGAGTTTAAATGAACTTCATAGATGGAACATGTATTATGGAATTGGTATCATAAGTATTACTCATTGTGTTTTCACTTATATAAGTAGTGCTGTCCAACATTTTTGTGGCGCACTGGTTCAAACCTGTTTGTTACAGCCATTTATACTAAAAAGTCATATTCTAGCTCCAAATAATGCCCTTTTGGTCTTGAAAATGCACCTTCCATATTCCCACACATGATTGATATCGTTATGGGTGAATTTAATTTACTTTTGCAGTGGCATGCATTTATAAAACTTTGGTACAAAATCCTACTGGAAAGCAGTATGCAAGGGCCTGGAGGCAGTATTGGCTGTTCTGAAGAAGGAAGATCTTTATTTGAAGCCTTACAAGTGCAAATTTTCTATACAAAAGGTCAATTTCTTGGCAACCCAGTCCTGAAAGATGTGTATGCCATACCCTTAGTAAACTATAGGACATTATTTCATGCCCCAAACCTACCACCCAGAAATGACTGTGGAGTTTCATGAATAACATTATTTTCTTTAATAAATTTTCTCTTTCACTCTCCCAATTAGCGGCACCCTTCATTCCCTAACAGAAAGAAATTTCCCTGTTAAATAAACTAAGGATTTCCAACATGAATCTAAAACTATCAAGGAAGTATTTATGACGCCTTCTGTATTAAGCAGGGTGATCTACTTTGCCTTTTATAATGCCATGTGAAGCCTCAGTGGCTTCAATATGGGCTGTCTTGCTCCATGATCATGATGAGCAGAGCATCCTATTGCCTACTTCTCATGTAAGAGTCTCCTCCTTGGAGCAAACATGGGCTATCTATGATTAAGATTTTGCTGTGGTATCATGGTCGCTCACACAATGGCAGTACCTTTTTCAGGGAGCACATCTTGAAGTAGTCAGAATCACCAACAAGCTCTTTTATATTATAGGAAACCACATAAGTCACCCCATTTTCAGGCCCAAAATTTCATGATCTGTGTAGCTTCAACTTCAAATATGTTTATGTGAAGGGTGCCCTGAATTTTTATCTAAACCAGTTGTGTTGGAATCCCTCCTCATGGCCTACAGAGGAAGAGGCACAGGAGCTGACTATTGTCATTCCTCCTGCCAAAATTCTAGCAATTGTTTATCTCACAATTTCTATGATTGACTGAACTCCAAATGTTCCTTTGATTTCTTGAGTATTGGCTAAGAGACATCATGATTAAAGAGTCTGGACTTATTTTGATAAGTTAGTACTTCCAGTCCACAAGTGGGCTCACTATTCACTGATGGTCTCTGTGTAAAATTTCTCTTGGATGTCTCCAAAGTAAAAAATGGTCTCAAAGCTGTAAGTTAGTTTAGAAGTTGAAGACGATAATATAGAGAATATATACTAAAATACTGTGTTATATAGCGTTGATACTTATAGGGCGTATGAGGAAATGATACCTCAGGGATCTTTGTGGCCCCATAAAATCAGGATCATCTACCGCTTTCTAATCACCCACTTGAGCGATGCCCTCATTGTACTGTGTCATCCTCATGACCACAGCGGAGTTGGTAACGCCTCTCATAATTTTGGAAGTGGTGACGGATTTTCTGAAGATGATTCCATTGATTCTTATATGTGTGATTCTTCATTATCAATTCTAGTTTTGGTGCCTTCATGGTAAGGTTCCATTCATGCTAGTTTAAGGTTTTATCTGTTTAGGCTTAATTTGGAGCAGAAGTTTTAGCTTGCTCATCAATCAATCCTGACAACGCCCCCCTCAAGATCCTGTTGATGTGGAGTATAGGGCTTGGGAACCTGTCATGCAGTTGATTCACTTAGCACCTGATTAACATTGGCAATGAAGAACTCATTGTTCACCTTATATATGACCTTATAAGGTCTAGACCAAAGAATGTTGAGCTTACTCCCTCAACCTCTGGGCCAATGATGATAAAATACAAGGTCATCTAATTAAAAAATATGTAAGGAAGGTAAGCTAAAATTAAGGTTTGATGTCTCCCTTCTGGTGGTGATAACGCCTTACGCGGTCAGAGCTTAAGCTGATAATTTCATTAGCTAAGGCCTTCAAGGCTGGACTGAAGCTCTCAGGATTGGAGGTCTCAAGCAAAGGCTGAACGCTACTTGGGAGCCAGGGAGCACGTCTATAATGAGCTTTAAAGGGAGAAATTTTAATAACTTGGTGTTAGCTTATTTTATAGGCAAGCAAAGCGCTGAGTAGATAGTGATTTCAGCGAGCAGGGTTGGAGGCTGCCATCTTCCATAAAAAAGACAAGGGTTCCATTAGCGCATAAAACGCCCCATTGGTTAATGGTTGTAAGGTGGTGGTGAAACACTGGTTTTGCCAAAAATGAAGTACGTTTTGGACTACCTGAGACTTATGTTTTCCTATTATCCAAAAATAAAATTTGTGGGCATTCATATTGAGCAAAAAAGGATTGAATAAGGAAGAGAGACATGGATTTTTCAGAGGCAGCAGTAATCAAAATCGTTTTGACCCATTCGTTTAGATGGTCCATGGCTATGAGGCATTATTTTTGGTGGGCCACCTAATGGGGAGAGGGCCTATCAGATCAATGCTAATGACATTGAAGGGGCCCGGCAAGGAAATGACTGAGCGTTAGTATTGAGAACTGGACCATTCTTAAGATTGGCATGTCATACAGGCCCTCAGGACCTCTTGGATGGTTTCCACCATTCAGTCCCAGAAACCTCATGTTTCAACTATTTTTGAGTCTTCTTAACTTCTCAATGTCCCAGGGTAGTTTGACGCTCCAGATTAAAGTTATGTTTTAAAAGAAGGGCGGACTTTTGTGAGCCATTTTTTATTTATTATTCTATAAAGCAGACCATCCTTAATCTAAATGTCAAGATTCCTAATTTATTAGAGATTTGGATAAAAAGTTGATGAGTATTGAACCTGAGACGTCAAAGTAGCTAAAATCATTATTGGGGATAATCCTCAACGAATTTTCAGCCCTCTTGACATCATTGACAATTTTCAACTAATATAGTCACATATTACTCGCCCAAAACCCCTAATACTGGGGTTCAACCAAAATCTATACAGCGAGCAAATCCTATTTGACTGAGATGAAAAAGCCTTCTTCAAAATCCCCACTTTGTAACAATTATAGATTTTAGCTTTGAACACTTGAAAATGGACCAGGCAATTTCCCTGATCTCCCTTATAATTTTGATTCTAAGCAATTAAAGAGTACACTCTTTTTCGCCATTTTAAGTTGATATAGCCTACTTTAATAATTTATTAAAATATAATAGTTAGGATATATAACTCCTGGGATCTTATTTTAAGAAAATATTTTCCAGCTAAGTTAAGCACAAACGTTTAAATCCAGCACCCAGGAACTTTGGGTTTTCTGGCTCATAATAAAAAAGGGACAAATGGTCTAAATCCTTGATATAGACAAAACTGGTGCTCTCTGCCAGGTTTACCCTGAGTTTGCGTTGCAAAATATTATTACTATGAATAATTCAGCGTCAGATCCCTCTTCATATCAAGCACACCTTAAACTCTTGGCCAAATCACCTGATATGATGTGTGGGATGGAATAAAGAATTTTCGCTTATAAGCAAAACCAACTTGAGCTTTGAGATGCGACCACCAAGCTTATTAGAGAAATTTGGCAGCTAACACATCTTGTTGCCACAAAGTCAGCCCTTTGTGCCACCCATGATTGGGTAGATTCAATAATAGAAGATATTAACGCCTTATAAAATAAAATGAACGCACTCCACCCTTATGAAATTTTTAGCAATATAAGTTCCACTTTAAATGAAAACATACCCCAGTGTCAATTCACGTCATTTGGCCGTTAAACCACCCAGTAGTATGTTCAAACTGTCAGTAAAAAGTACATTCAAGCCAAAGGTAGAATCTTCTCATTCCAATTTTTGTTATAAAAGTGCTATGGAGGAAGTCAATAAAACCCAACGGCTAAATCACCTAAATAACTGTCTTAGTTGCATAGCTCAAGACATTATGTTACCTTAACTAATGCATCGCTGGTTTTAGTATAACGCCAATATTTCCTTGCTTTAAGACTTGGGAACAATATAACTTTATTCAACCAAAAGTAAACTTTTATGGGTATAAGCTTTATTTAGGTAGAAACCATCACTGAGTCACTAACCTAATTTACCTTGAGTCTCAAATGTTGGTCACAAGAAAACGTCTTACTTTAATGATGCTATCACTGCTTCGTTTTTGGCTTTTAGAAGTATGTTTAATATTTTACTTTACCTTAAAGAAGTGAAATCTAAATGGATGCCTCTCCTCCATATCAAAGAATCCATTTTGAAGATTTTGGCTAATTTATTTAAACCTACTAACCCACTCATTTTAATAATGATACCAACAAGCCTTGAAATAAGTGCTAGCGGTTACAGCCCCCAATTCGCCTACCCCTGAATTAAACTGAACTTCTTGCAAGAGGAAACAACACTAATATAGACACTTATTGTATCTTCTTATGTAGGTTGGCACGATATCAGTTAATATAGGGAAGGAGGCTCTATGCTGATGACACTCAAGTGCATCAAAACCTTTGTTTTAGCACTATTTCTATTCCTGGAACCTCAGGATGTTTCATGTTAGCTGTCCTAGAGAAAGTCAATGTACCTCTTTCTATTCAAGGAAATAAAGATCTTCACTTTCTTGTTTATATATTGCTCAGTTACCCTAGCAAATCTTGGAGATCAGTTACTTTATGGTAAATCAAGAGCTGGAAGATAAAACCTTTAAAAAAATTATACAGCCCAAACATGGACTAAGCAAAAATCCTGCACTTGCTTCACTGAAAATCCCTAATGACAATCTAATAGCCATTAATTCCCAGTTTGAATCTTTGGTGGTTCAGGTAGAGGTAGTTGTTCACATGGTCAAGTCCTGGCAATAATCAATACTGGTTCACCAGTTAATATTATATCTTCCAAAATTTATCCAGAGGATAAAAATGGCCCCTGATTTGATTCATGAAGCTAGTCATGGAAAGGCAGATAGTCAGTCTACTAAGGCGATGAGTTCATATTCTGTCTTGCCCTCCGATCTGGGAAACTTCTAATCACTGGCCCCACTATTGCATTAGAAAAATGATAACTATGAGCTGCTTATTGAGCCCCAACTGATGCGGGAGTTTAACTGTATTATCAAAATATAAGGAAAAATACCTCTTGCTATTAAGGTATTAAAAACTTATCAATATTCAATCTCCCAGTCAAAAGTAAAGGAGCCCCAAAAAACAATGCCTACTAGAATATACATTCTCTATTTGTAGAGTTGATTATCAGGTCTTAGGAGAAAAAATAAGTTAACCTGAGCGTTTGACACCAAAGATGGGATCCCCCTGTGTGCCCCTATCCGATTACAATACCCTCAGGATCCCAAGTCATTTTTTATATGGGAATCAAGATCTTTATTTCTCTTAATCAAGTTTTGGAGCTAAGTGGACACACAAACTATATATAAAAAACGTTGACCTGTCCGGGAATTTTGGATCCTGCTTATGGGATATTTTATTCATCTTATTAAGGGAATTTAATGGAATAAGCACTCAAGTCCCTCAGTATGCCCTTATTGCTTATATAAAACTATGCCATAGAATATATTGTCAACGTGAGTTGTTAGGCTCTTTACAATATTTAAGGCTTGATCCCCTTCCCATCATAGCTCTGGTTGAAAGTAGAGTTGGAGACAATCTCACCTTTAAAAAACGCCAGAACGTCAAAGACCTCATTGAGGAGTATTGTGATTTTTTTACTTGGGACCAAGTGATTATGAAAATTATGTCCAGGATAATACACCAAATTGAGATTGAGACTCAACTTATAATTAAATCTCGTACAGACAGAAAATTTAAAGTTGAAGAAGCGCAAGTGGCCCTAGAGCTACAGCAACAGTTGTAAACTGAGTTACTTGTGCCTTTTACTGAAATCCTTTGAGCATTCCGCTCTTATTAATTTAGAAAAATATAGTGTCCACCATGCTGTCTGGATTATTGCCTCCTCAATTCAATCGCAAGAAAAGATAGCAGTCTATTGCCATGTATAGATGAGGCCTTAGGCTTAAAGTTGGGTTCCTACTATTTTTTTGGTTTTAGATCTTGTCATTACCAAGTGACAAGTCAATTTATCTTTAGATGATCAGGAAAAATTCCCCTCATTTCAAGTAAAGTTTTTTCAAGTCAACACAAATGCTGTAGAGGTTATGTAATGTCCCTGCTACATTCCAATGTGCCATGGGCGGACTTTTAGGTTATTTAAAACATTATTATGTTTTAGTTTATCTTGACAATGTTACCAATTTTGAGAACCTTTACCAAACACATAGATTATCTCAGGCAGTTTTCCAGCGTTTATGGCAAACTTTGCTAAAATTAAAGCTGTCAAAATGCTCCTTCTTTCAGAAATGAATTTTTTATGCCATAAGGTAGGGTGAGCTGGAATATCCTTAATGGACAACAAGGTCCTGGTCCAACGCAAATTGTAAATCCACAAATCCCTACAAGCCACAAGTTTTTTGGGGGATGGTGGGATATTTATGTCAGTTTATTACACAACTTTGCTGAGACCTATGAGCCTCTAGTTTATTTACTGATATAAGGAATATCCTTCCAGTGGAACGAAGAACAACAACAGGCCTTTGACCTGCTACGCATCTCTCTCTCACTCTCTATTACTTATAAATCCTAATTTTGGCATAATCTTTCTCCTCTTTACCAATGCTAGTGATATAGTCATCAGAGCCATACTATTGCAGCATGACAAAAACTTAGTAGACCATCTTATCGCCTACTATAGCAAAACTCTAACAAGAGCCACATGCAACTGTAGCATCTTGGAATGCAAATGCTTGGTGGTATTACTAGCTATTAAGCATTTCTGACATTATTTATATAGTAAACATTCGTTATAATTACTGACCATGCTTCATTGCAATGGCTACAGAAAATGAAGGAGCCTGACGGAAGATTAGCCTTATGGGCGTTAAAACTTCAAAACTATGACATTTCCTCATTATTCATCAACCAGTGCCCATACGCTAAAATGTGGATTGCATATCCTAGTTTTCCGTATTAACTTTAACAGACCCTGAAGAGGATCAGCTCTAAAACCCCCTAACTTAATTGCAATTATGAAAAGATGAATCCTCAACCCTTCAAAAAGATTTATAAAAAAGACCAAATAATTATTAAGTCAAAAATGGCCAACTGTACAAACTTGTGTCCCAAAAATGGTTGCCATATGTATGCTCTTCACTCAAACTGACATCATAATGGATATTATTAGAAAGTCGGCTATGAGGGGTTCAGAAAACCTACCAGTGGCTCAAGACTCAATTCTACTGGTAATTAATGCTTGTTTTAATACAGGATGTACTAGAGTTCTGCCTGGTATATAAAAGCCAAGCTGGAACTAATCCCCAATCTCAACATCCTGTGGCTTTACCTTGTAAACCCTTCCATACTATTACATTGATGTTGTGGAACCTCTCCCTTGAGCCTCTAATGGTTACCAATTCCTCCTTCTAGCAGTGAGTCAATTAATCAAGTGAATCAAAGCTGTATATTTACTATCCAATTTGTCTAAAACTACTGCCACATTTTTATATAATCAGAATATCACTCAACATGGGTGCCCTAACATAATTCTCTCCAATAATGGTCAAAAGTTCTGATCATTGCTGATGAATTTTTTTGCCAAACTGATGAGATCCAAACAGGTTTTTACAAACCATAACATCATGCAACCGATGGAATATTAGAGTGGGCGAGTGGTACCCTAACTGCACCCTCTAGAATTTAGCCATAACCAACCCTCTTCACTGGCCCCAATATTTTTCTAATGTGATTCTGGCCTACAGAATAAAACGTTTACTGAATTAAGATGTCGCTCATCCAGGATTTGTATAAAACAAATCCTCAGTTGCCTTCTGAAGTGCAGGCCATGTTGGATCAAGCTTTACATGATGCCCTAAAAGTTACTATGTAAAGCATTGCCAATGAAATAATACAACTCCAGGCTCTAACTTCTAAAAAATTATTTGCTACATGTAGTAGAGAAGCAAGTCAGTTTAATGATAAACAGAAACTTAAGCACACCTTCCAGCTGGGCAACCTAGTCCTTTTCTACCACCATCAGCTGGGAGGTCATGATAACAAATTGGGCATCAACTGGTCAGAGACCTACAAAAGATCTATTAGCGGGGTTACAAACACTCAATTTTAAAGATCATTTAAGGCACTATGGTAAATCGCGTACATAAACATTTTATCCATCCATTTTCCCCTCTACGCCAAAATATAGAGGGGGGCACTTTCAGTATTCTTAATCTTTTTGGAGAATTGGATGAATCAGATGTCAGGAATTATACCTGATCCATCAAAGTATCTGAAATCATTATTGGGCAAATCCCCAAAGAATTCTCAGCCCTCTTGATATCATGGACAATCCTCAACTAATGCGGTCAAAATTGCTCGCCCAAAACCCCTAATATTAAGGTAAAAAAATCTATACAGCGATCAAATCCTATTTGATAAATATGACTAAGCCTGCTGCATAATCTACAAATTTGTAAAAATTATAGATCTTAGCTTGGACCATTTGGAAATGGACCAAATAACCTTTCTGATCTCCCATATAATCTTGATTTTAAGCAGATAAAGGACACACTCTTTTTCACAACTTTAAGTTAAATTGGCCTACTCTATTAATTTAGGGATAATCTGATAGTGAGGTTATATGACTCCAGGTATGTTTACCTGACAAAGGACTTTCCAGCCAATTAGAGCACAAACCTTTAAATCCAGCACCTAGGATTTCTGGGTTTCCTGGCCTATAATTAGAAAGAGAAAAGTGGTATAAACCCTTGGTCCTGACACTGTGTATCTCAGGTCATTTTTTGGCGCTCATCTTAGATCTCAGGAGTTTCCAACTCCAAGCATTCAGATCAGTCTATAAGATCATATGGTCAGCCTTATCAGGGGTCAAAGTAGCCAGCACTGGAATTATAGAGAGGCCAAGCATTCTGGTGAATCACGCCTGCTCAACGAACAATAGTGAAATCATAGCTCTGCAGTCTTATGGCCCATCTGACTAAACAGCCATTCAGGTCCTTCGTCTGTTGAATCCACCAGAGTGAGGATTGATCTGTGACAATGGTAAAGTGAGTGCCGTAGAGGTAGGACCAAAAGTGTTTAATTGATAATAAGACATCCAGGTTTTCCTTCTCATAAACTAATATTTACATTCAGCCTTACTCATATCTTGCTAAAATAGGCCACTGGGTGGTCAGCCTGATTATCTCCATGCTGGTCTAGGATGGCTATGATGTCAATATTGCTTCCATCTGTAAACAACAAGAAAGGGTTGATAAAATCTTGGATGGACAAAAAGGGTTTAGTATGAAGATCAGTTTTCAGCGTATGAAAGCTTGTTCTTGTTCTGGACGCCACTTAAAAGCACGTTCTTCTAAAGGAGATAAAATAGAGTCTTAACTAGGTTGGATAAACAAGGGATAAACTGATAATAATAACACACCATTCAAGGAACACATGAACATTCCTTAGGCTCTGTGGGGTGCAAAATATTTTATATGGCGTCAACATTGTCCAGTATGGGCTGTATGCCATCTTTTAAGACCTTTTGTCCCAAAAGCTCCATCTCCAAATTAAAGAAGGAGCACTTCAATGTCTTTAGCTTTATTTATGCTTTTCTAAGCTAGTTGAAAACTTCCAAAAGATGCGCCACGTGTCCATTAGAAGTTTGTGAGAAGACAGTGACGTCGTTAAGGTATACATGGACATATGATAGATTCAAGTCCTCGAGGATCCCATCTATGGCTCATTAAAAACTGCAGGCGCATTACAGAGGCCTTGGGGCATCCTTAAGGGTTCAGATAGCCCTTCATTAACTATGAGAGAAAACTTAACCTAATCTTCTAGGGGAAGCTCATTTTGCCAATATTCACTGGCAAGGTCCATTGTGAAAAAGTACAGAGATCCAGCAAGCAGTCAAAGGGAGTCATCAATTGTGGAAAAGTATAGCTGTCCTTCTTTGTGATGGAGTTAATCCATCAATAGTTCAACACCACCAATTGCTGCCAACCTTCTTTTGAGCCAGCAGGAAAGAAGAGGTACAAGGGCTGCGTAAAGGTGATAAGAGTCCAGCTTTGAGTAGCTGTTTAAACTCTACCTAAATGGGCTTCTTTAAACTTACTTTTTTATTAAGGCCAGGACCGAAAGGGGAGCATCTTAGCCTCCACATGATGTATTACCTTTTCATATTCTAAAGGCATATGTTAAGACCAAAATATGTCTGAATAATTCCTCCAATAATTTTTGCCCATGCGCGTTATTGTTCTTCAGTGAGATTATTTTCAAATACTTATGTAAAATAGGGTCACTGATGGGGGATCTCCAAGCCAAAATCCCTTGGGCTCTTAAAACTTTGAACATAGTTGACAGCCTCTATTGGTAGGCAGTAAACTTAGGCGGCAGGACTATATGGACTAACTACCTTGGGTCTTTTGATAAGGTTAGCAAACAATACTGATATAGATTTGTCATAAGATGGGTCTAGAATTACTGGAAGATTAGAGCCTCCTTAGATGATGGGTTATCTAGGCCTCGGATTTCCAACAGGTATCTGGAGGGGATATTAATATGGACCTGGGTATTGGCAATAATTTTGGACTTCGAAGGTATAGGGGTCACCCTAGGTAAGTAGATCGGCTTGCCATCTTGTCCATAAACAGCTGGTGGGGGAGTCTTTCATGAACCCCTTACATGATATTTGAGTCAGTCAATTTGGCCCTCACTCTCTAGTAGGAAAGCTCAGGTCTTGACCTCCTCTTAGAGTTATGGGAAAATTTAAAAATTAGGGGGACCCAATGTCCCAGTAGAAATAAAAATTTGTTGTCATAATTTACCACCACTGAGTATTCTCAGAGAAACTGAGTTCCTAGAAGAAGGTCATAGCTTGGGTTATCCAGTGCAATGACAGGGGTATTTACAGAGAGCTTCCAAAAACAAATAGGTAGAGCTAATAGGCCCCTATTGATTGGGTGCATTGTGGCCCAGCTGTGCCATACTCCATATAATGTGGCAAGTCTGGAGCAATCTATATATGCTTCATCAACTTGGATATTTTAACATTTATGGGGAGCCACTGTTAACTATGGTGGAAACTGAAATATTATAAACTCAAACAGCAACATGGGTAACCAGACTTCCAAACTGTGGAGGTAGCGTGAGAAACATGGGAGAGTCATCAGAAGAAGAGAAAGCAATATCAATTTCTTTATTATTAATAGGTACCAAAACTTCTTCAAATATGATAGCTCCAGGTTCATTCGAGGTCATGGATGATTCCTGAGGCATGGTAGAAATGGTAGCATGGAGCACATCATTCTTCATGCTGACGGCCCCTTTCCCGCCTCCTTGGAAAGTTGTTTTCAGCATGTCTTAATGCTGTGTTGGAGGCCATTTTTAGTAGGTGCATTGGGGTTGATGATTCTTCTGCTTATCAACAACATGGACCCAAAGAAGGTTAAAGGAAGTTGTAGAAGTAGCTTTGGAATGCAGGGTCATTGGAATCACATTAATTGCCTCCTTGATTTCTCAAAATTCATGTGAAACCGTTCTTTTAGCCAATCACATACATTTAAAACTTATGATAGGATCCCAACATGGAGAAGACAGTGGTGGTGGCATCGTTAAGGTAATATGATTGGTGGTAACCAAGGGTTGTGCTTGGGTAGAAATGGCTGGTGAACTCCATGTGGCTCTCTCTTCTATGTAAGTGGAGATTGATGAATGCTTATTTTAATTGATCAGGGTTTATTTTCTGAAAATTATTTATTAAGGCTGTATGGACTTGCTCTTATGTGTTGCACTCTTTCAAGGGTAAGTCATGATCTCCTGAGTAGTGCTGTTAATGAAGAAGTGGATATGCTTCATTTCTACTGATCAGTGTCCTCTTTCATAGAACTCTTGTAGGCATATAGGAAGGAGGTGATGCTTTCCTGGCCTAAAGTGAACCTCTTTTTAAACCAGATTTAAAGTTAGTTACAAGAGGAGTGGAGAGGGTTTAACGCCAGAAATTGGGGAAGGCTCAGAGATCTCGTCTCTTCATAGTCACATGGGACCTTCTGATCAAACTGTCATCTTAAGGCCCTTAAAATCCTCTTGAATATTGTCCCAGTTTTGATTAAGGGAGGAAATGGAAGCCTTATGAGCAATCTTCTCCTTTAGGGATTGAATATCAGCGCCCTGAAGAAAAAGATGACTCTAAGGGAGGTCAAAAGTGTATTGAATCCTCAAAAGTTTTCTCAAGATGAGAAATGCGGCTATCAATGTGCTTGGTGAAGGCGCTAAAATATTTAATTCATCTTACAATGTCTCAATGTAGACCTTAGGATTGAGGGGCACTATCTACTCAGACATATATCCTTGGGCTATATTCCATATTTGAGCATGTAAGGCAGCTAGGGCTGCCAAAACATCCTTTTTGCCAAGGGTCATCAGGGTCTTTAGGAGTAGGTGCCGTGGGTACAAAAAGTCCTCAAGGCCCACGTAGACCTTCAGGTCCTTAAGGTCCCTCAAATCCTTAAAGACCTTTGGGCCACTAGGCCTTTCAGTCCTTAACTCCTGGAGGTGTAGTCGTGGGAGGCAAGCTTCTAATAGTGTTTTTGGGTTTGTACCAGATCTTTAACTTGGTAAGTGCTGGTTTCAAGCATCCTTGAGGATTTGGATATTTTAATGCAGTTGGTCTTCAAGGTAGCCAGAAGTCCCGCTATCCAAAACTATTATTTGTCTCAGGCTTCATTATATAATCAACAGTTATTGATAATGGCTTCTAAGTTGTTGTGGACAAAAGAGGAGGCTGCGTTGTGGAATTAACATCACGAGAGTATAGTTTGGGTGAGCCCCAGATGTTAGGAGACTTCATGATGGTGCAACCTGACTATCTTGAGGAGGTGATAATTGTAGGAGGAACAAAATTCTGAAGGTAGAGCTCAGTTCCCAAGGTCAGTTCACCCACTGGTAACTGGGCTGAGTTAAAGATATACATGGTAGGGGGCACTGAAGAGGCAGCGGGGGTGGATGGAGCAGGAACCCATGGAGAAGATGCTATTTATTAATTGCTGAACAATGTTTTTAAGGCTCTCATAATGAAGTGTTACTGATATTCATCAATTAAAAGTAGTGAAACTGGAATCTGGCATTAAATTCTAAACTTTCATTCTGAATGGGCGGTACTTTATACAACAAGGTACTATTCTATCAATCAATGCTTCTTGACTGATCAGCAGATTGATCTTAATGACTTCTATTATTCTCCATTGTCCATGATAGACATTTTTACTTTGACAGCTAGGAGCCCCTTATAGTGAGCTTTAATTCACTTGGTTTAACAGTTCTCTTGACTGTCGCCAAAGTCCAAAAATAGGCTAAATGCTGAAAACTAGTGGAGAGGTTAAAAACGGAAAGATAGAGAATATAGACTACTTTTCTTGTGTTAAAAAGCGTTGATATCTATAGGGCAGTGTGAGAACATGGTGCCTCAGGGACCTTAATGGCTTCATAAGATCAGGATCTTTAACTGCCTTCCAGATTGACCACATTGGTGGCGCCCTCATTGTACTGCATCGTCCTCATGGCTGCAGCAGTGGGGGAGACACCTCTAGGATTTGGGAAGTGAGGATGGGATTCTTGAAGGTGAATATCAATTCTCATTGTCAGATTCTGGAGGTTGAATTGATAATAAACCTTTGACAAACATCATATTGGATCAGTTATCCTTTCAACACTTGAGCTAATACCTATATTCTCACCCCAAAGCTTATTACAATCATAAAATTCAGGCTAAATATCTCAACGACAATTTGTTCAAGTATTTTATCAGGCGCTCGGCCCAAATATGCTCACATATTATGGCCAATTTTCTAGGCATTGTATCTCGGCAATTGGTCCCAATTATTGGGAACAAAATCAACTCAATCATATACAAAATAATTCTGGGACAACCCAAAGTTAACTTCTGAAAATCCCAGGGACTTCAGACAAACGAAAAACGTAGTCAATTTCCCATCTTAGGGCGAAATTGTATGTGAATCCGCGTAATTGGCACAATAGCACTTGCATAGACCGCCCAAAAGGGGTTACCTAGTGCTATTGAGGAAGAGACCTGCTGACGTCCCAATTAGGGATGAATCATTTACTTCAATTGAGGCCAAAATTTTGCAGAAGGTGTGTTTCATCAGCAGTATGACAAAACTAAAATCCAGAAAATCTTAAGGCAATTTTTCATGCTTTTATTGCAATTTTTGTACCTGAAATCCTCCTGATTTTAAAAGTATTTTGCCACCAATAAACCTAAGAAAAAGTTTTAGTCATAGGCCAAACTGAGTAATAAAATAGCTGTTGAAATTTTGTGCTGGAATGTAGCCAGGAGATGCCCTAGAGCTATAAATACTAGCGCCTGGCCTAATGAACATCATCTAATAAACAGCTTATAATAAAATTATATATATTTTATCCTTTTCCTGGTTTTTTACTCGAATTAACCTTGGAGAAGTGTCAACAAATGGAAGGACCAAATCTCCAGTTTGTATTAAATCCTGCCTCGGAAGAAGTTCCCAAATATAAAGGAAAAATTATGCCTGAGATTTCTGGAAGAATTGAGGCAAATTTAATATACCTAGTGGGTTTTAGACAATCCAATTTCTGTAAACTACAGGCACTATCAAGGATCAACCATCGGAACTTTGGCCCAAATAGACTTGTAGGATAACAAATTCCAAGCTAGCAATCCTCAGTTTTTGACACTCATATATGTTATTCTTCCTGATTATTATATTTTTGGTGCCTCAGGATAAGGTTCAGTTTGCACAGGTTTAAGATTCAATCTGTTGAGGCTTGATTTGGGAAAATGGATTTTGGCTTGCTCATTATATTAGATTCTGAAAAATGGAAGGTTTATTTTATTCAGAAGTAGAATTCAAGTTTTTTCAACTTTGCAAAGAAGCTCATAAAGCTTATAATGACCTCCTAAGAAGTGGGTCACCCAGGGAATAAAATGTATAGAATTAGTAAAGTGGTTGTTCAACTGGCCAAGTATCTCTAGGGATATTTTAGCTCAAATCGTAAGTTGTGTGGCGTGTGCTCAAGCAAAGTCTGATAGATTGGGAAGAAAAGTCTCCTACATCACCTGCATCAGGCATAAGGCCCAGAGACCTAATTATCCATCAACTTTATTGTTAACTTTCCAGCTCCAGTGGGTTAGATGCTATTAGGGTAGATGTGGACCAATTTACTAAAATTTTCTTTGGTTATTCCATATAGGAAAGCAAACACTCAGATGAAACGGCCAAGCACTTTGTTCATATGTCTTTTTCATATTAGGCCTACCTCAGGAGGTAGTGAGAGACTGAGATCCCAGTTTATTATATACTTTTAGGCTGCACCTCTGGCTATCCTGAAAATCAATACTTGTTGCTCCACCGCGTATCACTATAAGTTTGATGGCAGATGGAGAGGTTCAACCAGATCATGAGCAGTATCTTTGTGATATTTCTTTTCTGCTCAAAATATTTAGTTTGCTGATCTTCCTTTGACGCAAATTTTGTACAATAATGCCACCCATTTATCCACCAGCTTTACTCCCTATAGAGACAACCTGTAATACAACCCTTTCTTTCTGGTTGGCCCCTGTCTTTTCCTGATATTTTAGTTGCTGAGGAGAAATTGCAGTAAATACACAGTACTCAGCCCTGGCTCATGAACACTTGATTAAGGCAGTTGATGAAAAAAAATTCTAATCGCAAGTATTTTAAGTCCATGATAAAAGTTAGGCTCTTTAATCATGTTGGATATGCAAAATCTGCATATGAAGGTTCTCAACAGAAAGCTTTTCTAACAAGCTATTGGGACCCTCATATGGTGGAGGAAAATTTATAAGATGGGGCTTCCTGGTTGACCCTATCAGCCCATTTTAGCAGCACCCATCTTCCACAATTACCAGCTGTCCCATTTTAAAAGTAATGAACATTTCATGCCAAAGATGATCATGATGGAAGATTCAGAGGAGGCGGGAGCTATATAAGGTTAGCTAAGGCCTCCTTGTGTCGCAAATGGAGAAAGTTTATGGAGACATGGGTGATTAGCAAACATCAGAACCCAAAGATGTGCACTGGTCGGGTCCTGCATTGGCCTGAAAGGAGTTCAGGATGGTAGTGATGACTAGGCTGACCTGTTCTTGTAGGTGTCTATCACTCTCTGAAGGGAGAATATGGGAAGTAAAGGGTAATTATGAGTTGGGCATGGTGCCTGTCAGTTGTCTTCCACGAAAGTTGGTGTTGCATGGGTGCAGACTCAGGACAAAGGAGGTGTAATCCTAATTGGTTGCAGTTCAGTGCACCTTGCTATAATAAATTCCACTATTTGCTGAGTTGGCTTGAAACTCATCTAAATGCATTTCTGTCATGAGATATATAGTGGCAATAATAATCATGCAAGAAAATAATATGTATTCCAAAAAGGACTCCAAGGCTTCTTGGACAAAAAGATGCTGAAGAACATAAGTCTGCTAAAAACCGCAGGTGACAAAGGGGAGGTCTTTGGCTTCTCCAACCTCAGGGCCCTTAAACCTGAAGATCATCAGGTCATGTCTTCAGCAGGGGGATGATAGGTATATTGCTATAATGGATGGTACAGACAGTCTTCACAGTACTTAAAAAGGAGGTTTATGTCAGTTTTGGGATAGTGCAAGCTACACCTAAAAAGTGGTTGGGTCCACATTTGGTGGTGCTCAAATTTGTGCAGCCCTAATGCAGTGGAGGCGGTACCCCAGGCTTTTATTCCACAAAGGTGATGCACTAAAGTCCTTCAGGGCTTTTAAAACTCAAAGATTCAGAGGAAGCTGAAGCTGACGTATTTAAAATTTCAGGAATCATGTCATTTAGTGCAGTGTTGAGTTACCTGGAAATAATTCCCTTTCTATGAAAACCAATGGGTAAGTGACAGATATTGTAACCATTGCTGTAGTTATGGAGGCTTACCACGAAGCACGCTCCAAAGCTCCTCGCTAAAGCTATAAAGGTTGCCTCCCTCCTGGCTATCAAGTTGCCATAGCACATAATGAATTTTTTCTGCTCAGGTTCCTGGTGGTGGTGCTCTCCCATTTCAGAAAAAAAAGATTATGAAATATTGAGGAACATCCTGTTAAAACTGGGAGGTGTATCCTTTTAAAAATAATAAGTGGTAAAAAAGGCTGATCCCCCTCATTAACCACTTTATTTATAACATGTTAATGAAAAGGCGGGTAGTAGCATACCCCCTGAGGTTGTCCTTTTACATCTCTTTTTACCACCAATAATTTAATGAAGATCCCGTTATTCTTCCAGAAAGTGGTGGTGGCCAGAAGCTATTGCTAACGAGGTGGTTTCAGCTTTCTATCTCTCTATAACTCATCTGCCCCTGGTTAAAATTTTTTAATATTACTAAGTCAGTATTGAACTAAAACAAAACTTCCAAATTATTCTCATACTTGAAATCACCCGCTTGAACTCCCTCCTTGCTGCCAAGAAGGTGAGCCTGCCCCAGTAGGATTAAGTGTGCCAAACCCATTTAATTTAAATGGGATCTCCTATATCTGCCCTTGCCTTGGTCACTATCCATAGTTATTGCGCAAATTGTCACCACCTTGTTAGGCAGGTCTGGGCAAAAATTGTAAAAATATAATACCAATCTAGACGGCCAATTTGGATCCAAGAAAAATGGAAGCAAGCCAGTAAACTAATCCACTTTAAACTAATCATAAGAATATTCAGAAATCAATGCACCCCTTGTGTTATTACCAATCCATTTGGCTTATTGGGCAGCAGTACCCAACCAGTTCTGATTTCACTATATTCTTCTTGGTACTTTCCCTTGGGTTTTTAAAAAAAGCTTAAATTTTACTTCTAAATTAAAAAGTTTGGGTGGTAATTTTCAGCAATGCGCTCTTACATAGAATGTCTTGGCTGCTATTAGCATTTTACTGTTCACCTTAAACCAAATTTTTGGATAGATGCAATAGAGGTATTCTGGTAGTCGCTGTGGGTTGTAAACCATCCTGAGTGATGAGAAGCCTTCGTTTTATCCAAAAGTTTATGGCAAATTCCAACAGTACAGGGAATTATAGGGCAATTTACATTCATTGCAAGTCAAATTGTAATTTTGTTTGATTTTTGCATTCATTACAGGCTATTTATATATTTTCATTGATTTTTTATCCATTAAAAACCAAGTAAAAATTTGTGCATGGAGACAATTTCAGTTTAGTTGGCGCAACAGTTTTGACTTTTGTTTGTCAAATTCTTTCTCTTATATAACCTCCAAGATATAACTAGAAAACTTTATATGAGACCCTATATAAAGATCTAGCAAAACAAAGCTGTGCCAAACAAAAATAGAAACACCGTATTAGTTATAAATTGGCCTTTTGTGGATGTAAAAATCAATGTTAAACACAAATTGGCTTTAAATGAATGCAAAGATAAATTTAAAGATACAAATTGGCCTAAAAACCCTGTAAATTAGTGCAAGATTAGATGAAGTTTGCCAACAATTCTCCATCTCAATTAATCATCTACATGGACTCAACTGTTTTTTACAATATAAGTTACCACAGCAGTGTGCATTCACCTTTACAGCTTTTGCGCGGTTGGCAATTTATTTTACCACCTTTAATACATTCCAGCCTTACCAATTAAAGTGAAATTTGCCCATTTGAGTACTTTGTACAATAATGAAATCTCTGTTAAAATTTAGACTGATGTTTATGGAGCAGCTTTGATCAGAAAAATCAAACATAGAGAGAATTGACTACATAAGTTCATAGCGGCAAGCTCTGCAATCTGTGATTGAGTCACTTACTGCAATACTTGTAGATTTGGTAGGAAACATTTTTAACTAATTTATAAAAATGACTTACATTGTACTTGACCAGTTTGCTGCTGAAGCACACACTAGGTAAAGGTTGTTAGATGGGAGAATATATAATCACGTTTATGCCAAGTTTCTAACCTTATCACAGACCTGATGACTGTCTCATCAAGAATCAAGTGGTGAACTAAGCCATATAAAATTGCTGGATAATTGTTGATTTAATTACTGGTTTAATCTAAGTTGTAACATGATCCCAACCCTGCTCTTAGATTTTACTTTCAAAATGGGTTACATTAAAGCCAACCTCATAAATTCTAAAAAGATATTTTTCACAAATCATCTTCCATTCTAGTTGCATTTTACAATAGTTGATCCTCATCATAAGAGTTCATTTAATTCTTGATTAAAGTGATCTGACTATAGATACTGTTTTCCCATTATAATTGAAGGAATATGTCATATTTACATGTCTTTTTTTAAAGAGGTGAATTGTCAAGATATAGCAGGGCGCCAAGAGTCAAAAAAGGTTAAGCTATAGGACCTTCCCGACTTTTGGCACGCCTTTGATCAACGCTAGATGCAGGTTAGATATGCTCAGGCTGATTCAGAGTAAGTGCAAGTTGCCCAGCCATGAGTAATGGCAGTAGCGTTCAAATGGACGTGATACCATTATAAATAACAATAATTCAATTTTGTTACTTGGTGAAAGGGGCTTGAAATCTATTCATTTTTATGTAATCTCAAACTTGGGCTGGCCTCAAAGTCAATCATTCACTTTAGTTCAGTCAATTTTTGAAGTACAGTACACAGTTGGATGGAAGCGTGATTTTAATGGTGCACCTGGGCTTATCAACACTTTCACTGATCAATAATTCCTTAAATTAGTTTAAATATGTTTGCTCAAGACCAACCTTTCTCGTTGATCAACTTTCCCTTTAATTAAAACCTTTTTTACTTTATGTTTTACTATATATTAACTTAGGTGCACCTGTGCGAAGACCTCTTTGAAGAGGTCCCTACCAACATCAGCCATTTTAGTTTCACTAAATCAATAACTGCAGCTGGTACATCGATGAATCCCCCCCCCTTGGGTTGGGACCATCTAGTACTAAAAAAAAAAAAAAATAACTGCAGCTGGTGAACTATTGGCTGCCATGGTCCCCTCAAGAAAGAGGCGCCCAAGCCCTCAATCCCAGATCACCTCTTGGATATGGAGTCCTTTTTAGGCCTATCCAAGTCCTGTTGTTTGTTTGCTCCTTAAATATATAGAACATATTAAATATTCTTGCCATGTGTTTCTTTAGCTCTAGCACGCTCTATGGGGCTATTCTTCCAATAATACTAACAAGTTCCATGGCACTGTGGCTGTGCAGCGTGCACCACCTTGCTGGGTACTAAAGAGTTATAAACATTCCCCTGACATTAGATGACCAACTTCTTTATCTTACATACACAAACATTATCCGTGTGCAACATTTGTGAAGTGGGAATTGGGTGCACCAGCTGTTGGTCACAGCTACATTAAGGCTCACCACCGTTTTCTCATTTTGCCAGTGGTTGGAACATCTCGGCGTTATTCTTGCTACCTCTGACTGGAATTAATCCACCCTTCTTGCTCATACCTGGTGGATATGAAAGCTTTGTGATCTAAGAGTTGTAATTCCACAACTTTACACCAAAATAACAAAGCCAATATAATAAAAATGTTTTTTCCTCAGCACCAAGTTTGGACGGTTTAAGAGGATCATTGATAAAGGTCCTGGTGGTGCTTTCCTTGTATAACGGTGCACAACATGTTGCCAAAATGAGTATGGTGTTGTTTTTGGCCCAAAACGCGTTTTCTAACGCTGATTCCTTTTATAAAAACAACTCGAATATATTCTCTTATGGCTTTGATATGGAACCTATTTCAGTATATTAAATAATTCCAGAGAACTCAAGGTTGACCACTATCATGATCTTCAGAGCCCAGAAGGTGGAGAAGGAGTTACTTTTACAAAGGAACGTTTATGCAACTGCTGAAGATATGGTGTGATATGTGACTTAGTATTAGGAATAGCCGACTATCTCACTCCATTTTTGATGCAAAAGCATACCCTGGGGCATGCTTATGCCTGAAGAAGATTTTCATGGTGATATGTTGGCGTTGTCTTCTATGAATAAAGATCATTCAGGATATTTTTGTTAACTGCTACCCTTTCATCCCCTTTAGGAAAAATCAGCACAACTATTTTGGTGGACACATGAGCTTCTGACTTTTTTATTGATCTAGACGTAGCTGACTACCTTAAGCTTATTTACTTGGCAGGTAGTATGGTTAGGGGGCTTCTCAAGGTATTCCCAAACTCAAGTTTCTAGGGTTAGTAAATTTTTAATAAGCAATTATCATCTGTTGGCCCGTTTCCAAGCAATCAAAAATCTTCTGTACACCATTATTTTTGGAGTGGAGTGGTGGCGAAAGTTTGCCGTCAGGACCAACTTGAAAGACAACGCCTTGTCCTTAACCAAAGAATGGTCATATATTAATTGTCCCTTTTTCTGAGACTGATTCTCAGGGCAATCTTCCCCACTGGCCCAATATCCACACTCTCAGTCTCACTCCTAAGGTGAATCCCTCACTGGAGATACCTTTTTCTTCCTGTTTAGAGGCTGAAATCTTCGTTTGATGCAGCTCCAACCAAGGTACTACCTGTGTAACGGTTGGGTTAAACCAATCATTACATTTTGACTTGAGATTTAGAAATCTGAATCTCAAGTCAAATCACTTTTTGGGTTTTTTGAGGTTTATGCGGGGTCCAGCACTGGGCTGTGCCCCTCCCGCACTATTCTTAGGCTCTTAGGGGCCTAAAGAACAGTGCAGGAGGGGCTCCCCAGAAGGGCGACCTTAAAAGGTCAAGCCCACATAATTCTGAACTCAGTTCTGAATTTTTCCTCATTTCCCACTCTCCTGTGGAATTCTCTGGTGGCCTCAGGGCCGCCCTTGCCTTGTCTTACCTGGTATCCTGCAGCGATATAAATTTTGTATCCTCAACAAAATAATGGGATCTGGCGTTGAGAACCTAGATTCCGCCAAATACCCTGGTTTTTTATGTCTTGTTTGTGGTGCTCTAAGTCATCAGGATTCAATTTGTCCGCATGTTTATTTTTGATAACAAAAAAAGGCTAATTTCAGGGTTGGATCCTCGCTTACCTGTGTTGTCTTTTATCACTTTTCAAATTTCCCAACTTCTAATGTTGAATTGGTGAGTATGACGAATCAAAGTACTTACCTCAAGGGAACCTCATATCAGACAAACATTTGGCGCCCATCGCCAAGGCAAGATGGCGGTTGAAAACTGGGATGTTTTCAATTCTTTACAACCTGCTCATTCAAAGTTTGATTATGAGTTCAAGCTTACCATTGATCCAGTGCAAATATCTTCCCCAATTTACCCTTTGACCATATGGGAGGAAGTGACATTAGATGTGTGGGTTAAGGAGCAGTTAGCCAAAGGTGTGATTTTTCAACGTACCTCCCCAGTATTCTCCCCAGTTCTTCTTGTGGAGAAAGCTGATGGTACTTTATGCATATGAATAGATTATGGGACCTAAACAGAGTCGCTGTACCAGATTTACATCACATCCCCTTGGACTCATAGATTGCATACTATGTGGGGAAAGTGAAAGTCTTTTCCAAAATAGATTGTTTAAACGCGTTCAATCAAATCTGGAATAAGAAGGCCAGGAGTGGCTAACCGCATTAATCACCAGAAATGGAATTTTCCAATTTTGGGTTATGCCCTCTGGGCTTAAGAATGCCCCCCTGCTATTTTTTAACGCTGTATTAAAGAAAAAGCTTTAGGGACCTGCTGAGGGTATGATTGGTTGCCTACATGGATGTTATTCTGTTGTTTTCCCCTGATCATGAGCATCATGCAGTGCACCTTCAGCAAGTGGTGGAAAAGTTGTCTGCTTTAAGCTGAAGATCAGTAAATGTGAATTATTCAAGTATCAGATCACCTTTCTGGAAAATTTCATTTTTGACCAAGGACACTTGATAAATCCAGGCAAGGAGAAGGCATTTTGTGATTTGCTCTTCCCAAATTTGATCAAGGAATTGAGGAGTTTTTGGGGACGTGTATATTTCTTAAGAAATCTACGCCCAGTCTTTCTGAGATAATGGCGCCCCTGTATAAATAGAGTGGAGCTAAAGTGCTCCAATGGTCCCCCATCTTGCAGGATACTTTCAAAGCAGTAAAATGCACTTTGTTGTCCACATTTGTCCTTAGCCATGTTTATAACAAAAAAGGAGTTTATTGTGTCTACTGATGCCTCCAACTTTGCCATAGCAGTTGCTTTATAACATGTAAGTGAAGATAAAATAGAACATCCAGTGGGATATTTATCAGGAAGATGTCTTTACCAGGGTTAAATTATGCTGTATATGATAAAGAGTAATAGCAGAGGTTGAGGTGCTGACTTATTGGTGCCATCACTTGCATGGCTCATCCCAACCTTTCCACATATGTACAGATCACTGTACCCTTCTGTACTACCGTGCACCTCATGTCTTGAACCACGGAAAACCTGCTAGTATAAGACCTTAGCTTATTTGCGTTTTCCCATGAGTTTATTAAGGGCAAGGAGAATGGTTTGGAGGATTCTTTGAGCTGCAACCCTACACTAGCTATCGATCCTAAGGAGATAGAGGTGCATAATACCAGTTGATGATTTTGCCATGTAAGTTTGTGTCTCAACTTTCCTTATCAGCCCATGAACCACCTTTTACTACTATGGAAGATGTGGAGGAATACAGTATGTTAAGAAATATAGTCCTTTTAGGCTTTTTTCAGCCAAATACTATGATCCTTTCCAAGAGCGCATTAAATCAGGAAAACATTACTAGAGGTTACCATGTGAATGATGAGATGGTGTGATTTCAAGGGCACCTATAGGTTCCTGCTGGACCACTTCACCTGGAAATCATTTGGGACCATCATGATGGAATTACCGTTGGTTATCCTGGGAAGCCAAAGACTCTGGATCTAATTCACCTCACTTACAATTGGAAGGGTTAGCTGCTCAGGTGGGAAGGTATTGTATAGAATGCATGATTTGCAACTAAATGAAACTGAACCAACAGTTAATAGTTTGGTTTTAAGATCCAGCTAAAAATTCTGAAGTGCCTTGGACTTCTTTATTGGTGGATTTTATTGTGAAATTGCCCATATCTATTGGCTATGATGCTATCATGGTAGTGGTGGACCGTTTTATAAAGTTCACCCACTTTATTCATTTCAGAACCACAGCAACTGCGGCTGATATGGCTAGGCTCTTTGTCATTAATGTATTTGCTCTTCATGTGGTCCCCCAAGAAATAAATTGGTGATTGTGGACCCAAGTTCACCTCCATCTTTTTTAAGAATTGTGTAAGACTCTGCAAATTTGTCCCTGCTGTTCAATTGCATATCACCCTAATATGATGGACATACTGAACGAGTGAACCAAAGCCTAAAACAGTCCTTGCAGTGACACTGCCGCAGATCATTAAAATTGGGTATCACATCTCCCCGTGGTTAATGTCAGTTGTAAAAACGCCCAACAAGCATCAATTGGTTTTCCCCTTTTTCAAATATGGCTTTAATCCCACATATAACATATACCCAGTAGGAGATCTAAGGTGGAAGCGGTGGTGGATTTTGCCAAAATGATCAAGAAAGTACACCAGTGGGTGAGCTTAAATTTAGATGCAGCCATACAGGCTTTCAAGGAGAACGCTGATGGTATGAGACGAGTTGGATCAGCATAAAAGTAAAGAGATATTGTGATTCATGATGCTAGAAACATTCTAATCAAGCAATAATGCAAAACTGGGACTAAATAGGATTGGTTCATACCGCATTGTCAGAAAGGTGGGGCACACCTTATACTATTTGGATCTCTCCCCTCATTATGAATCTTTTTAGTCTTCCATGAAAGGAAGATCACTTTGTTTGAAGCCCCCACTAGAGACTCCTGAGGCTTATCTCATGGATAGGGTGCTAGAGTGAAAAATGGAGGAAATTTAGACTCCCAATGGGTAATAAGAAGTCTTGTGTATTCTGTATCCTAGAAGGGATTAGATGCAGCAGAGAACAATTGTGTACCAGCAGGCGACTGCGCCCATGCCCAAGACTAATTTATGAATTCCACAAGCGTTCCCCTGAGGCTTCAGATTCCAAGTCTAGCAGGCTATCGCTGTCATGAAGTTGGACCCTGCTCACTAAAAGTTTTCCCAAAAAAATTCCCTAAAAGGGGGGTCAAAACCCATAAAATAGGAGAGGTAATGTCATATTCAAATGTCTTTATTGAAGGGATCAATTGTCAAGACAGTGCTAAGAGCCAAGGGTCAAAAAAGGTCATGCTACAGGACTTTCCTGACTTTTGGCACACCTTTGACCAACGCTGGATGCAGACCAGATACGAATAGGTTGGTTCAAAGAAATTTCAAGTTGCCCATCCATGTGTAATGGCAATAGCGTTAAGATGGATGTTTTACCATTTAAATAACAATGATTCAAATTGGTTACTTGATAATGGGGGTTCAAACCCCATTCAATTTAAGAATATTCCTTCTCTGGTTGGCCTGAAATTCAATCATTCAATTGAGTTCAGTTAATTTTGAATTACAGTATTCTGTCAGATGAAAGCATGAACTTATTGGTGCACTAGGGCTTAGCACCACTTTAACTGATCAATGATTTCCCAATTTAGCTTAGATATGTTTTCTTGAGACAAAAATTTCTCGTTGGTACTTTTCCCTTTTTAAAATCACATTAATTTATTTTTATCATAAGTTGAATTGAGTGTACCTGTGTGTGGATCTCAACAAGGAGGTCCCTAACAACATCATCCAGATTCTTTGCATCAAAGTAATGATCGCAGCAGGTGCACTTCTGGGATGCTATGCTTACTCCAGACAAGGCACACAAGCCCTCCACCCAGATCATCTCTTGGATATGGAATCCTTTTGGGTTCACCCAAGTCCTGTTGTTTGTTTGCTATTTATTAATATATACTTTATAAAACACCCTTGCTCTGTGTTTCTTGAGCTCTAGCATACTCTATGGGGCTATACCTCTAAAAATACTAACAATGAGTTCCCTGGCGCTGTGGCTGTGCACTACTCTCCACCTTGCTGGGAACTGTAGAGTTATAGAATTACCTGAAAGATCACATATCATTGCCAAGTTTATTGTTCATTTAGATCTTTACCACAGTTTTACCTAGACTTAAGATTGGTGATCTTACTGAATAGTCATAATATACAGTAAGCAAAGTGTTGCACTAGCCAACTATAATCTATGCACGTAGTGTAAAGGGATGCCACGCTACAGATAGGTAGCTGTGAAGCCATCTTCCAGATGTGTGTGGCCTTGAACCTACCTTACTATCGCCTATTTATATGAGCCTATTAATCAAAATTCACAGTTTAGCCTAGGAATCCCCACTTTAAGCAGGTAAATATGCTAGTGATAACCTTTATGCCTCTAGTATAAATCTTTCTGATTTTGTTTTGCTATAAAGTATAAAGTAAAACTTTAACAAACACATTTTTATTAAATAGATGAGAGCAAGAGTTCTGGTGAGAGAAAATAATCAAATTATAGCCTAACTCTGAGTGGCAGTATCTATTGGGTATGGATCAACTCTAGATTTAACTGATAGATATCTAGTTGGGACCATCATCCAGGTGATAAATTGAGTTTGACTTTATACCATACCTTTAGTATCTGTCCTAGGGCATCAGGAGATTTAAAGATTGTTGGCCAGCTCGAATGATCCAGTTATGGTATAGGTAAATTATTTTTAATCATATATATCTATCACCAAGGTCTAAGATGATATTAAAAAGTGGTTGACACCTTAAATTTAATGGCACATAATAAAATATTTGAAAAAAAGTAATTCATTAAAAATTGTTAACTCATATAATGATTGAGGGAAGGTGGTAAAGGCTCTAAATTTATTTTAAGAAATAAAGGATTCACATAATGGTCATGCCTTGGTTGTTCAGTTATAAATGATCCACTTATAAAAAAGATAACTATAAATATAAGTTCATGGTTGGTACAAAGAAACAAGGTAAATGAAGTTGTGGGAAAAAGTTGGTTAAACTTAAGCATTGGCCAGATCGTCAGGATCTGAGGAATCAAATCCAACCCTCCCTATGTTGCATCAGAGCCCTGAAGACCTGGTGGGTTAGTAGCCCCTAAAGGGAATAAGAACCTTAAATTGAACTATATAAAAAAAGTAAAATTTTTTTAGGATAGAAATTCACTGTAATTATAGTACTTGAAGGGTAAGAGAAATTAGTAGGAGGAATCAGGATAAGCATAAGGTAGTAGAGTAAGTTACTAAGATATATATAGCAATTGAATGTCTAGCTGAGTGAAAACTCTTGACTTGGATTGCCAAAAACTATAATAAATTATATCTATTAATAGTAGATACATGATTATCATCCTTGGATTTAGTCATTGGTAATCATTTAAGCATGAATTGCTATCAGGAACAATCCCTGATAATCTTAAAACAGCTAAATTGATTAAAATAATAATACTAGCTATTGGGGGATGATCCTAAATACATTGGATTAGCTCAACTCAAGTTAATGAGGAGTACAATTAGCATTCATCAATATTGTATAATAATGAATAGTGACCCCAAGCTAGCGGCTTCATCCAGATGAAGGTGAATCCTGACAATGATGTTTCATTTAAAGGGACCAGAATAGTCTGTGATTCTGGTTAATAAGGATGAGTAAAAAAAAGGGATGAGTAAGATGATCTCTCATCAAACTTTAAGCTTAATGTTACCAGGTGGGACCTATATTCCTTTCATATCAATGATGTTTCAGATAGACTAGGAGGTGGTAAGTACTCCAATTATTATATTTAAAAGATATTGGAGGATAGGGTTCCCTGAAGGTCAAGGTAAAAGGACATCCACTAAATCTAGACCCTTCCAGATTATGCATCTGCCACATGGGCTAGATACCATGGCTAAAAATTTTATGTGACAATGACCCAACTTTAACTGGCTTAGAGATATCTCTTCTATTAGGTTACTTGGATGATGCTGATTTATACTTAAAGGCTTTCATCAATTATCCTGAGTATCTGTTGGTTGTTGTTAAGTTAAATGTTAGTACCCATCAATATAAAAATCTTTAGGAGGTTTAAGTTTATCAAGATAACCTTTAAACTATAAACCCAAGCTTTGTCAGAACTTTGTATAATCAAGCGTGTACCCCAGTAGAAAGTTGTCCTTCTCATTTAGTCTCATTTGGTTAAAAGAAGATAAAGTTATTATAAAAATCTCTTCATTCAATAATGATAGGGTTAATAATTTCTAAACCAAGTTCTGAGAAAGACTACAGAAATCTTAAATTGCTACCAATTAGGCATTATCTGGATTTAAATTTGACCTCACCCAACATTCACCTTTATAAAATCGGTATTGGGATACCAACTAACCCTATGAACCATCCTACCCACCCAAACTGAGTATTTCAAGTCTAAATTGTTGGTAATTTATATTATATTGGACCTCAAAAAGTTTTTGTAAATTGAAATTTCTAACTTCAATTTTCCATAACAAGCAACACTTGAGCTTAGCAAATAGCTTGAGAGAAATATCCCCCATACCAATCTGAATCTTTTTAAAACTTTTTAAGGGGTACTAAACTTTAAGATGAAACTTAAAGTTAAACTCTACACTAAAGTGGTATATGTTTTTTCAGGTTATCTGACCCTTACCTCACCTCATTTAAATAACCTCTGGCTATAGCTTGTGATGTCAAAGTTAAATTAGGGAAAAACCACTAAGTGGACCAACAAACCCCATAGCAGGAAAGGGTGATAATGAACTCCATAAACTGGGAAACCACACTTAAAAGAAATATTGACCTTAGTATACAAGCATTCTAACCAAACAACTTTAAGTTGATGTATGTGGGAAGGTGAGGTACCAAGCAAACTTTCCAACCAAATGATACAATTTAATTGGGTATAAAATGGTGGGGACTTACATATCAAATTAAATGAAAAGCTTACTAGAGATCATATGTAAATGGTTTAAAAGTTAAAACCCAGTTTTTATATCATAATAAATTATTAGGTTATAACCCATAAATAAATCATTAATATAAGTTAACTACTATAGAAATTATTAGCTTTAAACTGGCTTGATGGTCATCACTGAGATCTATTTAGAAATTTAATTGTGAAGTTATGGGCACTTGCTACCATAAAAATAAAAAATTGTGGATAGGCCAGGTTTATCAATAGGGGTAAAGGTTTGGGGCACTCTATTGATAGCTATGGGAATGGATAGGCCAGGTTGTTCAATAGGGGTGGAAGTTTTGGGGCACGTCATTGATAGCTATAAGTTTAGTCCCAATTACCAAATGAGCTAATAATGAAATGAAGGTCCTATAAAGTTGTGAGGGATACCCAAGTCCCCCTTAGGGGTGGCTACCTAATACCCAAGCTTCACCCCAGTGCTCTGTACATTCAAACAAATTGGATAACTTTTATTTTAGAAGGTACAACTGATTGATCTAGCCTTGATGGTTCAACCAATAAATAAAATGTAAAAGTGCATGCAGACCAATATGGAGGTCAACAAACATTTTGTGAAACTTTGTAGTCTATAGATTGGGCTCATAGTCTAACTATGTTAGGATGGTAACTAAGGATAAAATATAAGCCAGAAGAGCCACCCCTAACTGACATTTGCAAATTAATATTCAAAAAATGGCCAAAGTCTCACTGATGTCAATTATATAGCGAACCCCCATTGATAAACAATTAAAGCTCACTAGATGATGCTAAACCGTAGACTTCAACCACACCAGATATGAAATCTAGACCCCATATTCTTCCATAGAACCCTCACCAAGTACCTCATTTTGGAATACAAAGAGCAATTAGTATAACCCACGCCCCACCAACTGGACATTTAAATTATGAAGCTCACACACACTAAAAGCTAATTAAACCAGTCAACAAAACTTATAATTTTCTAGGTTCTAGACACTTTATGTAATTATTAAAATAATTTTCCTCAATTTGAAAATAACCACCAATGGCACGTTATAAGATTGGTATTGATAACAGCTAGTTTACAAAGTTTAGACAATCAACAAACTACCAGCCAGTAAACAAAGACTTATACTGATAGAATAATAAAACCAGAAAATGGGCCAATTTTATTCCACACCGGTTAGGTTAAGCCATACAAGCAAATCAATCTGTTAAAGGGTAAAGCAACCCCTAATTTATACCCATGACTTTCAGTAACCGTTACCACGAGTACACTAATTCCAAAAAATACCTTCTAACAGTATGAAAACTTTACCCCTGGAAGATCCAAATAGAGCAGAAAAGTTGAGCTAAAACTTAAGATATGTACCCGCTACAAAATTGATGAGTAAAATAAAGCACCTCAACTGATTATAGCTTAAGTTTACTTTAGATGTATAGGGAACAGATTTATTCGAGGTATGCTGACCAGGGGACAGACAGTACCGATCACAACACTCAAAACGGCAAAACAAACTACTAACCAGGTGGGAAGCAGAAACTGCTTAACCCACCATGGCAGAGGGTGAGGAGGGGTCGGGGGGTTGGTTTTCAGAAAGA
Organism: Massospora cicadina; assembly: GCA_022478985.1. Classification (NCBI taxonomy): domain Eukaryota; kingdom Fungi; phylum Entomophthoromycota; class Entomophthoromycetes; order Entomophthorales; family Entomophthoraceae; genus Massospora; species Massospora cicadina. Next base: position 154,233 of record JAKSZP010006589.1, read on the forward strand.
CCCACCTCGATCAAGGGGTGTTGGTTACAGTACCGGATCAGAGCAGAGAGCCAGGGCGTTGGGGCATCTGCATAGTGGGGGCTGAGGTCAGCGTAGTAGGAGTTTTCCACTTCTGCATCAAGACAATGATGGGAAAGTGTTTCAACAAAAGCTGCGAGGAGAACTTCAGCTTCTTTGCGGGCTTCAGGAAGTTGGGTGAAAAGGGAGATACTGTGGCGGGTGATTTTGGCTGAGGGGTTGAATGAAGCAAGCGTTGCGACATTCATAACAGCGATTTCAGCATCATCAAATAGTTTTGAGATGTCACTGCAGGGAGATTCAGGGAAGTCGGGGGGGGGGGGAGAAGATGGTGGGCAGGCCATGCTGGAGCTGGGCCACTGACTGGGCCACCGCGGTGCGTAGTTTTGGGCAATGAGGAGAGGCCACCGCAGCTAAGGCGAGCTGGTGGTCACTTTGGAAGGGGGCTGTATTGGGTAGAGGAGCGAAATGGCGAGGGGTAGGGGTTTCATCGAAGTCGGGAAGGAAAAATTCTGCCCGACCATAATTGCCATGGCAGAAAGGTTGACCTGTATGCTTACTAATGAGGATATTACCTGATTCGTCAGTTTCAGCCAATAGATCCCATGGATTTTGGTTCACTGGAATAGTGGCATTTAAATTTGAGTAGGTAGGATTGGGCGAATGGGCAGCTGCTTGGGTGTGAATGTTGGTCCAAGCATTGCTCTGATTGGCTGGCTTAGATTTAGGTGGGAGAGTGAGGATGGAGGTTTTGGGTGGGGCTGATTTTCCATGTGGGCCCACTGAACGAGATTGGAGGGTGGGAGGGGGCAGCAAAGTGCCCCATACTGAACCTCCAGAGGGGGCTCAGAAGTTGCATCAGCGGATTTGGCCTTAGGGCACGCTCTTTTTGCATGGTCGAGGCCAAAGCAGAGGAACAAATCTGCCTACCATTATCGACCCAAGCCCAAAAGAAATGATCAGGCGCTGCAGCCACACTAGCGCGGGGTGGGATTTGTTGGGCTATGGTAGGGTGGTGTGGTATGATGGTGGCTGTTGCACGAGGAGCAGCAAGGCGTTCTGCACCAGATGGAATGGCAAAGATGAGGTTGGGCTGAGTGCCATAAGCCATGAGCCCCGCGACCAACTGGTCATACAAAACCTGGGGTGGAAGGTGGGATGGGAGATTTGCAAAGGATACCACTAGCGTGGTGTCTGAAGGGAGGCGAGTACGCGTTGTGGGAATGGGGGTTTTTTTATAAATTAGAGGAGTTTGTGCTGCCGCTTCAGCATCCTCCTCAGATTGGAACCCAACGTCAAAGTAGCCCTTAAAAGGGCGGAAGTCTATAAAGCCAGCTGGCGCAAAGGCTGCAGTGGCTAGGTCAATAATTGCCTTATTGGCATATGGGAACAAACGCCCATAGTCCACTCTGAGGCAATAGCGGATAGCAGAGCGAGGGAGGGCAAGAGGATGGGGGCGAGAAGGGTGGACTCACGCCAGGTGGAGCGCTAAGTCCCGTGGGGGGACAAAACGGTTGGAAGCAGTGGGCGGGCTGTTTGAACCCGTCCGAACGCGCTTGCCTGCAGGGCGGAAAACGCTAGGTGGTGGTGCACTGCTACCCCACACTGGGGTGGCAGGCGGCAGAGCCAAGGACATCAAAGAATAGGTTTTGGGAAGATGGCTGTAGATAAATAAACTTAAATTTAAAATCGCTCAAAAGTGACTTTGAGCGGTTAAAGAGTGTATAGGGAACAGAAAAGTGGTTAAAAATGTGAGGTCACATACAAGATAACTAAATGGAACCTATCTCATTTTTTGAATTTATAGTATAAAAATACACAAAAATAGCCCATATAAAAATTGTACAACCATAAGTTATCTGCTAAATCTTTAAAATAAGGCTTCAAAGATGAGTAAACAAACGCAGTTGAAACAAAAACTCGGTTAAATCATCAGAAAATTAGGCAATAAAAAGGAAGAAATGCTTGAGACTAGAAGCAAAACTAAATCTAATGGGAGTCAAACTGAGAACCCCAAAAGGTTTTCTTTTTAAGTAAAACCAATGCGGCTTACAAAACTAGAAACTGGTGTGGAATTTTAAGACTCCAACTTCAACAAAAAATATAATAGAAGGCACCAAACATAAGGTTAAGAAAGGGTGGTGGTTACTCTAGATGAAGAAGGATCAGGTAGCTTATTATGACCTCCATAACTTTCCAGTTAAAGATTTCCTCAATTTTGAGTGGTCATCATATGAGCGCTTCCCTCAGGACTGCGGGCCAAGCTGGTTGGAAAAAACTGAATTTAAAGTGCATCTAAACCCAGGAGGTATGGCAGGCCAGGTCATCGTAGAACTCAGGGGCCAATTGCTTGATCTGTGGGAGGTGCAAGCAGGAAATCATCAAAAGTCGTGATTCTTGGCATGGTACCTGATATTGATGAAGAGCTGGTTCAGTATACATAGTAGGAGTATATCTCCTGGCCATCCTCAAAGGTATAGTGCTCCTGTATGATCTGGGCTTTCCCAGGGTGGAGGCCATAACCCAGCTACAGGGAGAGGATGAGATAGATAAGAGCCCACGCCCCCAAAAGTATATCACTAGAAAACAACCGCAAGCATGTAGACAGTGTTGGTGTACTCCCAGAAGGTTAGGGGCTTAAACATGGCAATACAATGTATAATGTATAGCCCAGGATAGTAGAACACCCACAAGAGCTTCATCAAGCTATTCCTCCTGATGAACTAATATTCTCATGCCATAGGGAGGTCTTGATTTTTATCATCAACTCCCTGGTAGGCATGGTGGATGAGGTGGTATTGGCGAAAGGAGATGGAGATTGGGAATGGCAACCCAGTGTTGATGACCAATGTGATAGAAGTTAACTAATGGAATTGAGGAAATGAGGTTGTGGGAAAGTTCATGGATTAGGCAACCAAATAAGGCATTATACGTACCTCCAATAAAGTAGGCAGTAAGTAGAAACATCCATTCCAGCCAATTAGCAAGCTGCCAAAGAGGTAGGCCATCCACATCTGAACACCCATACTAGCAAAGACTAGGTAGATGGTAATTTTATTGGGGCTGTAAGGTTTTACAATCTCAGGGTGTTTCTTAAGGGTGGCATGCTTGCATTTAATATGGAGAGTCCATATTGTCAGTGGCTACACCCTTGTGGATAAAGGGAAGTGAGCTTTTCCATTTGACATTGTATAAGAGGTGCCAAAATTGAACCTACACCTTCATGCCTATATTTGTTTATATCAGGTGCCATCATATAAATAACCTTTTACAGTAAGATCTATCAATAGAATACATTCACTGACTAATATAATGACTGACTGACCGCCTGACATTTGAAACCTTTGAGTCTGTTAGGTTTAATCTATTTGGATAAGTAGGTGAGAATTAATGAATTTTATCAAATCTGAAACTATTGAATCTAATGGATTCAATCTATTTGGGTGAGTGGTTGAGAATTGACAAATATTATAAATTATTTTTCTAGATTGCTCACCGTAAACTATTTAAACTGAATTTATAGATTTAAATAGATTATTATACCTTATTAAGTAGATTAGGATAACCAGCTTATCAATCATGAGAGCAACAGCAAAGCTGTTAGTCTGAGTGGCTCAAGTGTAGTGCTGGCACAGCCTTTAGGATGTTAATGTGAGCTCATAAATAAACCTTTGCAACGCCAGGTAACTCTGCTATTAGAAACATATTTTTTCTCTTTTTATTGTTTTCCATTTAACCATAATGAGCCAAAGCAACGTGTGGCTGGGTACAGCTTATCAACCTATGAAGCTCATCTTTCATCTTAAGTTTTATGGAAGTTATTAATTTCTAAGATATTTGATGGTCAATGTTTGGGAGACTTTTTCCCTTTTATTTAATTATATTTGAATATAAATATAGAATTTGATCAACTTGATGGGTTCAAAGCTATATCATTTTAAATTGAGATTAATATACATCTTCCCAGTTCTGCAATTACCCAATTTATGGTGTTAAGAGAGGTTTCTAATATATGGGAAACTTTAGATAGTTGATGCTATGTGCACCAACGTTCTCAGAATTTTGAGATATTAAAATTTGATATGTTGATTATGCCAGATTAAGAGATATATGTCTTTGATAAAAAGATCCTTTGGATTTAGAATATACTGATAAATGAGAAATAAGATAAATTGAAGCAATAAAGGGTTAAACTTTAATAGAAAATCAGTAATGGCTTAAATTGTAAAAATATAGGGTCTTTCCATCACATTTACCATTTGTAGTTCAAAATGCTGATCCTACAAAAATAGATTAAAGTGCAGATCAGTTTGACCTTGTGCGTAGAATAGCCTATACATGCTATTTGTACCACCGTGGGTCAGCCAAGGAATGAATCTGAAACTTGGCTAAAATTTTAAATTAAATTCTTTAGAGCTTCCCCACAGGCTAGGTAAACAATATTTTATATAATTTTTAAGTGAAATTCCATCTTTATTTCCCTAATTGAGTTCAAAAGGACATATTAATAACCCTTGCCCTTTTCTAAAAATAAACCTCAGATGGGGTGCTTTATACTGTGAGTTTAACCAATCTATTGGCTTGCCCTTCCAAACTGGTTGCACCCCAGTTCATATTTTCCCATATCAGTTCACCACACCCCTCTTTAATTTAAGCTTAAATTGAATGTATCCTTTCAGGGGAAAAAGCTAGTTTTTTTATATTCCTTTAAAATATCTTATAACAAACAAACAATTGATTTTGACCAATATCTCATATACCTTATTACCCTCAAGGTATTTTATACATCCAGAAAAATGATGGAAATTAATACTTTTCTGAATGATAGATTGATTAATTTTAAATTAATCTAATTAAATATTGACTGTCATCTGAAACCACCAAATCTGATGTGTTCAAACTACTTGGCTGAGTGATGAGAAATGGTGAATAGTATCAAATCTGAAACTATCAAGTTTGATAAGTTCAATCTATTTGGGCAAGTGGATGAGAATTGGTGAATATTAGCTAATAATTCACCAAACTGCTCACTCAAAACTAAACAAAAATCAGTCAGTGCTTTAAGTGAATTGATATATAAATTTAGGATAACCAGCTCACCAGCCACAAGAGCAACAGCAAAGCTGTTAGTCCAAGTGGCTCAATCATAGTGTTAGCACAGCCTTTATGCTATATCAATAGAGCTTATAAACCTGAGCAATACTGGTAACTCCACTTTCTTAGAATTCTTTGTATAAAAACTAAATAAATGATTGAGATTTTTCAGTTTTAAAGGAGCTAGATGAAATTTGATTTTTGACTTCATATACCATAATAGAGATGGGGTATGGGTATAATAAATTATTAATCCCTGTAATGCTGGGTATATCAGCTAGTTGATAAATAAAAATAAAATTAGGGTGGAGGTGGGTTGAATCCAAACTGGTGGGGAATTGGATGGGGGTGGGTCAATCATTTCTATATGGCAGGTTTGGGTTGCTTTGTCAATTTCTAGAAATGGGATGGTTCCCCACTTTTGGATTCTGGCGCAGCATAATTTAACCTTGAAATGACCAAATATAGCAACTTGAAAGTTTTAATGATTAATTTTAAAAACCCTATTATTGCTCTCTAAATTCATCCAACTTAAAACATCTAAAGCACTTACAAATGCTAAATGATTAATATAAATTGTAATTGAAATAGATTTGACCTATTTTGAGTTGAATAGTGTTGGGGCCAGATGCAAAGAACCAATCAAGAGACCATCTAGTACTCAATCAAGAGAATCATACAGCTGAGAATCAGTGAATGTACTAATCCCAGTGAGGGCTGATAGACTCTCAACTGGTTTTTAGTTTTCTGGCAGTGTACAAACTGATGCAGTGCGTCATTAAATTGGCCACAGTGGATGCATACTGATTTGGTTAGATCACCTTGGTCTGCTGTTCTGTAAACATGATGAAGCACCTTTCAAGCATTGAATTGAATATGTGGTGGTAATATTCTATTGAAAAAAATTCCAAATTGTTTCTGGAGCTAGTAAACCTGTACTTACAATATTGATGGTCACATATCAGACCAATACTTACAGTAGTAAAAGGGGACCTAAGTTGTAGCATTCTCTTTTTTGAAGATGCTCATCCAAATTGGTCCAGTAGTTTCAGAGTTATGCATGAACAAACATAGGAAAAATATATATACAGGTCAAATTGAGAACCATATCCGTTTTCAAAGTCTGGTAATAACCAACATTTGAAGCAATAGGTTTAATTGGTTTTAGCCAAGTGGCTAGTATCAATCAATAGTAGTATCAATTAATAGTAGTTTCAATCTATAGCAGGGTGGCGGCTGGTGGTTATCTACTTAATAAAAAAATTTCTACTCAATAAAAAATTTCACTGATGTACTGACGTACTTATTGAATTACTGAAAGACATCTGAAACCTTTGAGTCTGATAGGGTCAATCTATTTGGGTGAGTGGGTGAGAATTGACAAAAATCATTGAATAATTCACCAAATTTCTCACCTAAAGCTAATCGAGTCTAATAATTTTAATCTATTTAGGTGAGTGGGTGAGAATTGGCAAATAAGATCGAATCTGAAACTATTGAGTTATGATAGGTTCGATTTATTTGGGTGAGTTGGTGAGAATTGGCGAATATTATCTAATAATTCACCACATTGCTCACCTGAAGCTAATCAAGTCTGATAAGTTTAATCTATTTGGGCGAGTGGGTGAGAATTGGCGAATCTTATTAAATTTGAAATTATCGAGTATGATAGGTTCAATCTATTTGGGTGAATGGGTGAGAATTGACAAAATTTATTGAATAACTAGCTGATTTACCCGTGCTTCACTACGGTGTCTATAAAATTCCAGATTTTCAATTTATTAATTTATTTTTATATTATAGATAAACAAAACCACTCAGCCAAATCTAATTGCTCAATCGAATCAACCAAAAACCACTCAGGTAAAACTAACTGAACTTATTAAAACAACCAATAACTAATCACCCCTCAAAACTAAACTGTGGCTTATCGATTCGAACAAAAGCCATCAACCACTCGGCCAAACAAAAAAAACCTATCGAATCAATCAAATAGCACCAAACTCTATTTAGTACTAGATGGACTACCCGAAAAACTCTTTATACTTAAAATCATTGTGTATGTGATATATCTTCCAAACTACTAAATCAACTTCTACTTAACTTGCCAAAAGTATTTATTAATTAGGTGAACCAAATTAAACAGTTTTTTAAATTTATATATATATCTAACATCCAGATACCTGTGCTTCGCTACGGTATTTGGTTTATCAAATGATAAGCTCACATTGTAGCCTATAGGCTGTGCCAGCACTACTCTCGAGCCACTCGGACTAACAGCTCCGCTGTTGCCCTCGTGGCTGGTGAACTGATTATCCTAACTACTTAATCTACTTAAACTCTGATATTGATTTTTGTTGAGTTTCAGGTGAGCAATTTGGTGAATTATTGGATAATTTTCGCCAATTCTCACCAACTCACCCAAATAGATTGAACCTATCATACTCGATAGTTTCAGATTCGATATTATTTGCCAATTCTCACCAACTCACCCAAATAGATTAAACTTATTAGACTTGATTAGCTTCAAGTGAGCAATTAGGTGAATTATTCAATGATATTTGTCAATCTTCACCCACTCACCCAAATAGATTGAACCCATCAGGCTCGATAATTTCAGATTCGATAAGATTCGCCAATTCTCACCCACTACCCAAATAGATTGAACCTATCAGACTCAAAGGTTTCAGATGTCAGTCGGTGAGTGAATGTGTTTTATTATATTAAGTATATCTGGATTGGGTCCAGATGTAAACTATAAGCAACTTAGAATATACAATGATGAGTATATATATTATAAATGCCTATTATAAGTCAGTTAAATTATGGTACCAACTTCAAAAAGGGTTTTATTGAAGAGGCATAATTTCTCAATTATTTTATACTTTTTAGAGCTTTTTTTAAAGGAGGTTCTTTTTTCCCAAATTTTTTTTGAGAAGGTTCTTTTTTTCCTAAAAAACTTACCCTCAGTTCTTTCCCCCCAAAAAAATTAATGTATTTTTTAAAATTATCTCTTTTTCCTACTATTATTAAATATTACTATCTATATATATTATTTTTTACCCCTTACTATTTCTCTATAAAGTTAAAACTCATTGTATATATATTATATATAGTATCTTATATATAAATATACTAATAATCCATTTTATTAAATTTAGATGATTCTATTGGTCAAAATATATTAAATTTACTGGAAAGCCATCTAGAATACTTCATTTTTATTAAATTTAAATGATTTTATTGGTCAACATATGCTGAATTTACTGATTGCCATCTACAATAATTCATTTTATAAGATTTGGTTGCTTTTATTAGTCAATCTATGGTAAATCTACTGATCATCTTTAAGTTAATTCATTTTATCAAATTTAATGAGTTTATTGATCAGATTATGTAAAAATGATAGCCTTATATAATGATTTAAGCTCATCCCACTATGATCTCATACTGCCTGAATTTTGAACGCCCCCCAGCCATAGGACATATATCATAAATAATTGCGATAGGATTTGAACAACTGAATTTTTTAAAATATAAGTTTAGAGCCAAAAGCTGAGCCAATTATGCTATTTTTTTATTAAAAACTCCATAATTTATTAAAATAAATTTAAGGGAAAGTAAGAGGGGAGGGTGGAATACAGGCAATTCAGCCAAGGGTAAAAAGGACTGGGGTTTTGGGCTGCTAGAGTTCTAGCACCTCTGACCATTGCTGATTGGCAAAACCAATGCTAGCCATGGTTCTAGCATTGGCAGGCTTACATGACATTTGATTCTCAGTCAATTAGTAGCTTCATTGTGTGCAATGAGCAATCTGCTGGGGAAAGCCAAATGTGTGGCCTTATAACACCTGGGAATTATGCGCGAGAATTTTGAGATCTGGTGGAGCTGATTGGAGATAATCTGAATGGTCTTCAATACCAAACCTTTGTGATGAGGGTGCTCGCTGCTTGAAACCTTGGTGACAAGTGCACAGTGAATTACCCATACACAATAATGGTAAATGAAGGCTTATAATTGGATCAGAGCTGTTCTCAGGGTTTTTGTAATGAACAAGTCCTGCAATGGATGCATACCTGGTGGCAAATGTTCGCCTGATAGGATGTATTGCATTGTGGACCAGTATTTTTTGAACACGGCACATTCATAATAATGGTGTGCTATGTCTGCTTCCAGTTCAGCACATATGGGCCATTCTTTGTGCTGGTAGTCTGGCCCACTGTGCTTGCCTGATTTAAATGCCTGTTTTAGGATCTGCCAGGTTACCAAACGCTGTTTGGCTGTAACCAAGTGGGAGTTCAGGCCTGAAATCAACTCCTTTGTTAGGTAGTTGGTGTCATGGCCTTCAGTAGTCCAGTCATTTGGGATTTGTGGGTGGGCGGGCGGATTGCACCCCATTTCAAGAGCAGATCCCCATATTCTATCAGCATCAATTTGTACCTAATTCTGATTGACTTGGTTGCATATTTGTCAGCAATTCAGTTACGCTCCTCCCAGCTTATTGCAGAAATCATTGCGGAGTTATGTGCTTCAACGTCCCTCTGAATTTGGTTGGCCTCATGGTCCAATTGTTCAAATGACCATCCACCCTGGTGCATGGCCCAATTGCAGAGTTGTCAGTAGTGTGGAGCACCTTTTTGGGAGGTTATCCGCGGGTGGTTCACCATCCATTCACATATCAATTGGGGGGAGACTGGCTCTTGGAGGCCTTGAGCTCTTGCCCAGTTCATGCCCCATGCTAGAGTCGGGCAGCGCATGTGCATCTGTGTTAGCTTCAGAAATGATTTCCCCCATATGCGCCAGGCGTGAGATTCAAAATCCAGGAGGCCCATGCCTCCTTCATTCTTTGGTTTTGACAGGGCTTCCAGTAGAATTGGTGCTGCCTTCACCTTGAACCACAGTAAAGTTTGGAGCATTGCTCTGATTTTCTTCTCTAAGTTCAGGCTCATTGGCAGCACGTGAGCAACATACCACAACTTTGAGAAGATGAAGACATTTATTGCCTGCACTTTCTCCTCGAGGAATAGTCTGGCACTTTTCCAGCATGTCATTCAGATCAATAAGCTTGACAATACTTCTTGTTTAGTCTCCAGTACCGCTGGTCCCTTGTCATTGAAGAGTATCCTGAGGTATCAGACTGTCTAGGAGCTCATAATCGGCGTTGTGTCAGTTGGCGGGCTGAATCTTGGGTTGCTGACCCTCATCACTGAGGTTTTTGCCAAATTTATTTTTGCATTCAATGCGAGCTGATAGAGGTTTAATAATTCCTTGGCGCCCTGGAGGTCAGTCAAGGAGCTTATTCCTACTACTGTATCATCTGCAAATGCTAGCACCTTCAGTGGCATTTGGTTAGGGTGGACTAAACCCTAGAGCTTTGTGCCCGCTGCTGCCAGTTGAATGCTGGCTGCAAAGTTGAAGAGTATTGGTGATATAGGGTCTACTTGGTGGAGACCTTGCCTGACAGGGATTTTGTTGGTTGCACCATCTGTGACAATAACTTTTGTTACCAGGCCTGAGTACAGCGCCGTTATCCATGCACAAAATGTGTTGGGGATACTGACCGCCTTCAGTGCCTCATGTAGGAATGACCACGCTACTCGGTCATATGCCTTTTCCATGTTGAGGAACATAAGGTACCCCTGTTCAATGCCCCTCATGTCCTGGAGTATGATCTGGACTGAACCTATGCTGTCCCATATACTATGGCTTTTGATGAAGCCATGTTGGGCACTATGGAGCGTGCGTGGTGCTGTTGCCATCAGCTGATTAGACAGTATTTGTGAGAGCAGTTTATAATTGGCGCTCAATAATGCAATTGGGCGCCAGTTCTGAAGTTGGCATCCGAGGCCTTTTTTGTACAGAAGTACAATTCAAGTTTCATGGCCTCCCAGAATTTGTTTGCCATTGTTCAAACAGTGGTTATAGAGAGCTTTGAGCTCCAGAGTGATGCGGTCTCAGAATATGCTGTATATTTATGCACACATATTGTTGGGGCCAGGTGCTTTCATACTTGGCGACTCCTTTAGTGCCCTCTTATTTTCATTGACGGAGATTTTGGCGGATAGCCTGGAAACGTCTTCCAGCGTACAGCCACCCAGTGCCAGCTTGGCCCGGTCAATAAGGGTTTTTGTCACCAATTTGCTCATTTATCTTTGTCAAAAGAGATTGCCATAAAAAACCTCAATTTGCGCTTGATCATTTTGGGGTCTATTGATACTTCCCCATCCACTGTCTCCACTTCCCATACCTTAGCCTTAGTTCAGATTTCCTTGAGGTGTTTAAGGCCCTCTTTGGTCATCATCCCCACTAAGCTCTGATAATGGTAAGTCACATTGGTCCATCTCTCTGAGTCTTGTTTCATCATTATAGCCCAATACTTTTTGTGTGTTGTTCAGTACTCGCTCCACCAGTCTTCACTGTCCCAGCAGGTGAGCCTCAACCTTTCTAGTTGAGACTTTAGTTGCTTCATGGCGGCTGTTCACTTTGTAGGAGGTCGCTTTTTCAAACTTCATAATATCGTATTTCATCTTCACTTTGATCTGGGTCCATCATTCTAGCAGGTCCAACTCTGGGCAGTTGTCCAGATGCGCTACTAGTTCATCCAGTCCCGCATCAACCATTTGGCGCCAATCCCCATTCCTCAGTGTGGCTGGTGCCAGTTGCCACTCATGGTTCCTTGGAGTTTCATCAAGGTCAATCTCCACCCAGATGACCATGTGGTCACTTTCAGCATTTATGCTAACCTCACTGTTGGACGTCATTGACCTGAGGTCCAATGATATGAGGATGGAGTCTAAACGCGATCCTGAAAGTGGGGATCTGGCGGCGTCATATGTTCACCGCGTTAGATTGGCCAGGTCGTCATCCTCTTCATCAATCATTAGGCACATCCCCAATTTGACTAGGTAATTGAGCATCTCATCAGCTTTACTGTTGAGACGTTCTCTCATCAGGTATGTATCCCAGCTCACAATTGTCCAGCATTTCAGGTCGCCTGCTATTATGGTCATCACCTCAGATGGCACTTCCACTAAGAATTCCCAAAAAATACAGTTTTTGTGGAGCTTCAGTGGGGCGTAGACTGCTACCGCTCATATGCTCCTTCCAGTGTCTCTGTTTGTAGCCGTCGCTATCAAGATCCTACCAGCGTGAGCTTCTTCCACAAATTCCAGGTCTATTTTCTTGTCCATTGCAACTATCGCCATGTGGTCCATCCATAGGGCTTGGTAGCCTATCTGGTGGGACCATGAGTGGTTTCTCACGTCACAGTTTGAGCTTGGCACCATTTCCTTTTGGTTACCAGCTTGTGTTTCTGAAATAAAAATTAGGTCAATATTATTATTAGTTTTTAAGTGGTGCATTTTCCTCCTCCTCATTTGTATGCTTGCCATCCCCCGAGCATTTGTAGTCTCTAACCTCATTTCCAGCTGCCTGACCCATGAGTATGAGGTTTAGCATTGTCTGGGTTGTGGATCGAGTCATGTACATAGGTCTGGTTGGTCAATGGTGGTGGTGTCGATGGTTAGTGAGGTACAATATTTGGTTTTGGGGTTGATTGGTTGGGACTGGGATTATATTCCTGGGCTTCCTGTGCACTGGGAATTTGGTCACCATTCCAGTCTCCCTGTTGATGGTTAATGGGGATGGTTTTATGATTGGGTCCAGGTGCCCCTTGTTCCCTTTGGGCGGACTGGTGGATTCTCCCTCATCCATCGGCTGGATTTGCACCCCTTCATTTGATTTATCAGCAAAACTCAATTTTTTAGTCGGTGATTGCCCAGCCAATTTTGTTGATTATGTTGCTCCTGCAAATTTTTTGCCGGTTGCCTCAGGCTTATTTGCCAATGACTTCCAATTTGTTTTTGTATTCCCTTTCATCTTGTCAGGCTTCAATTTCGACTTGCTGGTTTCTTGCATCTGCCCATGCTTGGAAGACTTCTTCAAGTTCGCCTTCTGCCATCTTTCCTCCTCCTGGACCATCCATTTCACTTGGAAAGGACATTTCTTTATTGGTCCTGGGATGGTTCCCTCATCCATTGTGTAAGATTTGGGGTTCACATTTATAAACAGTTTGTCATCCACTTTGGGTCATTTTGCCATTTCCTTTTCCCATGCTTCTCTATGTGCCAGGTCTAGTTCTTGTTGCTTGGATTAATAATTCCATGATAAATTATTGGAATAGTAATTCTACATTTGATGAATATTTATTTTTTATCTTTATTTCAGTTGATTCTCCTAGAATATTCTAGGCACTTATATAACCCTAGAAACTGGTATAAATACCTTCAGTTCTTATCACAATAGAGAACCAGATTATAAAGCTTAATTTCCTTTTGTGTTTCTTATCTTTCAGTTTTAAGAAATATCCTTCCCTGAGAATTTTTAGTCATAAACACCCATGGTAACTGACTATTACCACTGAATTGATGACCCTGAAAAACCTGAGTTACGCTCCACTGCCCGCCACCCATTGTGGAATACACCAGAATTATCTAGTTCTATGATATTATATGCTTCATCCTAAAAAGTACAAGGTTTGTCAAAAATTCATTTTATGTCATCCTTAATTTAATTCTAGGTCACTGCTAAAGAAATCTCACATAAGGCAGGAAAAAAAGTCCATTGAGTAATCTACCAAAAGAAGATGCAGCTTGAACACATCCTTCTGAGACTAGATACTTATATCAGCTCAATTGAGAAAAATGCCCAACTGCTGTGGATTTATGATGACACCATGGACTCCCTCATTGAAAAGGACATCCAGTTCATCCTCAGCTTCTTCAAAGGATTTAACAATGTATTAGTGAATGCCACTGATAACAAGGTGAGTACAAATTCTCATTTGCTGGTAGCCTTAAAGTTGTTGCCCATGACAAGTTTAATGGAACTACTGATCAGTGGATTAAGCTATTACTATAGTTTTAGGATCCTAAAATGACAAAATTGAGGTCACCATCAACTGGGAGCAAAGCCTGATATTAATGTATAAAACAGTGGAAGAATTCCACTTGAGATCCAGAAGAAGCAGAAAGTGTACATTCCTGAGCTCATCTTTTAAATATCTTATACCTCATCTAAATATGACGAAAGTGAGAAGATGGTAGTGGTTGGGCATAATGGGTACAGTTCTAAGCTGTGCAACATCTTTAGCATCAAGTTCATTGTAGAGATGGCGAGCAAAGAGTTGAACAAGTTTTACTAATAAAAGTTTACCAACAACAGGAGCACATTCAGATCTCACAAGAGCACCAAGCTTTTAAATGAGGAAGAGTTTATAAGGATCACCTTCTGAACTGACCTGAGCAATTTACAGAGGAACCACCTTGATGCCAACATTGTGGGGCTCCTCAAGCTGTGAGTTTATGACCTGTGCGCCATGGTAAGGAGGTCAGCATGGCATTGAATGACAGCAAGCTCAAGTTAAAAAACTTTAAGGACTATATCCAGATTTACCTTAAGAGTGTACCTGGGCCCAACTGGGAGGACCTCACCAAGATGCTTGTGTTTGAATGGTCAGCAAGCAGTGGGAGGTCAGCTTTATCTTCTCAAACCTGGGCCAACTTCAGTAAGTCAGATTTGTCAACAACATCTCAACTCCTAAGGGCGGCACCCACGTCAACTATGTTTAAGTCCAGGGGAATTTACCCTGTGTGTAAATTGGTTAATCTTCCAGTTTGCAAGCAAAAAAGGCTGAAGAGGGTGACCATACCCCTCATCACCCATGACGACCTTGCCCACTTGGTAGATGAGCACTGGGTAACAGCCTTCCCTCTTCAAATCCCTCCCCCAGTACCTTTCTCTTCTCGTTCAAACTCATTATCTGGATTAAGGAAATCTGTGTTAAGATCGCCAAATTGAAGTCAATCGGTCCAAAACTGGTGGAAAATAAGTGCAATGATTGGAATTTGTATGGTCAAAAAGAATTGAAGATTGGATTAACGGCCAGAACCGCTGACAGTTTTAATTCAGCCAGCAGTGCAATTGATGAAATTAACCCCCCTCAAAATCATCAGGGATGATCCCTTTCATGCAGCTCATATCCAGCAAATTGGGAGTTGCAGCCAACGCAGCATCTTTGACCAAACGAATGGCCCAGTGACCGGGAATGGGTGGGTTAGACATCCCAAGATTGTTCCCAACAAATTGGGACCACCAATACGTGGTGTGGCCTTGGGGTATTCCCATTACTCGTCAGGCCAGACGCTGTTGCGCCAACCACCGGAAATGCAGTCAAGTCTCAGTTTGGGTGTTCGAGGTCAAACTGACAACAACTTGGCCTGCTGGCAAATCCTTCAATATCAGTTTCCATTGAGCTTATCTGCCCCCACTCCGAAATATTCGCCAGTTATGTCAAACTTGAGGGACCCAATCTCAGCTTGTTACCTCATCAAATTGTCCAAAATTTAATCAGTAGCATAACACTAAGAAAATTGTTGGTCAATTTTTCTTCCTTTATTTTATAATAAAAACCTTTACCTAAATTTAGTTTTTTATGTTGAAAAATAAACTGCCCTTTCCACTGGCACTGACTCACCCCTTAGGGTTAACAGTCATATTTGTCTGGTATTTTATTATGTTATTATACAGGATTCTTGCTCATCAGCAGTTATTGGGTGAATCCTTTCTAGTTTTATATCCGTCATGCCAGCAGCAGTGCCTTGTGCATTCTGGTTTGCCATTATGCTGCTCCAGCACCTAGGCTTGCAGGCCAGTCTAATTCTAACTTGCTGTCTGCCTGACATAATTGGCCAACCATTATTCTAACCATTTTCACCTTTCTCATAGATATTGGCGTAGCAATGGCCTCTTCTTTTCAGCTGAACCAGGTTGTGAAAAAATTCCCTTGGCCATAATGGCCTAGTTATACTCAAAATGGATAATCCACACCCTATAGTTGCTGCGGCTATTGTGCCATGTCAGTAGGTTTTGAAAATTTGACTTTCAACAAGAGTTACTCCACCTATGAACTTAGTGGTTTCCCCTGACTCCATTGCCATCTCTTTGGTATCACTGGATTCATCCATGACTAACAATAAAGAGAACTCCGCTTACTTCTTGTTACCCATGAAGATTAGTGTTGGGTCCCACCACGTCTCCTTTAAGGCTTTGGTGGATACTGGAGCCTTGGGTAATTTTATGAGTGTTGAACAGCCCAACAATTGTAACTTGACATGGATGCAGGCCCTTCAGTGATGGTTGCTTCTTCAGCCTCCCAAACTTCATACCTAGTTCGCCGGCCAGTTTCATTCTCAGTACAACAGTTTAGCTTTTGCAATTGGTTCTCTGCAATGCTGAACTTGGGCTTCAAAGTTATTTTTGGGAGTTGGATGGTGGCGTCAGTAAAATGTTAATATTCATCTAGAGTCAAATATGTTGTCATTTGCCAATGATCAAATGGAGAAAAAATTCCTTTAGTTAATACTCTCAAGAAAACTCAAGGTCATAGCTCCATTACTTCCCTCATTTCCCTTTCAGGCCTTCCGTCCGATTTTCCCAAAGAATTAATGTGCTATTGAAGTATTTATGATTCTGAGAAGGTGGACCATCTGCCCCCTCACTAAATTTAACTTGGGATTCCATACGATGGCAAAGTTGGTAAATATCAACTGCCCGTTGTATCCCCATACAGCAGAGGAGGTTTCACTTAACACTTGGTTGGACAATATGTTAAAAAAAGTTAGGTTGTTTAAGAAGACATCGCCAGTCACGTCTCCAATAATCTTTACCTTAAAAGCTGATAGTTCCCTCTGTCCCTGTGTGGATTACGGACACTTAAACCAATTTATGGTTCACAATCCTACCCCGTGCCCCTGGAGCAGAAGATCAGCCAAGCAATCACCAAATCTCATGTTTTCTTTAAATTGGATCTCGTCAATGCCTTCAACCAGATTTGGGTAATGGAAGTGCAAGAATGGTTAACAGCAATCTGGACAAAGCGAGGCATTTTCCAATTCCGCGTAATGCCCTTTGGGATGAAGAATGAAACCACTACATTTCAATGAATGATTGACAGTGTACTGGGTGACCTCCGGTTCACTTGCACAGTAGCATATATTGATGAAATTCTGGTCCACTCCCCGACACCTGAACAACACGCTATTGACTTGGAAGTAACCATGGCCGCTTTGCACAAGGTGGGCTTGTTTGTCAAGCCTTCCAAATGTGAGTTCTATAAAGAGGAAGTTACCTTTCTCATGAACCTCATCCTTAAGGATGGCTACACTATTCTTCCCAATAAATTGGATGCTATCTGAGAGTGGCCTACTCTGACAACCCAGAAACAAATATATATTTGGGAACCATTATTTTTCTAAAAAAATTATCTGGCCCTTTTCAAGTTGGCTGCCCCACTTCACCCCCTCACAGGCAAGAACGTACCCTTCTGTTGGAGCCCAAATGCCAGCAGGCATTTCAGAGGATCAAAGAAATGTTTTTGTCCCCTCCCATCCTGAAACACGCGGATCCTGCCAAGCTGTATATCATTGCGTGTGATGCCTCCTCAGTGGCAGTGGGGCAGCGCTGCTCCAAAAGCATGAGGGCTTGGAACATCCAGTTGCCTACCTTTCCTGAAAATCTACTTCTACGGAGCAATCCTGGGCCATCTACAATAAGGAGTTGGCAGCTGTAGCATGGGCATTGACTCATTGGCGGTACCTGTTACAGGGTGCCCAGCATGAGTTAACTGTTTGCACGGATCATCAAGCTCTCTTGTATTTCCATAAACCCCAAAAATTGGCCCATTGGGAAGCTCGTACCTATCAGGACTTGTGCAGTTTCAATAAAAATATGAATTCATAAAAGGTGAGCTTAACGTGCTTCTTAATTTTCTCAGCTGTAACCCCACCCACTGTCCCCTGAATTCAAAGGAAGTGGATCGCATTACCATGATTTCTGCTGCTAAAATTTTGTTGATTGTTCCCCCCATCATCTCTTCTGCCACCCTTGCTTCCAATGCACCACTCGCTGCTCAGGTCTTAGCCAGCCAGATGACTTACCCCAAAAGGGTGGAGTTATTTGAGAAATTGTCTCTTTAAAATCATAAACACTCTCTCTTACTCCTTGGAAGAGGGTCTTATTTATTTTAGGTCGCAATCTGGGTTCCCCCTCTCTTCAGAGCCGAGGTTTTTGAGAGCATCATGCCCCCCCGTGATCAGCCATCCAGGCAACAAAAAATACATCAAATTGATTAAGCAATACTACAACTGGGCGGGCTTAACTACGAAAGTTCCAGCTTGTATTGTTGATTGCATTACCTGTGCTTGGGCAAAGTTGGACCGCTCAGCAAGGAAGGGTCTCCTACACTCATTACAACAGGCGGAGGGTACATGGACATCATTGTCCATGGATTTTATTGTCAAACTCCCCTGTTCTAATGGGTTTTCAGCAGTGATAATGGTGGTCAATCGCTTCACCAAATTTTCCTTATTTATCCCCTGTACCTCTGTGATCGTATCTGAAGAGATTGATCATTTCTTTGTAAGCCATGTGTACTTGATGTTTGGTCTCCCACAGGATATCATTAGTGACAATGGGCCCCAATTCACTGCACAGTTTTTGGAATGAGCTTTTATCAATCTTGAAAATCACCCCTTGTCATCCCACTGCATATATCCCCAGTCTGACGGACAAACTGAGAGGGCTAACCAAATTTTGGAACAGTATCTGCGTTGTTACACTTTGGCCTCAGGTTACTTGGGCCAATGATCTCTCACCAAATTTGCCTATAACAACAGTACTTACACTTCTATGGGGTTTTCTCCTATGAAGTAACGTTAGGTTATAATCCCTCTTTTTTTGGTCAGACCCTGTATATGTCTAGAGGTTCCTGCTGCCGCAGATCATGTTAGACATATCCAGTATACCCAGTCTTTAGTGCGGGAGCACCTTACAAAATGCTATCAATGATTATAAACGGTTTGCAGTTTGAAAACAGCTTCCTGGCCATGATATAGCAGTGGGCTCTCACGTTATGTTAGATACTCATCATCTGCAGATGCTGGTAGCTACCAGGAAGTTTTCAAGAAAGCATTTGAGTCCCCACCTGGTGAAGGAAGACTTGGGCAATGGTGCTTTTCGGTTAAAATTGATAGCTCATTGGAAACAGCTCCCCATCTTCCACGTGTCTCTGCTGTCCCATTCAAGGGGACCATCCCCGCCAAACCTGAACAAATTGTGATAGAGGATGCAGAAGAAGCCAAGGTGGAGAACATCTTGCATCCTGTAAATCCCAGCGGTCAGTTTAGTATCTCATTGTGTGGAAGGGGTATCCAGCTTATGAGAACAGTTTGGATTAAGGCTTGCAATTGCGCTAATTGCATGGAACTGGTCAAGGCGTTACATGAGTCTCACCCTGACACTCCCCATCCACAAAAAGTCACAATGGTAATGGCAATCAAAATGCCCAAGGCTCATAAAAATATGGCCCTCATGCACTTTCCTGGAAGTGGTGCCCTTCATTTGGAAAAGGAAAGGGTAATGTAAGTCAGGGAACATCCCCTGTGCATATATTAGTTGCTCTTCCCATTTGCGAGCAAAAAGTGGCCAAAGAGGGTGGCTGTATCCCTCGTCACCCAGGGCGACCTCGCCCACATGGTAGACGAGCGCTGGGTAACAGCCTTCCTTCTTTGGATCCCTCCCCTGGTGCCTTTGCTCACCTCATTTGAACTTATTAGCTGGATTAATTTTCTGTGTCAAGATCGCCAAATTGAAGTCAATCAGTCCGAAACTGGTGGACAATAAGCCTGACAATCAGAATCTGCATGGTCAAAAATAGTCAAAGATTGGATTATTGGCAAGAATCTCCGGCGGTTTTGATTCAGCTAGAAGTGCAATTGTCAAATTATCCCCCTATTGAAATCATTGGGATGATCCCCGTCGTGCAGCTCCCATATGGCAAATCAAGAGTTGCAGCTATGCAGCATCTTTGACTGAATGAATGCCCAGCGACTGGGCATGGGCAGGTTGGGCATCCCAAACTTGTTCCTAACCAAACGGGGCCGCCTTATGTGAGGTGGCTTTGGGGGATTCCTGTTGCTCATCAGGCTAGATGCCATCATGCCAACCACCAGAAATGGAGGCAAGTCAAGGTTTGGGCATTCAAGTCAAACTGACAGTGACTCAGCCTGCTGCCAAATCCTTTGATGTTGGTTCCCATTGAGCTTATCCGCCCCCATTCACAAATATTTTCCAGTTATGTCGAACTTGAGGGACCTAATCCTGGCTTGTTTCCTCATCAAATTGACCACTATTTAAACAGTTACATCGCAGCAAGATAATCGTTGGTCGATTTTTCTTCCTTTATTTTCCATTAGAAACTTTTTCTAAATTTTAGTTTTTATGTTGAAAAATAAACCGCCCTTTTCACTGGCACTCTCAAACTCTTTGGGGTTAATGGTTTATTTCTTTGGTATTATTATGTTCCTGTATGGAATTTTGGCTCATTGGCGGTTATTGGAAAATCCTCTCTAGTTTTATATCCATCGTGCCAGCAGCAGTGCCTTAGGCATTCTGGTTTGCCATTTGGGTGCTTTGGCACCTAGGCTGGCAGGACAGTCTAATTCTAACTTGCTGTCTTCCTGACACTATGTGCTGGAAGCAATTGTAAAGCTCATCCAAGAGGTGACGGATAAGAAAAGCTCAAGAGCAAAATTTACAGAATTTTTCAAGAGCAACATGTTGATCTTTGTTAGCAGCCTAATTGAAAACCACTTGTTTGACTCACAAAATAATGGAAACATGATTTTGAAGCCCTCCAGCTTTGGTTCACGATGAAAGCTTAAGAAAAAGTTTCAGGCGGGGGTACTCATATCAGGAATCCTCAACATGCTCACTGCCATTTCACAAGCCAAATAAAACATGGCCATTCTGAAGGCGTTGGACTGACCAAGAGCAGGTGCTCTAAGGGATTCCCAAGCTGGAGGATACTGACAAGGCAGGCACCCAAAAATCATATGAATGCAAACTGATCCTGATTGAGGGAGATTCTGCCATGGCACTAGTGATGGGGAGTCAGACTAAGGTAGGGTGGGACTAGCACAGTGTGTCCCCATTGCGCAGGAAGATGCTGAACGTGCGAGATGCTAGCCCAACACATTCAAGGCCCATGATTTTACAGAGGTTGATAAGTCCTGCATAAAGTTGGGCAACTTTAGTAGTATTGGGTAAAAACAATCATTGAATTGATGATCTGTCTTTTATATGTGCTCTATCATGGTCCTGATAATGACAATTCATGATCATGATGTGTCACATATCACTGGCTTGATCATCAACTTCTTCTTTTGCTTCTACCAATTGCTGCTAAAGGTGCCCAACTTTATGCAGGAATTCATCACAGCCATTGTCAAGGTTATCCCCAAGTGTGGAAATCTAGCTAATTGTTGCTCACTGGTGCCAATCTCCACTGTAATCCACAAAAAATTTATTTATATTAAAGATAAAAAACACTAATAACAAAAAAACTGGTTTATACATGTTTTTTTATTTTGGTGTGGGTAAGAAAAATGAACCCTCTTGATATCTTGTCGCACAGTATTTAAACTGTGTTGAGGGTTGAAGGTAATTCAATGGTATGTTTAGAATTACTTAGTTTAGTCTGAACTAAGATATATTAATATGATCTATTTGAGCTCAAAAACTTGCTTCACTTTAGATAAATGACTGATGGAGAGTTATTTTTAGGCAGGATGAACCCGTGGGGTAATACTTTAAAATATTTCAGCCAATTCTCATTAGAGAAAATTATTGCACTTGGATGATCCCCACTAAGCCTATAAAAATGGTTAGTCCCTGATTAGGTGTTTAATTTGAACTGAATGTATCCTGGAGTGAAACCTTTAATGTACTCCCCAGATTCCCCATGTGGTCAGGATAATTCAACTGACTGACTTCA
The DNA here is from genome assembly GCA_022478985.1 of Massospora cicadina. NCBI lineage: Eukaryota > Fungi > Entomophthoromycota > Entomophthoromycetes > Entomophthorales > Entomophthoraceae > Massospora > Massospora cicadina. The sequence continues at coordinate 176,236 of JAKSZP010006589.1, forward strand.
AGCTAAGTGCCCACCTAGTATTTGTAAAAGTGTAATACTAATTTGCAAAGTTCCACCAGAAATTGACCAGGGTCTTTTGTCTAAAAAATCATTATTATTAGTTAAGTTTCTCTTATCATCATTGCAAACATGTAAATGTCTGACATTCACCCCTTTCAGCCTATTTTGACCAAAACAATCTTTTCTTGAAGATTAAAAAACTTGTCTAACATTAACCACTCAAGGATATTGGGGGAAGGATAGAGCCATAGGAAGCGCCCATGTACCTGGGTAATGATAATCCCTGTAGCCAAGAATTTGATAAAAGTACTCTTAACCTCTCTTGTAGGTGATAATGAAAGGGCCTTCCCAAATTGTCCAAGCTTATCACTTCTAAGAATGATGCGGTTATGATAATACATAACCATGTCAGAAACTTGGAATGTAGGTAGAAGTGTTCAGGCTCATTGGCATCCAGTCCTTCTTTAGTCATCATTTTAGCTAAATTGGTCATGGCCTCATATTAGAGCTGAATGATGCGCTGAGACAATTTTATTATAGCTTTATAAGGCTCCTCAGCTCTAGATGAGAATATAATTCTAGCTAAGAGAACAGGTATTCCTGGTTCCCACCCATACAAGAACTGTAACTGGGACATTTTCAAGATCCGGTGATAACTAATTTGGTAGGCCATAAGGGTACTGGGTAAGAATTGATACCAGTGAAGTGGATCAGATAATGCCATTTTATGCAGGATAGATACCAAGTTTACTTTTTTATAGGGTCCCATTAGTAGAGGGATTATACAAAGATGAGAAAAGTTGTTGGGCTCCCATGGAAGTAGCCAGAGTTTTGACTATCTAGAGGTGAAGTTCTTACCATTATTGCAGAGTAGTACTTGAGGATAGCCATAACGAGTGAAAATGTTTTAATGTATAAATATGGCTGTGGCATTGGATGTTTGGGCAGGGAAGCCATAGCTTTATCCCACTTAATAAAGTGATCAATGTATACAAGGATAAATTTGTTTTCACCAGTAGTCTGTGGGAGGGGACCTACTATGTCTAGGCTGATGGTGAGGAACGGTTGATGAAGGGTAGTTGGTTGATATTGGTACCTATTCTTGAAACTGAGTTACTTCTTACATGTGAAGTATACATTTAAGATTTCAACAATAGTTTCCAAAGTTTCTTCCCAATAGTAGCAATTTTAAGCCACTCATATGTTTTCTTCACTCCTCCATGACCTTGGGTGGAGCGAGCATCCAGAATAACAGGTACATATTCTGATGTCTAAAGGTAAGGTAGCCACTTTGCCCCACCTTCTTGTAAAATTTTTCACTCTCCACTTTGGTGTTTTGGGAGTTCCAGGCTAACCTTTTATGTATGGGCTTATTATCATCCTCCCAGTTATTGGGAGTCATTAAGAGGTCATATAATCTATTTTCTATTGCTATTATCCAAGTGAAGGACTGGCAGCCAAGTTAACTCATCACCACTCATGTGATGAGTTCCAGCATGGTGTTCAATCTGCATGTCGTAATGCTGGAGCTTTAGAGCCCAACGAACTAACTGCCCAGTAGGATCCTTCATGTTCTGTAACCATTTCAACAAAGCATGATAGGTACCAACAGAGAAGGTGGTCCCATACAGGAAAGGGTGGTAGTGCTTCACAGCTAACAGAACTGCAAGGCACTTTTTCTCCATTATGCTGTAGTTGCGTTCCACCTTTGACAGCATATTACTAAAATAGGATACAGGATGAAACACACCGTTTTCATCCAATTGGTCTAAGATGGCCCCAATGGCGTAGTCCGAGGCATTGGTAAACAAGGTTAAGGGTTTTCAATAATTGGAATGCCTCAGGATAGGACGCTGTTGCAGCAGTCGCTTCAGCATCCCAAAAGCAGCCTTTTGTTTGGCACCCCAATGAAAAAGGGTATTCTTGTTCAATAGGCAGACAAGGGGCTCGCTGAGCTAAGTGAACTTAGAGATGAACTGATGCTAATAACCCATCATCCCTAGTGATACCTAAATTTGCTATAAATTTTTAAAGGGAGGCATATTAGATATTGCTTTGACCTTTTCCTGTATGGGTTGGATTTCTTCTTGGGAATTGGAGTGTTCAAGAAAATTTAATTTACTTTGGAAAAAGGTATACTTTGAGGTTTTCAACTAAATATTTGACTCACCTAACTGTTGAAACACCTCCTTCAAGTGATTGAGGTGATTGCTAAAGGTTTTTAAGAATGCTGTGATGTCATCAAGATAGACAATGTTATAACTTAACTTTAAATTCTGCAAGATGCAATCCATGGCGCGCTGGAAAGTTGCAGGTGTATTGCACAACCCTTGAGGTAATTGGGTGGGTTGGATGTGACCACCATTGCAAATAAGAGTGCACTTCTTTTAATCTTAAGTAGAAAGGTCCATTTGCCAATAGCCACTAGCTGAGGACATTGCAGAGAAGAAGTTAGATCCGGAGAGTTGTGCCAGTGTTATCAATGCAGGGAATAGTATAGCTATACTTTTTTGTGAGGTTATTTAATTTACGGTAGTCCATGACTATCCAATGACCTTTGTTCTTTTTTTTAGTTTACCAAAAAGGGGTGAAGACCAAGGGCTTTGTAATGGACCTATTAACCCCACATCTAATAACTGCTGGAGCTCCATTCTCGTCTGCTGTTATTCCACCTTTGACCTGAAATAAGGTTTGAACTTTTCAGGATAGGGTAGCTGAGGGTAATAGTTCCTCCAAAGCATACCAAAATGGATAGGATAAAATGCCCCGCAGAGAGTAAACAACGGGGAGAGTTGGGAATCCTAGATGTAGGGGCCGGTAAACTGCTATGAGCTTTGCAATAGGAGACAAGAAACCTATTTTATAAAACTGGTGATCATAAAGTTGATGGCCAGAGAGGAGTTTGATAAACAGAGGCACTAGAAATAAGCAATATCAAGAGCATATTAGAGGTAAAAACAAAACTTTATTTAGTGAAATGAATAGATATTTATAGGCTGTGTTTTTATCCTCGTTCTTTCAGGGTAATGACATCCTCCACTGGCAAGATCTTCAGCACCCTGATGTTAATCAGGGGGGATTAAATGGCAGGCTTTCCTTTGACATGTTGATTAGGTGATGGAAAATAATGCTCCGTTGAAGTGAGAATAAATTTTGAAGTGGTAACAGAGGTATGGAAATTAGAGTGGGGCTGATTGAAAGAGGGTCAAATCTTAAAAACACCCCCCTCAAGATCTTGCCAAGGGGGATGGTACTTGCGCAGAAAACGGCTGTGGACGTGATTAACTACAGTGCCAGTACCAATAGCAACAATAGAGTATTCAGGCCACCTACATTGTATCACCTGATAAGGACCAGAGCAAGTTTTGGCAAGCTAGAGGTTCCTTCCCCAGGGCGATGATGGTAGAACAAAACTAAATCTCCTAAAGAGTATTCAGGGAGCATAGGTTGGCGCTCATTGGCTTAAACCCCTTCTTTAAAATTGGTAGTTTTTATATTTCATTAGCCATAGCTTGGAGATGTATGATCTCATCAGTTAACCATCGCAGGGTAAGCTATACATTTCTTAGATTAGCTGATTCAAGGGTAGGATGAAGGCTGGAAGGTAAAAGCGGCTCTCGCTCATATAGGGCTTGGAAAGGGGACAACTTAATTATCCTGTGATAGATAACTCGATAGGCCAATAAGGTGCTAGGGCGAAAATTATTCCAATGCACAGGATTTGAAGCGGCTAACTTTTTTAAATGGAAATTAAGGTGCCATTAGCACTCTCTACCGCGTCATTGGCGACATAGTGATATGGTGTAGTGACAAGGTGCTTTATATCTAGCAAAGAAGTTAAATTCTGGACTATAGAAGAGATAAAAACGATCTAATATTTGATAACAGTACCCGCGGGCAACTGTGATGGGAGAATACTTGTCAAACAGGAAGAGGGCAGTAGCTCTAGCAGTAGCATGTGGGACAGAAGTTGCCTCAACCCACTTTGTTAGGTGATTGATGGCAAGGATAATAAATCGATAGCCATAGACAGCCACAGGAAATGCCCTACAACATTGATGCTAACAGTTTTAAAAAATCCCAGGGGCTATGAGTTCAAAATTCAAGTCATGTATTGGACTTGTCCTGAGAATGGCAGGTTAAGCAACAATCCAAAAAATTCATGAATTGACTTGGCCATATTCTCCCAGTAGCATTTGGTTTTTAGCCACTCAAGGGTTTTCTTTATAGCCCCATATCTGAGGGTTTTATGTGCCTCCATGATAGTTACAGACAAAGCGAAGGGCGGAGCTAGGACACAAAGAGGTTCTAACCTGTTTTACTAAAACATCATTGACAACTTTATTATTAGCAGATATCTTCTTTAGTCAGGCATGAACGTCTGGAGATTCTTGAGGCCACAACCTAGGTTGAGGGAGAAGCTCAAAAAGTTGATCCTCGTCAGGAATAGTATCATGTAAAATAGGGAGGCTGGATAACCCATCCGCATTTTAATGAATGGTGCTAACTCTGTGAACTATAGAAAATCATAATTTTGGAGCCTGAGGGCCCAGAGAGCTAACTCCCCATTAGGATTTTCATTTGAAAAAGCCAACTGAGGGATAAATAATTTGTATTAATTGTAAAATGTTTACCATACAAATAGGGCGGAAGTGTTTAATAGCAAGTAAAACTTCCAGAACTCACATTCAGTGACTGAGTAATTCCACTCTGCCTTTGTTAAAGTCTTACTAAAACAGCAACCGGGTGGTCAACTGGCCTTTGTCTAACTGGTAAAATAGCGCCTACAGCAGTGTCACTGGCATCAATGAAGATAAAAAAGGTTGCTCAAAATTAATGTTTGTTAAAATGGGAGCTGATGACAAGGCAGTGCGTAGAGAATTGAAGGACTGTTGCTGTTCAGGGCCCCAAAAGAAGGGTTCATTTTTGTGCAGGAGTTCAACTAAAGGCTTTAAAAGGTCAGCGAAGTGAGAGAAAACTAACGGTAATAGCCTACCATTCCTAAAAAGACATGAAAGTTTTGTAAAATTCTAAGGAGTGGGATGCGTACAATGGCAGAGACCTTATCTAGATAGGGAGGAACTTGCCGCGTTAATTTAAGCCCTAAAAATTCCATTTCTAGTTTAAGAGATTTTATTTAGAAGGTTTTAGCTTCAAGGAGGCCTCCCGTAGCCACTGGAAGACCTGTTGAAGATGATCAAGATGTGCAGTAAAAGTTTGGGAGAAGAGATGACATCATCAAGTTATAGTAGCACACACATGAGTTTAAGATCCCCAAACAACTGGTCCATAGCCCGTTGGAAGGTGTCAGGGGCGTTGCATAACCCCTGCAGCATACGTGTGGGCTCAAAAAACCCCTATGGGAGACAAGGGCACACTTGGCATGATCCTCAGCAGAAAGATCAATCTGCCAGTAGCCACTGGCCAGGTCCACCACAAAAAATATTAGGAGCCAGATAAGGATTGCAAGGAGTTGTCAATATGGGGCAAAGGGTAGCTGCCCTTATGCATAATAGAATTCAATAGTCGATAGACTATAACAACACAGTGGCTCCCATCCTTCTTCTTGACCAACAGGAGAGGGGAGTACCAGAGACTACATGACGGTTGAAGAAGTCCAGCGTCAAGCAATTGCTTTAATTTGAGTGTGACCTGGGCTTCTTCAGTTTTCAACTTTCATAAGATCAAGAGCAAAAAGGAGCAGCAACTCCAGTATTGACCTAATGTTGTACACCTTGCATATAACCATAATCGTGGGGCCAGAGAAGAAAGTATCTGAATTCTCGACAATCAAAGCTTCTGCAGCTGCTTTTTCTCAGTGGAAAAATCAGAACCAATCTGTACAGGTACTGCAGCAATGGCAGTGGCCTCCTCTAAACCAAAATCACAAAGGGTCTCAACGCCATGAACATCCATCACATGGTTGTAAGGAAAGAGGCGGACATAAGCAATAGGTTGATTCAGCTCAACGACCTTAAGAGACTGGGAGAGGTTCGCTAGATTTACAGTGACAGTGCCTTGATATGCGGGATCTAAAGCCCTGGACAGGGGAGAGCTTTTAATACAGAGGGGCTAGGTAAACTAGAAATCTTGAGCAAGTGATCAAGAGAGGGTGTCACGGGTTTGTATAAGAAGAATTAGACTGGGCTCCCAGTCATGGTGCGCGAGCACCCAGTGGAGGCCCCAGAATGCCAAAGGCATAGCAGTCCGAGTGACTAATAGAATTGGGGCTCTATAGGAGACGTGAGAAAAGCAAAAGTTTAGTAACATACCAAAGGCCCCCAAGGCAAACCAGATATTTGTGTTGGGGCAACCGCAAGCCTTTCAGGGGAAACCCCCAAGGGTTGGAGAGCCAGGGAGGATGACGACTCCTCCAGGGTTCGCGGTTGCTGGCCTTCAAATTCAGATAGGGGGGCTTGTGCACCAGCGAGGGATGGCGCAGAGGCCACCACATGATTCTAAATGTGAGCGGAGGTATGACAAACCCCATGAAAGGGGCTGGGACCAAGCTTCCCCTGGAGGGGGCGCTCTAGGTCCCACTGGTGGACTGAGCCAGCAGTGGCTGAGGCAGCTATGGAAGCCAAGTCCACGAGCAGCGTGGAGGGGGCGCCCAGGTGCTGCTCTAGCTGGGGAGCAGTTTCGGAGGACTTGGCAACCAAACACATGCAAGGGTCTCCATTAAATGGACACGTAAAAACAAATGAAACAGCAGGTTCATTGTTGAGGGTGAGGCAGATTATTGCATTTATGATCCACTGCTGTGTGGCAGGATTGAGTGACCGGATACCAGTCGTTGAACATTGGCAGGAGGATTTGGGTGACGATGCACTTCATTGGATCAATTGGCAGAATATTTTGAGATTTAAAGAGGTAGATGGAGGCCACGGAAAACTAGGCGGGGTATTTAATTTTTTATTCAACAGAGGGAAAGAGAATGAACTGACAACTACCCTCTGCTGGGGCAGTTGCCTTTCAAACTGGGATATATACATAAGGAGGTATTGAGGGATTGGTCATTCAGGGGTTAATGATGGGATTTGGTTGGATGGCTTGGAGGGGGTAGAAAGCTGCTCCCAATTCTGGCAAAAGCCTAGAAAATTTTTGCAAATTTTCCTGGATCCTTGGGGCCAAACCAAATCAATACTACTGATCCAGGTCCTGGTTACTCAATTTTGCATTTTTTCATGGCTTGGGTGGTCTGAATTTATCCTGGGAGGCAGGGGCTCTTGGATCAGATTATTTGCCATTATAGATGATCCATTGATTGGGCTACTAATGTGATCCAAACTCCCTGGATCTAATTTGGAGTGTTAGGGCAGATGATCCAAGTCGTTTGGGCCCAGATTCACAATCCAAGCTGTATTCCAATCTGATTTCTGAAGCAGGCCAGTCCAAACCCTCCCCCAGTACAGAAATTGCTGGCTGGGCTCCAATGTTGGGAATTGCCATTTTTACCAAAATTTGAAAATATGGTTTGCCTGGGTTGGGTGGTAACAGGGGCCTCTTCATGCCCCCTGATGTGTGCAAGCTCCCTGCAGACCCCTTCTATCAACCTTACCTGGGTTGAAGAGGGGGGAAGAGGTGGGAGTGGGATAACTTTGGGTGGGAAAGCCATCACCCAGCGCTCATCTACATCAATGACTAGGTCGCCCAGCTGTGACAGAGGATCCACTGGAGCCTAGGGGAACCTTTTCTTCCAGAAGGGGTGTTGATCCCTATCCAGTTGCAAAGGCTGGTCCCAGGACTTAGAGGGGGAACCAACTGTATCCCAGTGTCCACCAGGACTTGGGCTGCGAAGGTATGGTAATGACTTGGGGAGAATTAATGGCATCCCCTCCTCAGCCTCAACCATGGGAGGGGGAAACTTAACTTTGGACCCCTAACACAATATTCTAAATACTCGATGGAAGTAGGAGATTCAAACAGGCAAATCCTTAATTTCCACTTCCCTTTTTCCTTAAGAGCAGAAGGTAAAAGTAATGGGACACGGTACCCTAGTATAGAAACTAATTTATTCATAAAGTTTAAACAGCAGCATGTTCCATAATGAATCCAGTGCCTAATAGGAGGTCGTAGCTATTTATATCCAGGGCTACAGCAGGGATAGAGAGCTGCAGGCCACCTAGCTATAGAGAAAGTTGGAGTAAGCACCTATAGCTTGAGCATATGCGGTACCAGTTGTCCCAAGTTCTAATGAATGGTTAAGATAAGGCTGAATCTTAATTTTTCCGATTAGTCAAAAAATGATATTAATTGGAGAGCCAGATTAAACAATAGCGAGAACCTTCACTCTGTGGACCACCTCTTCCACATGGGTTACTGTCACTCCCCACTGGGCTGGGATAGAATATATAGCTTCAGGGGCCAGCTTATAAAGTGGATAGAAAATATAACTAGGTTTATTATCAATGGATGACTCAATAGGGGTTTCCTCTTCAGGAGCACTAGGGCCAACAAGTTCAGCGGAAAGGGTATGAACTGATTGTTTTTGAGGCGCAGTAAAATCTTCAGCATAGGGAGTCTCTCACCTCATGCTGACCACTATTTTGCTTTTTCTTCGGCCATTTTTATTCAACAATGTTGAATGGTGTGATTGTGACAGCCACATTAGGTGCAGTTGGGTCAAGCTCAATTTTTCCAGACTCATTGTTGTTCACCACATGAATTTGAGGACAAGAGGCTGGAGTGGAAGCAGGAGCAGCTGTAAATTTAGAAGCAGTAATTTCAAAAAGGCCTCTTTAATATCAAAAATAGATGGAAATTCTCGTTTTACTGAAGTCATGTGAAGATTGAGCTGCGGGTTGAACTCTAAAGCAGACACAACGGCAACAACAACATCATCAAGTGTGAGGCGTTTAATAGTTACCAACGCTTGAGTCTCAGCATATTAATTGAGCAGCAAACTTTTTGGGGGATTTTCTACGGCTTTATTTAGTACTCATGAAGGCCTGTTTCTGATTTTCCAAGGTGAGGTCACTACCAAGTTCCATAATAAGCTCGGCCTTCACCTCTACCCTTGTACTTCACCACATGAGGTTGGGTACCATGATTTCATAAGCGGATCTACTAAGGCAAGAGGGTAAGTATTTATTTTTTTGTTGATTAGGAGATTCCTCCATCACGCTCTCAAGAAATATAAAAATGAAGCAATACTTCCTTCTCTCAGGGTGAACTTTTCTTTGAAAGAAGCTTTGAACATAGTTCCCATGGGAGCCAAAAATACACTAATGCCCACTAGCTAGTTTGATTATTAAAGGATAACTCTGATTCAGAAGGAGGCATATGATTTCGATTTGAATCGGCTTGTTAAAAACTATTCAGATCATCTTGAAGAGCCCCAATTTGGCAATTAAGGAATCAGTAGACGCTTTTTGTTGAAGTTCATTTCATAATGATTCCATTTTGACACGAAGATTTTGAATTAAGGATTGGAGCTCATGATTGTCTTGCTCCAACCTAATAATTTTTTCTTTTTGATGGGTTAAATCAGCAGTAAGTAAATCATAAAGATGGTAAGTGTTGTCTAACCCTTTTTATAATTGCATCAACAGTAAGGTTTGGATCAACAGGTTAACCAGAGCGATATAGCTAACAGCTTCAGGAAATATTCTCAAGATCTTGTTCAAGAGCAAGAAGGCGGCTGTTTAAGTAAGGATCCTATGGAGGTAAAGGAAAATGTACAGTCAGACCTGGTGGACCAGGAGGCTCAGGGGGCCCATGAGGGACAGGATGCCCATAGCCAGGGGGACTAGTTGACACAGGTGGCCCTTCCCCTCCATCACGACCAGGTGGCCCCATCACCCCTGTGGGGCCAGCTGATCCCCACTCCTGGGGGGCCTGTGGGACCCACAGGATCAAGAGGCCCTGGTATTTTGGAACGCCTGAGACATTAAATGGTGGTTGGATTGCTGATTCAATCGGATTCATTCGTTCAAAAGTTTGTTCAGTAAAAGCATTAAGTTGGCTGGAAAGATTGGTAATGTCTTGTTGAAACTGAATCTCAATAATTGTGGTGGTTTTCAGTAAACTGGGGAGCTATTTCCTCATGAAGCAGGATACCCACTTCTACGCCCAGTTGGGAGAGTTGGTTTTGAATAGAAATAAGGTGGTTGCAATTTTCAATATTGGCATCATGATTGTCCCTTACAACTGAAGAAGCCAAGTTGTAGAATTCTAAAAGATAAGAGTGTAATTCTTGGGACAAGGTACATTGTCTCAAGAATTCCTGATGGTGGATCCCCATCATTTGAAATAAATTATTAATAGCTGGGTGTGCAAACTGTCATAAATATTGCTCCATGCAAGATACTTCTACTTTGGTGCCAGATAAGGTGGCAGATTCATATAGGGCTTGCATATTATCAGGAATTGTGGAGGCTTGGTTACGATGGGAGTGATCTCTTAGGAAAAGAGCACCTAGAAGTAATTGATTAATAGAATCAGCAACACCTATAGGCTGAAAACGATAGGTCTGGGGTTCAAGGGTTGGAATAGAAATATTGAGCGTAGCATGTAATTTCATAATATTAATAGTTATTCTCAGGGTCATGGTTTTCATTGGAAGCTACCCACTGAGTGACGCTGAATATTTCAGTAAGTGGCCAAGAAGAGTCTTGTCAGGAATCATCCATTGTGAATATTTATTCACCAGGTAGCTCATGAGAGTACCTGGCAGAAAGCACAAATTAATTTTGTTGGATTAAGGTAACTGAGTGTAATAGTTAATCCAAAGCGTACCAAAATGGACGGGATAAAATGCCCTGAAGAGAGTAAACAGCGGGGAGAGCCAGGAATCCTAAACAAAGGGGCTGGTAAAATGCTATGAGCTTTGCAATAGGTGATGAGGGACCTATTGTAAAAAAATGGTGATCATGAAGTTGATGGCCAGAGATGAGCTTGCTAAACAGAGGCTCTAGAAATATATAAAATCAAGAGCAAACTAGAGGTAAAAACGTAACTATATTTAGTGAAATGAACGGATTATAGGCTGTGTTTTTATCCTCGTTCTTTCAGGGTAAAACATCCTCCACTGGCAAGATCTTCAGCACCCTGATGTTAATTGAGGGGATTCATTGGCAGGAAACCTTTTGCAAGTTGATTAGGTGACGGAAAATAATGCCCGTTAAAGTGAGAGTAAATTTTGGAGTGATATAAGAGGTAGGGAAATTAGAGTGGGGCTGAGTGGAAGTGGGTCGAATCCCAACAGACCTAATAAGACAAGCATCACCCACATTGATGGGGTGCTCCAGCCCTTTATGTGGCCATATTCATTAGCTGAATTTTAGAATATTTCACTATAACCTTCTAGTAAAAAAATAAACGTTTTCTAGCTCATCTGGGGTCAGATCATCTGAGATATGGATGTTGGGTAAGGTACATACTAGGTTATCCATGAGCAAGCCCAGATCCATCATAGAGCCAATGCAGTGGATACATTCTTTGTTTTCTACTGGGATTAATAAAGCTTTGACCAACCTTCTGAAGTTCTCTTTTAACCATGTCCTTGATGGTGAGTTTTCCCAGAAGAATAGTAACAGGCTTTGGTAGGCTGAGTCTAATATTGCAGGTTATATCCAAGGCTCCAAGGGGCTAATATTTTTAAGACTTACGAGGTGCAACATACATTGGTGTGGAATTTTGAGCATGATTTTGTGTCAACCACTCATTTTTCACCAGACTTAATTAAGACCTCATCTGCAGCTAAAGAGGGATAATATCTCTAGCATCTACTGAATCAGAAAATTTCTTTAAGTTATCCTAGCGACGAGATAATGCAAAATCATAGCTAAAAAGGGGTTTTCATCCATAAAAGAGTATTTATTCTTGCTGGGATCTTATATGGATAAAACTAAAGGGACTTCATAATTGTGTAACGAAAGGTAACCTTGCTTCACGTTGATTATTCCATCATAATCAATTATAATTTGGTGCCTATGATGATATTATAGGTGTTGTTTTCCAAGGCCACTGCAGGGGCTGATAAGAGTCGCTACCCAATTTGAATGTAAATGGAAGAGTATGCTCCAATGGCATTGGTGTTATTCAGGCCAGCAATTCCAAATTCTTAATTGTACTCCAAGTCAGGTGACTGCTTTATCTTTTTGATGAGCTTAGTGGAGATTACGTTAACTTAAGAGCCAGTGTCCAGGTGGCCATTATCCAGACATTATAATAACCTTTTCAACCATGGTGAGTTTTCCTCCAAAGTTAGGATGCAGGGCCAAAACCTCCTTGATCTGGAAAGTGGAGATTGAATTTATGAGCATTCTCAGGGTATTTATCTAGGATGGAATTTCATTAGATGGACTCGCTGAAGAGGTTAGATCAAGCCAATTAAGAACTGATCACCATTTCTGGAATGTCAATGACAGTTGACACCCTAGAATCTAGCTTAGTTATATTTCCTCAGGTATAGTGATTTCATCTACTCCTTCAGCATTCAATTGATTAGGGACCATCACTTCCATGGGTGCTTAAAATATGTAGTATCCTTTGTTATCATAACCCCCTCAGCTTATCCCTTGGGGTATTCTCAACAATTGACAAGGTTGCGATTGAGGTATAGGAGACAGCCACATGAGGCTGGGTAGCCTTAGAGTGTGCAATCACTAGCTTGACTGAAGGGGAGGGCACAGTAGCTTTTGTGAGCTTGTGTGAGAGCACGGTGTTAACAGCATTATAGGTCTTAGACCTGCATGAGTGAGGATAATTTGTTTTAAGATGTACTGTGAGAGCAGGTTTCACAGGGAGGATAGGCACATGTGGGATCAACCCCAACTGTCTCACAGATGAAAGCTCCTCAATGGTTAGACTGTAGGCTTCACCTCAACTTTATTTAGTGTAGTACATTTATGGAAATTTACAGCGTCTAACAGAGCCTCTTTTATGCCATAGATGTTTTAAAGTGGCATTTTGCAGAAATATTATGCCTGGCTAGAGAGGGTTGGGAAGCTAACACAGTTAGCATGGATGCAATGGAATCATTATGAGTTAGAATGTTGGACGTTGACAGCTTCTGCACAGTAAGGTAAAATCGCTCATCAAAAGCAGTGGTCGGTTTGCCCTCATACATGCTAAGGTGAATATTGCCTGTTTTCCCTTTATAAACTGCTTTGAACTGAATTCAGCCAAAAGAACCTCTTCAACCTCTACCCAGGTATTTGGATGTCCATGTAAAAAAGCTATCATCTCTTATTTCAAGCAACTTAAACAAGGAAGGATGTATTGTATTTTTTGCTTATCAGTTGCAACTTGCATGGAAGATTCATAAAAATGTACAAATATAGCAATATTCTCTTCACTAGGGTTAAAATTTCTTTAAGAGGGGTTTTAATGGGCGCTACTCAAGCTCTTTAAGATGGGATAGAGCATGGTAATTGCTTTTTTGGGGCAACTATTCTTGATTCATTTTGAAGGGTAAAGTTAGAGGGTTACTTACTTTATAAGCCTCTCTTTTTGAGTTTGATTTTTTTGGTGTACAGGGTATCCCTGTAGTGAGCACAACTTTGTAATAATGCAGCTAGTTGTTGCTCGCTGGTGCTGGTAGCTGCAGGATTCCACAACCAATTTATATATAAAAAAGCTAAAACACTAATAAGACAAAAATTTTGTTTTATATGTTTTTATTTGTGTGAGCACGGGAAAAGAAAAAATAAACTCTCTCATTATCTAATGGTTCAGTTTTTAAACTGTATCAGGGGTCAAAGGGAATTCAATGGGAAGTTTGGAATAGCTTAGTATGGTCGAAATTAGGAAATATATAAACTCAGCCTATCAAAGCTCAGAAAACTCACTTCAAAATAGCTGAACAATGGATGGGGAGTTAATTTTAGGTAAAATGTACTCATGTGGTAACAAATTAATATCTCAGCCAATACCATTAGAGAAAATTTTTGCATTTTGGGGAACCCTCGCCAAGCCTATAAAAGGGTTGGTCTCTGCTTAGGTGTTTGCTTTATACTGGATGTAACCTGGAGAGAAACCTCCAATGGACTCCCCGAGTTCCTTATGTCATTGGGGCAATTCAAATGCCTGATTTCAAGCTATTACCCATTTAGTATTTGTAAAAGTGCTTTGATTTGCAGGGTTTCACTGAGAATCAACCAGGGTCTTTTAGTTAATAAAATCATTATTAATACTCAAATTGCTATGGTCATCATTGAAAACATGCAAATGTCTGACATTTCTCCCTTTCAGCCAGTTTTGACCCCAAACCTTCTTTTCCTAAAGCCAAGAGGCTTTTATCTGACATCATGCAAACAACCATAGAATTTGTATTTAAATGATTGGTTTCAATTAGTGCTTCAACAGGGATCATCCCTGACAATGTTGGCAAGTTTTCAATGGTAGCTTGATAGCTGATACATGGATTACTATAATGAATTGTTCAAGAAGAGGTGCTAAATGATTAGGGTCATTTTATGAAGATACAAACCGTTTTTAATGCTTGTCCTGGCGATAGTATGTAGGTGTAAGCTGTCAACATGGCCCATATAAAATTAGTGTCTGGTTCATACCACTAATAGATAGTTGCTGAATCATGAAGGTTACATTACAAAGGTTAATTTAGGAGAAGGAAGCCCCTGTGTTCAAGAGTTAATAACAATGGTTAAAGTTTATAGAGGATAATTGATTAATTTTTCAGTGGGCCAGCTGAAAATTTGTTCAACTTTTACCCTATAAAACCCCTAGTGTTTCTTAATAGAGCTGGACTCAACTGTTTAATACTTATTATAAACTACTTCTAACTTGAAGAGTAGGAGGCAATAAAATTCCAAAGTTAATTTTTAGGTTAGGCATACCATAGTGGGGTTAAAGCCATTTTTAAAAAAGAAACTTACTAGTTTTTGCCATACAACTAGTTTCCTCTCTATTTTTTCATAAGTCCAAGCTGTGCAGTAAACTTGCCCAAAATTTTACATCTAGTGCTCACTACAGGGGTAGTTGATCCGTGTTGAGCATAAACCATGTCCTCCATTGAAGGGAGATATCCAACATTTTTGGAAGGGGGTGGAGAGTGTGAACCAGACCACCCTAATGTCAACAGCTCAGGCCAATCTAACCAAAATGGAGGAACAAACTACCAAGTGAATGAAGAAACAAACTTATAGCAGAGGTCAATAAAATATTCAAAAAAAATTTTAGTTAGAGAAAAAACATACCAAAATTGTTAGGGATCTAATCATTTTAGATTTTCATTTAAAACAGAGGCTGTAAAAACTTGTTTATTACAAGAAATACATGGCCAGCTCCTGAGACAAGTACAGAGATGAAAAACATCTTTGTACATGTGTTCATGCGGAGACTGAAATTCAGGGATTAGGACTTATATAAAGATGAAAGCAATATGGAGAGCATTCAGACACACTTAAACTAATCCAACTTTCTTTTGATGCCAACTTTACAAAGACCTTAAAAAACATACTAACTGCCACTAGAATGGCTGGCCAGCTGGTCATCCTGAAAACAATCATGTGAAAATTAAAGATTTAGGGCCACCCCAAAATTGAAAACATTCTCATTATGATAATGCCTAGCTTTCTTTTAGTTCTTAAATGTCCAAGTTTAAATTCAGCACTTGCTAAAGAGCAGGTAACATTAATAATTGCTCAGATACTGATTGCCTTAATTTGGTATGACCCCATTTAAAGGGGATTATTAATCATATAGCAAGACAAAAAACGTGGCATTATGAAATTTTGTACCCTAAACAAATGTCTTACTGAAATCAAGAGTTTATGGGGATGCATTTCTGAAAAATAAACTGTGGGAGAATTCGCTGATCATATTTATCAAGAAAAACAAATTTTGATAAGAGCTAATAGAATGGGCAATTTTTAATGCTTGCATTGCAATGAAGTAAGTGCTCCAACCTTTCATTATAACATTGATCTATGCGTCATCATTTATCAACAATTATACCACCTCATATATAGTGGAGCACTTAAAAGAATCAGCCTCAGTTTTAAAGCTACTAAATTTAAGATTTAAACAACAACAAGCTTTTAACACAAATTTAGCAAAAAAGCCTCCATCTCAAAATAGATTTTGGCAACCAAGTGGGTAATACTGATGGACCAAAATGGCCAAACAATAAGCCGCGCATCACTTAAGACAAATGTAGTAATAGATGAAATTATGCTGCTCAGTGCTGTAGTAGGAAAAAAAGGATTAGGTGAACCTTAAGCAGGCTAAAATAAATTCCAGTGAAGAGTCAGGAAAAGGTCCTGCAGTCTAGATGCTGAAAAATTTAGATCTGCAGGTTTCCAAGTTATGCCATCAGCTCCAGAAAATTGACATCTTGACCTATTCGCTTATGAAACTGCTTCCCATCAGGGCATGGATACTAATATTAATGTGATAACTCAAGTGAAAACAAAGGCAATTGATCATGAAATTTATCAGAGGAAGATTAAACCTATGCTAACTAAATAATTAAAAAGGTCTTAACACTGATGATGCAGATAAATTGCAAAAAACAAAATTGGAAGATGTTAACATTTAGATATCTATCGCTATCAAGAAATCATTTACTGATATATCTGCCCACTTTATTCATAATCTAGATTTGACAACCAATGCCATTATATATTCAATAAACGATATTTTACAATAATTTTTGTTTAATTATGCTAAAATTTTGTTAACTGAGTGGGAGTAAGAGCCATTATCAATAATGGCGCTCTGATCAATATAGTTTCTAATAAACTAGAAAAAAGTCTGAATTTTTGCCAGATAATACATCAAAAGCAGTATGGGACAGAAGGCCAAGCCTTCTACTTTCTGTGGGGCTTATAGTGATTTACCCCTTTGTTTTGGGTCTCTAGTCATGTTCAATTCAGTGATTATCCTACTTAATCAGAATCATAATATGCTCTTCAGCACTGATATTATGCAAAAGTATGGAGTAAATTGTGACTTTGAGAATAATACTTTAATGATCTTAAGTCAGACGCTGCCATTGATTTACTATCAAAAAGGGGATGCTACTCTCAAAGGGAAAATAATTTTTTTAAATTTGGTGTATAAAGACGGCATCATTCCAGTTAGCTATAACCTAGCTATTAAAAATACAGTTTTTACCCAAATGCGTGAGCAAAAACTGAGGGATAACAATATGTAAAAGGAATTGACTATTCTACCTGGAATGCAGAAAGTGGTCAATACTAAACTGATGTTGGAAATTCTTGAGCAATTATATGTTGATACCAGGGTTCATTGATAAAATGTGGGGACTGAACCTTGGGTAGCTTCATGGATTCTGATATCTGTTCATGGGAAATTTGTATTTTACTAACTAATTTGGAAAACACGGGTCAAAATCATGCAAAATATTATAGTTGCATTTTCCTATATTGTCCTGATAATGGAGCTCCATTCTTTCCAAGAATTTGGTAAATATGAAGTGTGATTACCAGAACTTGCTAAAAATATTTAAGCATTATTTGCACAGGAACAATTTAACTGGATGAACAGATCACCAGAATGAAGTATTAGCTTTATTTTATAATACTGAATTATTTTAGCACAAGCTTATTACAATGTAGAATGCGCAAAAAATATTATATTAAATTGGCACCACAGAAGCCATCCAAATTAAATGAGGCCTATTCAGAGATCCAGAGCAGCTGAAGTAGTAGTTCCTAGGAAAAAGAAGTTTTTAGTGCATGGATTGATCATGCCTTCATCCAGTCTGTGGGCTAGCCCAATATTGCTTGTTAAAAAAAAACCTGGTCAAACAGAGTTGTGATCAACTATTGCCAGCTTTATAAATCAAATAAAAGATTTTTATCCCTTGCCAAGAATTGATGATGCATTGGATCAGTTAGGAAGGGCAAAATTCATTTTGGGAATGGACCTCATTTCAGAATATTGGCAGATCAATATGCAACCCAAGGATTAAGAGAAGTGTGCCATATTAATAGCACAAGGGCTTTACCAGCCTATGAGGATGCCCAAAGGCTTTTGTAACGCACCAACAACTTTTCAATAGGCTATGGATAATATATATCCAATCTCAAGATATCCTGTTGTTGTGAAATTTGTTATGACTGGACAATAATAATGAATTATGGATTGGCAGAATTTTGATTATCTGTTAAAATTGAAATGTGAGGATTTATTAATTTAATAAGATTTAGTTTGAGTCAACGCTAAGCAATCTGAGTTCATCCAAAATATGGGAATTACGCCAGAACTTCCAATAATGAGATAAGTATAATGAAAATGGAAAAGCTGAGTGGCTGAGTATATGGACTGGAAAATGGCCAAACAGATTAGCATAAAATGGGAAACAAAGTAGAAACATGGAGTTGTTTATTTGGTAGCTGTAGATTGATTCTGTGGGTTAAGACTATGAAGATTAAACAGTAATAGTATATCTGTCAGATAATAAAAGGTGTGATTCTCAGAGCTTTTGGTCTCCATTTTAAAAGTTTATTATATTTTCTGAGGGATAGCGATCATCATATCACTCTCCTGTTGTAACAATGGGTGTTAACTCCTATAAAACCTTTTAGTGAATTTTATCCCATTCTGCCAGATTTACAACACCTGTGTTTTAGTTTATTTAGATGACATTACAGTATTTAGTAAAATGTTTGCAGATAACTTGAATCACTTTGAAAGTTTTTAAGAAACTGATCTCTGAAAACCCCAAAATCAAGCCCGGAAAATTTTATTTCTTTAGGAGGAGCTAGAATATTTAGGCTTTGATAAAAACGCAGATGGATTTCAAACTCAAAAACATAAAGTTGAAGCTTTTAAATGGATGTCAACGCCAAAGAGTGTTAGCAATGTATAAGTCTATCTGAGAATGGTCAGTTGTTATAGCTGATTCACGAGGACATTGGAAAAATATCAGATCTATTATTATATTTGATTAACGATCCAAAAAAGGGTTTAAATGGATTGAAATGGCCAAAGGTGCGTTTAATAATTATATAAGTATTTGATGATGATCTCAATACTTATATTTGAATTTTAATCAACCATGTAATATATAATCAGATTCTTTGCTTATGGTTATAGGTGCCATACATAATCAAGTTGACAAACAAGGTGAAGATCACTCAGTGGCTTGTCAGCCATATTATATTAAAGGCTAAAAGGAACTATACATTAACTGAGTGTAGTTGTCTTGCAGTTATATACACTTGCAAGAAATTCATAACTTTATTTATGGGATGCATGTCAAGTTTGCAACATATCATGAATCACTTGGTTATCTGCCTAACTTAAGAGAAACTGAGAGGAGACTAGCCTGATGGGCCTTAAAATTTCAGGCTGTAACTATGAAATGGAAGTTTTGCCAGAGAAAGAAACCAAAATTACAATGGACTATCCAGACTGGTGGCAATTCTTGCAGATACAAGAATGTTCTGATGTTTTATTTTAACTAATGGTGAAAGGAGAATTGGAAGACAAGCCATCAGATTTTCAAACTGATCTAAGAAAAGCCATGGATTGAACGGAACAAAATTTGGCTAATTATTCAAACTAGTGATTAATGAATAGTCTTCTGTTCCTGAAACCATCCAAAAGTATGAAAATATTTTTGCACTGCTAGCAATGTTGACACCCATTGTGGCCTCAAAACTACTTTAGAGCGCATTCTCCAATATTAATCTCAGGAACAAAAAATATGTTGTGATGTTTTTTCTTTCCTGTTGCATGGAGTGTCAATTCCATAAACCATGCAAAATGTGGCTGAGTCTGGTTAATGTGACCAGGATTTGCCTGGCATATAATCCATCAATATCATGAAACCTCTTAGATTAGCATCAGGGGGATGCAATATATCATAGTTATGACTGATCACCTTATATGAAGGGTCAAAACTAGAACTATGGCTTGATTTAATGCTATGAATCCGCAAAGTTTATTCTGTATCAAGTGATATATTGGAACAGCTTACTTCAGGCTATATTAAGTGATAATGGAAAAAATTTTACTTACATTGTCATACTCCATCAAAAAAAGTTTTTTTAATTAAACAAAAGGATGGGGATATGTAATGAGTTGTACCAGTCCCATATTGGTCAGAGACAAATTGACTGGTTAAAAGAGTAAACGCTACCTTAACTGCTATTCTGCAGAAGCTAGTTGTAGAAAACGTCTGCTTGGGTCTAATACTTAAGTTTGTTAATGTTTGCCTATAATATAAGCTATCATTGATCAACTGGAAAAACACCCTATAAATTTCTCTGTGGCAGGAAAGAAGCTCTGCCATCAATTTCATAATCATCATTTTAATTAACATTGGAGATGAGTCCTGACCAATATTTTAATTGATTATCCAGCATTAGGTTCAATTTACAATCACAATCATAGAAAACCCCTTAAGAAAAGGATCAAGGCCAAGAAGTACAATAATAACTAATTTAACACCCATAAAAGTATATGAGATTGGAGATAGAGTACCCTACTGTGATACATATGAATTTGGGAGCTGACATGATATGATTCCTAATGGATGGTGCTTTTTGAAGTAATTCAAAATTGGCAACAGATGCCTATACAATAAAAAAATCTCAATGATCATATAAATGGTTGAGTTCATAGTAAAAATATACTGATAAATAAATATATTAATAATAATAGATATTTAAAAAATTTAAGATAATATAATTATATATGAATATATATGTAAAAAATATAAAAAAATGAAGTACATTAAAATAAATTTTCTCAGTAATATCTCTTGGGGATGGTCTTATTTTTGATACATCTTTTGTAAGTCCAGGGAAGAATCTCATATGCTTGTTCAAAGTTGTTTTTATTTTTTGTCCAAAAAAGGTCTAAGCAGGCCAGCTTCCCCCCATCTCCCAGAGAGGCCTCACCCATGTGGTGGACGAGCAGTGGGTCACAGCTTACCATTTGAGAATTTCGCCATCCATCTTTATTAACAACAGGGAATTGGTATGATGGATTGAGTGAATCTGCTTTGAGGTTTCACAAATTAGGGCTAGCATGGGGTGAAGGGGACAAATGTAGCTGACAGCGGCAAGCCTTTGGACACATTTGCTAATAACCTTGCACCTTTGGTGAATAAAGCCAATAGCATCAGATTTTTGGCAAAAACAACTAACAGCATTGCCTCCATCAGCAAAAATACCCATAAGCTTTGAACTCACCCAATTGGCATCGAATTTCAATCTGCTAAACCCCACATGGCCAAAAGGATGCAAGTTCAATCAGGTGTGGGTGGGTTGGGCATCTAAAACCTGTTCCTGACCCCTTAGGTCTGTCCCTACAAGGGGTGGCCTTGGGAGGCTCCCATTACCCATGGAGAGAGACATTGTCACTCAAGTTGGCATAATCATGGCAAAGCCACAATTTGAATATCTGTGGATGAACTGATGACAACTCAGCCGCCTATGAAACTTTTTAAGTTTTTAAAATTAACCAGTTTTCCCTACTCAAAGTTCTGCCAAGTTAGGTCAAAACTTATGGGTCCCAACCCATGCGTTTCATAAGATGTTTTCCAATCAACTATCCATAGAAACCATCATACCACACTGGGAGGATTGATGGTACATTTTCTTCATTAAAATTTTATTAAAATTTCTAACCACAAAACCATTTTTTGTTTAAATTGTTCTTTTCCAAAACCCTGATACACCTCTAACATGAAGTTACAGGGCATGCAAAATTGGGCCATAATGGTTATGTTGAATACATTGTTGACTCTACAGTTAATTTGGGACTATCATATTAAAAACTTACTGGAACTTTCCCCACTTTCACTGGCAATAGCCACCAGGATATCAGCATATATGTTCAAAATTATCCCCACTTTAGGAAAAGATCTACATTATAACCCAATAGCACCATTACAAGTTCTCCCATGGCAAATCCAAACCACTCAATTTAATCTTATTTTTCCCACGCTCAGGCCTGTGAGCCCTATGGCTGCAACAGCCTGGCTTTTCGCTAGGTTGCTTTTTACATGTGCAGCACATTGGCACTCATAATTATTTTTTCCCAGTCCATTAAAACTTTATTCAGAATGTAGTGCCCCAGCATTCTGACTTGGCTTTTATGTAACTTTAAACCCCAACTAGAAGGCCATTCTAAATTTTATCTGCCGTTTTCCTGCCATATTTGACTGTCCATTGTTCCCAGAATTTCTACCCTCCTCTTTGGAATGGGCGCAGCAGTGGTTACTATCTACTGACTAATGAGCTGTCAGAGGCCTGCCTTCTGTTGTTTATCTGGTTGATTGTCAATTTTTTGAGCAGCATCTGGATAGGCTTGGAGGAATTTCTCCATGACTGTACTACCCCATTGCCCTTCACTTTCCCCTCAACCTACTTTCAAGTAGTAGATTTGGTTGTTTCCTCTTATGAGGTTGTGAATCAGGTTCTCAATGTTTAACCAAGTTGCAGATGCAGCCTGGAATTGCACTGAAAAGTGCCGTTTCACTGACAAATGCTAAGCAGAGCGTGGCTCTTCTGATTGCAGTTGAAGATGATGCCTGCCGGTGGGTGCAGGGTCTTTTGTATTCACTATTTGGGCAGGCGACACCACCTAACTTACAACATTAGTTTCAGCAGCCTTGAAATCTCCTGTGCCGCGTCCTGATTCCTGTTCCATTTATTATTTATAATTGCTAAATCCCCTTCCTGGGCTTCCTTTGTTGTGGCCTTCCATAAGTTAAGAACAATGCTTGAAAACCCCTTAAATTTCATCCAAGCTATTTTCTGAGCTCGTTGGATTAGGTCTCCGCCAACCATGCTACTTGATCTGCCCCTATGCAGACAGTGGTACAGATCAGCATGGTAGCGAATTCAATTAATATGATACTTTCACCACAACCCCTGCGCTAAAAGTGGTAACTTCATGATTAGATTTGCCAAATTGGCATTGGTTTCTGAACCCAAAATCAATTAAGTATCCATCTTGGTTCCAGTTGCCAACATGACTCTTTCCACAGGGATGGTTATCCACAGCTCACTAACTCCTTATATGACAGAAGACCATCTGGGGGAGTATGTGATCCAACCCCTTTCTTACACCAATTTCACTCCTGCAAAGCCTGTTCGTCCTTTTTGATCTAGTTACTATTCTACTTTGTCAGCAGAATCAGGTGCAACCTCCAAAAATAAAATTACACCTAATTTTATCACCCATGGAAATTAGAATTAAGGAAATAAGGTGTCCTATAAGGCCCTGGTTGACACAAGTGTATTGGGTAACTTCATGAGTCTGAAGTTTACCTAGAAGCTCTAAGAAGATTTGGACCTGGGGCCAGAGATGTTGTTCATGTAAACAGCTTACAATCCATCTTTCAAGTTTATGGCGTCCAGTGCCATTCTCAGTTCATTAGTTTGTTTTCTGAAATATTTTCTCTGTGATTCCTGACCTCATGTTAACAGTAATTTTTGGTGTAGGTAAATGGCGTCATCAGCAAATGAGAATCCTCCTGGATAACAAAATGATGTCATTTGCTAATTCCTGGTGTAGGGCAAGTTTCCATTGCTTGAAACTCTCATTAAAGCTTGAAGCTGAGGGTCTATCATGACCCACTTTCTCCCAATGGGCCAGTTGCCAGATTTTCCTGTAGCGTTGATGAGCTACCATAGCATTTTTGATTCTGAAAGTCTAACCGCCTTCCCCATATATGGAATCAATTCTATCTTCAGACAAAGGTGGAGGTGGTAAATATAAACTGCCCATTGTACCCACATACAATAGAGGAGGAGTTGATCTTGATGATTGATTAGATGGCATGATGAGAAGGGGTGGCTATTCAAGGAGACAACTCCATAGTTACCTCACCCATTGTCCTTTCCCAAAAAAGCAGATTATACTTTACCCTGCAACGATACGGCCACCTCAACAAAATATAACAGTTCATGATTCCTACCCACTTACGCTGAATCAGACAATTGGTTAAGCAAATTTGAAGTCAGTTTAAACTTGAAACTTAATATAATAAAGGCTTATTATCAAATTGGGGTAGTAGAAGGTCATAAATGGCTTACCACTATCCATACTAGGCAAGGTATATTTTCAATTTTAATTATTGCCTTTTTGGATTTAAGAACGAGCCTGCAAGATCCAAAGGTTGATTGATAATGTTCTAGGTGTTATCCAATTCTCTTACGCGGCTGCATATATCTATTATAGCCTGGCACACTCCCCCATTCACAAACAGTTGCAAAAAATTGGAGGCGGTGGTAAATGTCCTACATAAGGCCAGTTTGTTTATCAAGCCTTCAAAATGCAAATTTTATCTAGAGTGTCAGGAAGTTGATATGACTGGACAATATGCTACCCATATTAGTGGATCGAAAGGGTAATTGAGATGAGTTTTGAGATTTATAAAAAGGGATACACAAATTATAATCGAGTAAAAATGAGGACATTTGGCAAATCAGGAGGAATTACACCGAGATTTAATGCAAACAAGAGCAACTCAAAAAAAGGAATAAGAATAGAAGATTACTAAGCCAAGGATGCATCCAGCTGGGGAATTGAGGTATGAAGAGCCTGATGGAAGATTAAAAGGGGATAGTCTTTTACAAGGAGCGAGTGAGCGCAGAAAGGTCTGCAAGAATATTATAGTAAAAAGTAGAAGTAAGGGGTGATAGCTCCATATATATTATCAAGTTTTATTGGAAGAATCAGCGATCCTCATATCATTCAATTTGGTTTCTCAGAGGCTAATACCCTGTGTAAATCCAACTTGGTGACAGCGGACCCAGATGCCAAGAAATTTACATGGAAAGAAGTTGCCTTCTTAGGTGATCTCATCTTAAATGTTGGGTACAACATTCTGCTAATAAACTGAATGCCACCCGTGAATGGCTGATTCAAACAATTCAGAAACAACTGAGAAGCTTCTTGTGTATCATATTCCTGAAAAATTTGACTTCTCACTCTTGCAGTTGGATGCATCATTGCAGCTGCTCATGGGTAAAAAGTGTTCTCTTCCTCTGGACACCCAAGTGTCAGCGGGTATCAAAAAAATAAAGGAGGTGTTCTTGTCACCACCGTCCTTAATATGTGTATTTCTAAAAACCCTACATTGTTACATGTGATGCATCTTCCACTGTGGTGGGGCTGTCCTGCTCCAAGAGCACAATGGGTCTGAATATCCAGTTGCATACTTTTCTCACAATTTTTCCCCCAAAGAGCAATCCTGGGCCGTTTATAACAAGGATCTGGCTGCCGTAGCGTTTGCCTTGATTCACTGGCGGTAAATCTTACAGGGGCTCATCATGAGTTGATGTGCTGAAAGAGAACCAAGCACACCTACATTTCTTTAAGCTGCAGAAGTTAGCGCACTGATAGGCTCGAACCTGCTGAGACTTGTGGAGCTTTAATTTCAGATATGAGTCTGTAAAGGAAGCATTGGATGTACTTCCTAACTTTTTTAGTTTTAATCCTGCACTTTATTCAGCTGAAACGGATGAGGCGGACCTTTTTACGGTTATAATGCCAAACCCAGATTTTGGCCATTACTCCTCCTGTGGTTTCATTATCAGATCTAGGTCCAGACACCCGCTTGCTTTCACAGATCTTAGCGGCGCAGATGTAATGTGTGGAGAGAGTGAAACTTTTAGAACAATTGTCTCTTCCAACTTCCAAGCTTCACTCTATTGTCAGGTCAAGGGGCTTATACAGTTGATGTTTCTTTTGTGGGTTCCTCCTCTCCTCTAGATCAAAGTCATCCAAGCTCATCAAAATCCCCTGCATTTGGTCACCAGGGGCAAGAAATGCATAGATTAAGTGTAGCGCACCTTCAATAGCCAGGGCTGCCAAAGGATGCTCTGGCATGGATCACTAACTGAATAACTTTTTGTGGGCAAATTAGACCGGTTTGGAAAGAATGGACCCATTTAACCTTTTTGGATGGAAGAGGGGCAGTGGACGTTAATGTTTGTGAAATTTATTGTTAAGTTCCTAGCTTTAATGGGTTCACAGCGGCTATGGTAGTTGTAGACTGCTTTACTAAATTTGCCTTGTTATCCAATGATCCTCCACCATCACCTCTCAGTAGAATGCTCACATTTTTCGTGAAGCACGTGCTCTCTATGTTTAGACTCCCTCAGGAAATCATCAGTGACCGCAGTACACATTTTATGGCATGGTTTTGGAATAGCCTCTTAGCAATTTTGAAATTACGCCCTGTTGCTTCACTGCATACTATTAACAGTCAGATGGTCAAACTGGATAGATAAATAAAATCTTGGAACAGTACCTGTAGTGCTACGCTGCAGCTGCTCAAGATACCTGAGCGGACGTTCTTATGCTCACTAAGGTTTCATATGACAACGGAACTCATGCCTTTTCAGTTTTCACCTCATATGAGGCTACCTTGGGGTATAATCTGATATTATAAATTGGCATGTGCCTTCATATGGAGGTACAGCTGCAGCTGAACATGCTCAGAAATTTTATGCCACCCAGTTCTTGGTTTTGGAAAACTTGACCAATTCCATTATTGATTATAAACTGATTGCAGATTGGAAGCGTCTCCTGGCGCATGAGATAAAGGTAGGTTCACACATCTTGTTGGACATGCATCATCTGTGCATGAAAATGTTCTCACATAAGTTTGTGAGAAAATGCTCAGGCCCCCATTTGGTGGAAGTTGACCTGAGTAATGGCGTTTTCCACTCGAAATTGTCATCCAGCTGGGAGCCACATCCCATCTTCCATGGCTTACAGTTGTCCAGTTTAAGGGGACAATCCTATCAGAAACTTAGACTATTGTGATTGAGCGCTTGGAGGAAGATCATTCAACGCCATATTAGCTTCCTGACGCTCCTGCAGATCATTTCAACATTTAGCCGCTTGGAAAGGCTATACAGCTTACAATTATAACTGGGTTGGCGCTTGGGAATGTGCCAAATGTTTTGAGCTTGTTGAGGCTTTCCAAGCTACCCATTTCAATGATTCATGCCTTCCCCCAAAGATTGTGATTCTGATGACAATCAAGTCACCCAAGGCTCACAAAAACTTTGCTCTCATTTAGTTCTCCGGTGGTGGCGCTCCCCCTTGAGGAAAAGGGAAGGATGATGTAAGTATGGGGGAGCTTCCCCTATGCTTGAATGGGTGATTTTCACTTTACCATACCAAAGAAGGTTTAAGAAGGCCAGCTGCCCTCCTCATCTCTTAAGGTGACCTTGCACTTCTAGTGGACGAGCAGTGAGATATGGCTTACCCTTTAAGAAGTCCTCCACCAATTTCTGTACTATAGACTGGTAAATTTTATGGCGTACTGAGGTAATCTGCGTCAAGTTTTCAGCAAATTGGGACTAGCATGGGGTGAAGGGACAAATGTAGCTAGCGTCATCCCTTTGGCCACAAAGGCTGAAAGCATTGCACCGTTGTTGAACAAAGACAACAGCATCAAACCTTTGGCAAAAACAGCTGACAGAATTGGGCCATCAGAAAAAATAGCCATTAGTATCAAACCTACCCTGTTGGTATTAAAATCACAATCTGCCTAATTTAACATGGCCAAACAGACTCCAGAGCAATCAGGTGCGGGTGGGTTGGGCATCACAAACCCGTTCCTGACCTCTTAGGACCGTCTCTAAATGAGGTGGCCCTGGGAGGCACCAATTACTTGTAAAATGAGACGTCACTGCTTAAATTATTACTATCATGGCAAAACTGCTATCTGAGCATCTGTGGACAAACCAATGATAACTTGGCCTGCCGCTGACACTTTCAGAGTCAGTTTCAATTTACCAGTTTCCCACCCACACAAAGTTATGCCAGATTAGGTAAAAATTAAAGCTAATCCCAAACGTTTCATAAGCTATTTTAATCTATCATCCATATTGAAAGATTATACCACATTAGGAGGTTTGATAGTTAATAATCTTTATTATAATTCAATTGAAAATTATCTTACCATATATCCTATTTTCTGTTTAAATTTGTTCTTTTCCAAGACCCCGTGACAATCCTTATATGGAATTACAGGGCGCGCAACAATTGGTCCACACAGTAACGTTGAGGACCTTTTTGCCTTATGCAATTAATTGGGCCTACCATGTTAAAACCTTCCTAAACTTTCCCTGATTGCGAAAGGCAATCTGCCACCAAGATTTTGGCTTTTTTGGGAAAAAGTTCCCTGCTCCAGGTAATAATATGAATTCTCTCCAATATCACCATTAAAATTTCTCCCATGGGGAAATCTAAACCACCCAATACAATCCCACACTTTTTCATGCCAAGGCTGTGGGTTCTGGAACAGCAACAGCCTGGATATTTGGCAGTTTTTTTTACATGTGCAGCACATCAGTGCTCATTGTTTACTTATCACCCAACCACAATTATACGCGTTTAATCAGATGTGCCCCTGGTATTCTGGCTCTCCTTTTGAATGTTTCTACACCCTTACAGTAATGCCAGTCTAAACTTTATCTGCTGCTTTCCTGACATCTTGGGATGAGGCATGTTGAATGACAGTAGTAGTGAATAAGTTAACAAAATTGATTTGAGAGCAAAAATAGCTAGGGCTAAACCAAATTTAAAACAAAGATTTTTGAGTGGGTTCTGAGTCCTTTAAGGAAAGCAATTAGGGGAAGAGAAATATAAACGTCTGTACTGGCTTAGCGCAATAATCCAGCTCATGGAGGAAAAAGTATTAAATGATGAGGCATTTGGGTATTACAAATATATTTATATATGGCAACAGCAATGAAAGCTTGGTCTTGAGTGCTTACCAGTGAGCTTCATTGAGACCACTGGACATGTGGACTGTCATGGTGCAAGGGATACTGGAGGTAGGTGATGAATCGTGCCACTTATAAGAGCCAATATGGGGTAATATTGATGATAAGCGTCAGAGATGAGTTAGTTGTGCTTGAGCAAATGGCATCTCATAGGCAACATCTGCAAGATTCCTGGAACCAGAAGCAAAAAGAACAATGGCTTTCAAGGGACACCAGTAGCTTTCTGGTCCAGCTATGAGGGACTTGGCTGTCAAAATAAAGGGCGTAGCTTGGAATATCTCAATCTAATATATGGTTAAGATTGTCAAGGGTAAGGGCTTCAGAAAGAGTCTCAGCAAGTTTCATTCTATTTTCTCATATGGGAGCTTGAGAATTTTATGATTGATAAAAAGTAATTATTCAAAAGTACCACTGGCTTGTAATATTGGCCTAATTAAAACAGAAACTCTGAAGCAAATCTGAGTTGTCACTAAATGAATAATTGATCATAGAATGCATATACTAATTAGGCTTGTTGAATATTATGGTATTAGCTTAGAACGGAGCAAAATCAAACAAAGTGATAAAGTTCACTTTAGCAAAAGGCGAAAGGGGGAGTATTTGCCATAACTTGTTTGAGATTATAGCCAGCCTAGTTTCTTTAGAAACAGATACTGTTTATTGTAATCTAGAAAAAGGACTACCTAAATCTGCTTGACTTGTATCTTGGGCTCACATTAAGGCATAAACAATATTTTTTAAGGTGGAACAACTCATTACTCAGAAAAGATGGACATCTTCATCAGAAAGATTCTGAAGATAATGTTGATACTTAGAGTTAGATGAACTTGACATATGTGCTGTAAATTCTTTTTTCTCGTTGCAAACACTTTTTGCAACATATTTGACTTATGACCATTTAAGTTTGATAATCTCTTAGAGGAAATTATTATGAATAACGTCGGGTAGCAGTTGTGTGAGTAAAGTTAATGGCACAGGTGCAGGCCCCAGACCATTCAAAATTCATAAACGCCCCAGCAACACTGGCGGCCTTTATAAAAATAAAAGAACCTGTGGTTAGTGTTTCCCCAGAAATTTTGGCCAGGAAAGTGAGATGTAACCAGTTTATCAGTATTCAGCACTCCCAGCCCCTGTTGTCAGTATACCATGGGGTTTGAATGTCCCTGATATCCAACAAATGGCGCTCTGGGAAAAGTACTTTGTTGATGTGCACAACAATTTCCTGAACGCAGTATGCCACACTGCACTACATGCCCCATGTGTGGCTAAATCTTGGTTTTGAGAATAAACAAAAAGTGGAAAAAGCTGCACAGATGTGTGTGGTGGTAGACCTCCCAGATGGTCAATTAGTGTTCAAGATGAGGCATACTTGTCAGACCAAATCTAATCAAACTTTTTGTTATATTCGATTTTCTCCCCACTACTATTAAGCGCATAGTGCAGGAGCACACCTAATGGCTGGGATTATGGCATATGAGGAAATTTAATCCTTTGAGATGCAACAATTTAGGATAATGCTGAACCTGTGCATGGACAATTAATCGCTGTACTCACCACATCCCCAGTTGTTGTGGAAGATTTGACTCAAATCCCCCAACTGCAATTGTGTGCATTGAAGACAGGAATCCCACCCATTCCATGTCACCGTGGATAGCGTGCCCCCTATCTGAACCTTTTGCTACACTTTTGGCCACAAGGCCCACACATGCCCATCCAAGGAGGGCATCACACAAAATGAAATCATACCCAAAGCAATGAGCAGTGCAGATACCCACTATGAACCAGCCATATATACTGATGCCACCTTCCTGTGGGGCATGTTGAGGTGTTACATTCAGGTCAACCTGTGTCCCTTCAGGAGCATAAGAAGGCCAAGAAGCCCTGCAGGGCAGCGGCCATAAGTGCATCAGTGATCCTGCCTGCCTAGACCCAGGATGACATTGAGTCATTTGCTGTGGAAGAGGCTTGTGAGTCCATCCACAAATCAGATTGGGATGATTAACATGATGCCCTGATGGATGATTTGTATCTCCAAAAATTAATGTTACCAAGCCTAATTGAACCTGATTCTCCCACCCATTTCCTTAACAAACTTGTGTAAACCTGCGATGATGCACCACAGGAACACAGCAATGCAAAAACTTGAACCAAATCAAAAAGAACTCCAAATCTGAGTACTAAAAAAGAACTCCAAATCTGAGTACTAAAAAAAAAAACTCAAAATCTGCACCTACCTCCAACGTGATGAAGTCCCATAAGACTGCTTATACAGACCAAAAAGTGCACAAAACGCGGTCTGCAACTACAGCTGCTGTGAAAGCAGCAATGGAAGGCTTAGGGGGCCCTTCCTCCCATACCTAATGTGCAATTGGGAGAGCCTTCACAATATGGACATTGAACAACGCTGGACTCAAGGCCTCACCTTCCCAGCTAGGAAACTGAGAAATTTAAAAATAATTTACCTGTTGACATCTTGACTATTCAGAAAAGCCACTGTCCACATGGTGCCGGGGAAACATGGGCAACCATGCTCCTCCGCTTCCCTTTCCTTTTGGTTACCGCACTGTGTGGGTGCTTATATGTGCAAACCATAATTTTAAATTTATTTATAAACAACTACCTTCATGGCCATATGCTTGTGGTGTCATTTTCGTGGGATGCTGAAGTGCACGCTATCATTAATCTTTATGCCCCAACTAGTGCGTGGGCTCACTGGGAATTCCTCTCAGCCATTTTTCCATCCTAATTCATCCTAAACCGTTTGTGGTTGGCGACATGAACTGCTGGGCCAACCCAGCTACCAACTGTGGCCTTCAGCGCCTTCCCCCCTTCTGGGGCACATAGAACTTCACATTCTAAAAGCCACTTTGGGGCTGTTTGATAACCTAGTTAAACATGCACCGCTGCTCCTCAACATGTCTCACCCATGTGCACACCATCAGTTGAGTTCAATGTCCCACATTGACCTTATTCTTGCCCAATCGAAATTTTGGTCTCAGGTTGCACATTTTACAATGGCGAAAATTGATTTCTCTGACCACAGGTTGGTATCAATTTTATTCTCTTTAATGCACCCAGCCACACAGGCGCCAAAGTGGTGTAAGCTTTATTCAACTGAGATTAAGTCACCTAGGTTTCCTCATAGGTGGATACTGAAACTTTGGCATTGGAGTTCACCACAAAGTTCTGTGCAGAACTGCTTTCTACATTGTCAACCTTCAAAGTGAACACCATCTGCCAGGCATGCTACCTATCATCGCGCTGCTTTTGGGCTGCCTCAGCAGTCATTATGCGCATTCTCACAGAGATGGACCACCTGGAGTCTAAAGTACCTGTTGCAGGTTACAGCCTGGCTTGGGGTCGCAAGTGGGCCAAAGTGTCCGCTCGCCTCAATGTTCTGGTAAGTCAACACAAAAACCACATTGTGTGCATTATAAGGCAAAATATATATCTCAGGTGACATGTGCTCGGCTTATAATTTACCAAATTCATTGCACCATGTCAGGGATTAGCCTGCACATAGGTGAGGCAACTGGACCACTCCATCACAGATTCTCTGGTCAAAGGGACATTTAAAGTTCAAATTATTACTCCAAATGTATTTCTCTGATCTAGTTGAACTATAAAGTTGACAAATTTTCACAAAAAAGCACATATCCACACCATTTCCAATTATCCAGAGTTGATGATTTAATTTTCTTGGGATAAACTCTGGTATGCCATTAGAGGTGCACCGCACAGGAAATTCCCTGATCCATATGGGATTCCTTATTATTTCTACAAGAGATATATCAATTATTTCGCCTATTTGCTGCTTGCCCCAATGAACAGGTATTTGTTGGAAATGCGCCTCCTTCCTAGGGGGCCAGGAGGCGTACACTATAATGCTGTATAAAAATGGGGATAAGCTGGACTTGGCCAACTGGTACCCCATTTCTTTTACTAACACTGATTATAAGTTATTTAGTAAAATTATGGCTAACCGCCTAGGGTTAATGGCCTTTAATCTCATTTCCTCTAAACAATTTGGTTTCATTTACAAGCGGTCTATATAGGACAACATCCACACTGTAGCCAACGTCTGCCAATCCACGGCTACTGGGGCACTTGTTTTTTTAGACCAGCAGAAGGCTTATGATAGAATCAACTTGGATTACCTCA
Organism: Massospora cicadina; assembly: GCA_022478985.1. Taxonomy (NCBI): domain Eukaryota; kingdom Fungi; phylum Entomophthoromycota; class Entomophthoromycetes; order Entomophthorales; family Entomophthoraceae; genus Massospora; species Massospora cicadina. Next base: position 209,097 of record JAKSZP010006589.1, read on the forward strand.
AAGCCTGCCTCCGCATGTTCCACCTCCCTCATCTGTTCATTAATTGGGTGATTTTGCTAATGGAATTTGTCTCAATGGCTGTGCGTGGCCCTGGCTTCCTCACTGACGTAGTTCGCCCTCAAAGGGGACTCAATAAAGTGGACCCTATGAGGCCACTCTTATATAACTTCAGCCTTGACTCACTTTGTGCGCAATGTGAATGCCCACCTTACTGGTGTCCATGAGCAAGGCTAAGCACCAAATAAGATGTTGGCGTTTGCTGATGATTATGTGGTTGGTGTGTCTAACAACCAAGATGCATGCGCAGTTTTAAAATACTATCCAGGTTTATTTCAGGGTAAGTAACACTGCACTTAAAGCTTTCAAAACCAAAATCATTCTCCTTGGCCGTTTTCAAGCCCGCTGGTCATCAGCTCCCCGTTTCCTACCTGCTCCAACAGCTAGCGCACAGGTTTGATTGTGACGCCCACTCCCTACTGCCACGCTTTTACTCTTTATGCCAAGGCCCACAGTTGGTATAGTATGCCATTTGGGTGTGTGGCTGGAAATGGGAAGGTACACTTTGTCAATGATGGAGCACCATATACTAGACAATGTCACAAAACGCATCGCTTCCCACAGAGCCCACCAAGCTTCCACACAGGCAAAGTTGTTCTGGCCGACTCTATGCTCCTATCTAGATTTTGGTTTGTGGCTCATGCTATCTCCTTTTCCCTAGCTTTCTTCACCTCGTTATATGCCATCCTGTAAGGGTGGCTTTAGTTAAGCCTCCCATCGCCAATGGCCTGTATGTCTTGTTTGGCCCTCTCCATAGTAGTGGTATGAGCCTGCTCAACTTTGAGGCCCATTCTTCCAAAATACTTGGCACCTGGATTGCTGCAGTCACCCAGCCCATACTCCTTAACCAACACTGGTCACGCCGCAACCCATTCCAATTTCTTCTGCACCCTGGGCCTCAGCAACCCTTCCCACCCCTATTCTCTGTTAAATTATCTTTCCTCACATTCCTCTGCAGCAGGCCACATAGGACGCCGCCCCACTTCAAAAAAGTCTCCTCTCCATGCAGCGTGCTGAGTGGATAATTTTCATCAGTGGGCACACTGCCCAGAGGGGTCACCATACTCCCCGCTTCACATAGGAAGACAAGGCCAAGCCGTTTTGAACAGTGTGATACCAAGGGAGCCCCCTATCATGCTCAGGGTGGATTATCTGGACATGTTGGACATCCACTACTCCATTAAAACTTAGAAAGCAATATGAAAGTACGCCCACCAACCTCTTTTGCAGCCACATGTTTATTTCCATGTTTGCGCTGCTTAAAACTGGGTTATTATACCGCTAAGCAATCCAACGTGTCACACTCCTCGTGAGTTTTGTGTGACCAATATAGGACTTTGGTCCATCACCTGGAAGAGTGCCCTACGTCACAAGCGATCTGGCATGAGGTTCAGCATCTCTTTCGCCAGTTTCATACACAGCACTTTAGCCTATCAAAGAACATCTTGGCCTTTTCCTTGGATTCCACTATACCATCCTCCAAGCCTTAGTGGTATCAATTGCAATGTGGACTATCCACGTGGTTCTATTGGATGCCATTTCAGGCACTACTCCCACCCTCCAGGAAGCTGTACGCCAATTCCAGTCATACCTTTTGGACCACTTTCAAGCGTGGTTGTTTGTTTACCTACCATCCTGTCAAAGCCAGTTGGTCTCATCTTTGTTTCCAGTTTGATTCATCACTTCAGACCCTTTCCTCCATACATTCTCAATAGTGGCGCAATCTTCTACTCATAATACCCCTCTTCCTTTATTTGGCGTCCTCAATGGCAACAGGAGACAGCATTAGCTTCTCTGGAGTGCCTCTAGCTTTTATTTAGAGCTTGTTCCTTTACTTATTGGAAGTGTACATCTCATGGTCTGCTTCCCAAAATAAATTTAAATTTAATAACATATGTTCTATATTTTCTGGTTAACTCAGGTGGATGTTTTTAATTTTATAATTGTCCAAAAAATTCATCTCAGTGTTTAAGCCAATTTTATTCTAATTTCTGGTAAATATTATTTATAGCTTATAAATTAAAGTAATTGAGGTGGGTTGACCTTGAAATAAATATAACATGTCAAAATATTTTATAGCCGGTACAGGTTTTAAACATGTGTTGAACAAAAACTTGAACCAGAGTGAAGCAGGAATTACCCTGCCAGGCTAAACACCCTATATAGCTTTTTAAATTAAGCTTTTTAAAGTTTTTTAAAATTAATATTAAATTTCTTAGAGATGGTTGCCAACTGTTGAAATTGGAGCAAGGAATTAGATTCCAACTGCAAAGGTTAGTACACCAACAACTCAAAGTACTATTGTAAAATATTTTGAACAAAAACACAAAGAGAGAGAAAAATCTTAATAATGGGGGTTTTATTTAAGTGCATTGTTGGGGACTCAACTACGTTGACTGAAGTTAAACAAGGTTGAGATTCAATATCTTGGTCTAAAGAGATTGCAAAATCTACTTCAGAGATATCTGATTTTATGACAGACCAATAATCAACTCTTCAAAGTTATCAACCTTCTCTAAAGGATGATGCTAAGCTACCTGATGAGAAATAAACTCATATAAGAAGGTTGGTATCATCAAATAAGAATCTTATCAGATCTGGCCTTTATAAGTATGGTATTACTAATCAGCAATATTGGTCATTTAATAAAAAAGATCTTACCTCAGGTGCATCCCGAAAATCACAATCATACCTATTAAATCTATCCCTATAAATATCCCTCATTCTTAACTAATAAAGTAGCACGATATTTGTCTTGCATAGCCTAATTTGGTCTCTTTTTTTATACTAGATGCCTAATGAATTTTTCATACAGGATTCTATAGTTTCCAACTGGATCAACTATAGCTATTGAACTAATTTTGAAGCAATTGTGTTGATCTTTGCTAGAGCCATGGAACTAATAGTTTCATAGCCTTTGGAGCACCTGCTAATCGTAATTTCTACAAAATTCCAATACTGGTGCACCCTGCCAGGTCTGCTTCCAAGGTTACCTGGTAAGAACATACTTTTACAACAATGAATATGTCTAGCAAAGAATGCCCCTCTTCTGAGGAATCGATGAGTATTACCCAATGGGTACACTCCAACAGGCAAATGATGCCTTCCTCTAATACAAATAATCTGCAATTTCAAGCTTCTATGGACTTGTCCATCTAGAGTCCTGACCAAAAAAATTATCAGACTCAAGCCGCAAATGTAGAGTAAATGTTCAAAGGCTTGATAAGGAGGTTATTTCAGCTTATTGATCATCCTAATCGTGCCCAAGCATCTAAAGTTGCTTAAATCATGATGAACTTATACAATCGAGTTGGGTTACAGCCTACTGAAGTTGATTTAGCTAGAACAGAGCAGTAACTTTGGCATTATGTACATCCTGCTATTCACCATTAACTCCAAATTTCTGAGTTGCATCATCTTGAGATCCAACGCCAGTTGACTTTGGCACGATTTCACTCTCAGCTTATCTCCATTTTATGAAATGGCTTCTAACTTTGGATGGGATAATTGGGAAGCCTTTCTTGATGATAGAAGATAAATAAACAATATAAATAATCAGTTAGTGATAATTGATAATGGAGTTGTGGAATACATCGACCAAGAAGTATCTCAGCAAGTTAGCGATGTCACTAACCCTATTCACCACCGTATCACCTCCCTTAAGGATGAGATTACAAGACAAATGGAACAATTTCAGGTCAAACATAAGAGCGCTTTGGTGAGCTCGATGGGCTAGTCCAACATCCTGTCCAAATGGTGTGTATTATCAGAGAAGGTATACCTGGCCCTGTTTTTCCTCCTAGACCACTGGGACCACCTAGTTCCCCTTTATTAACCCCGGGACTCCTGGTGAATGTGGACCTCCTGGTCTGGTGGGTCAACAAGGCCTACTGGGACCAGAAGGTAGAGATGAGTCACAATGACCCCTGGGACCTCTGAGTCCCCCTGGCTCCTCGCTTCCAATGCCCAATTCTGAACCTTTGATTCTACTAGTATCAAGAGTACAAACTTTAGAAACCCAAATCTAAGCCGTAGCTCAAGGGTGTTTCTTATCATTGGAAGGCCTCCCAACTGATCCTGTTTACTCATTAACCAACTTATTTGATGGCGCAGATAATGCTCATCGTCTATGGAATGCTAACCAAACTATGCAAGAAACCCAGATTGCAAAGCTACAGGATTCCATTGAAAAGTTATCTGCTAAATGCGGAGTACTTAGAAACAAGCAGAAAGAGATGATCACTGCGATTTCTAACTTGAATCAAAAACTCGTGAATGATCATTTTGCTCAATGGGTCATAATTTACAGGAGGACCCCAATCATCAAGGAAACAAGTTGATCAAATTCCCACTCAAGCTTCTATCCCAGAATCCAAACCCCTGAAGCTGATCCAGTCTTGATATCAGGTGTACATGTTTTGAGTAATGAGCCCACTGCCTTTTTTTAGCACTAGATGGTCCCATGAGCCCACTACTTTCAAACCTAATTTTAAGGATAAGTTTGAGCCAGGTGAAGGTAGCATCCATTAATTTCTCTTTGTCTATGAGCGTGCAATGGATGAGGCAACTGATCAACTGAAAGTCCGGCATATTAACTCTTGCCTACTCTAGTTTGCACAAGAAATCATGGTTCCTCACCTGAAGGTTTTCAATACATGGGCTCAAGTAAAGACCGCCCTTATTAAGGAATTCAGTAGTGATCAAATCCTTTCTAACCAAAAGCAATCCTTTATGAGTATTCAAATCAAATGAGGAGAGTCTATCCAAGATTTCGCTAAAAGATTTTCCATGAGGCCCAGACTCCTGCCACTTGTGACTGGATTACTGTAGATGATGCTATTTTAGCTGTTATGAGTGCATTTGCTTCTTGTACTCAGTTACTACTCCATTTAAAATCACTTAAAATATTTTTTTAGATCCATTAACAACATCAAAGAAGGACTAATGAAGTTTTCTAATGGTGTAATACACACAAACTCCTCTAATAACCCTCATTCTTATATCCATGTGATGCCACCTATACCCAAACCTAAACTAAGGAAGAAAGTGCTCTTATTGTAGTTCCGTGGGTCATGTGGTATCTCAATGTTGGAAAAAGCAAGCGGAGGAGTCAAAAAAGAGGAGCTGCATAGCGCATGAGGCTCCCTGTGCTGACCTACCTCCTGTGCCTTCATCAAAATCTTTTAACTCCTCTACATATTGTTATGTGATATTTGCTCCTGGTGAGCTTGATGTCCCTGATTAATTAGCCAACAAAGATACCATTTCTGCTTAAACTTCTGTTTATTCTTCTTCTAATTCAATTCAATCAATTAATTCTTCAGTGTCTTTGATCCCAAACTTTGGCACTGATGTGACCTGGGTTGAAGTCATCATGCATAAGGTGAAAGTTTTGGCTATTATTGATATGGGATCGCCCCTCAATGTAATCTCGTCCAGGCTTATGATAAAAATCAAATTGGCACCAGACTTGAACCATTTTTAAGACTACGGAACTGATGGTCCTTCCTAAAATAAGTCTATAGGAGCTTACTCCTCTTTTTCTTTGCACTTTGGAAAGTTGGTCGTGTTGGCCCCTGCATTAGTGTTGGATAACAACTGCTATAACTTGCTCTTGGGAACCAAGTTTTTCATTTTATTTAATTTGATAATCAGCCTTAAGGAAAATTACCTTTCTTTAATCTGGTTTTGAGTACCTTTAATTCTACAAGATGTTTATAAAAGCAAAGGAAAACTCAAATGACTTGTTTGCTTATGTGAACACCCCACTTCAATCTCTCGTTTTGAATACTGAACCTTGTGACCAAGAACTTTACTTCCACCTCCGTCAGCTTGTGCCTCTGAGGGAATGCCTTTATATTCTAACTCTCTGATTACATTCCCCCAAAAGCTCAAGTCATTGTTTATACGGGAGTACAAGTAATTGTACACACTGATAATGTATTAGAGATCTTTGGTAATCAAAATTCCTCTCATTTGTAGGCTTTACCCTGCCCTAGTATCCTTGATCCTACCTACAATGGGACTGTTTTAGTTCTACTAGCTAATTTCACTTCTCAACCTATGTGATTAAATCGCAATAACCCCATTTACTATGTGCATCCTACTCCTGTGAGTGAAATCTTATTCATGTTAGGATGTGAAGAAAGTTGTAAATTTGGGCTGGAAGAGCCCCCTATCATTGCTAGAATTATGTCGAATTTACAGATTCACTCACTAAAGAACAACAGCATGAAGCTGAGGCTCTGATTGAAGAGTATGCGGATATATTTGCTCAAGGTCCTAGAGATTTTAACTAATGAAAAATGTGCAGCATCAGGTGAAAACCAGTGATATTCCCCCTATTCAAGCTCGACCATATGGAGATCTAAAGTCAAGGAGGCTCAGGTCTCAGTGGAGTTGAAAAAACACCTTGATGCGGGAGTGCTAATGCCTTCTAAGAGTCCATGGGCTTCTCCCTTACTACTCATTTGTAAAAGTGATGGGGGCCATAGAGGGGTTATAAATTATTGTCAGCTCAATGCTGTTACCCAAAAGGATTCTTATCCTCTACCTCACATTGATGATTTATTGAGATTCTTGTCTGGGTCACAATACTTCTTGGCTATGGACCTTACAAGTGGTTATTGGCAAATTGACCTGTCTCCAGAAAATCATCAAAGTGCTTTAATCTCTAGTGAGGGGTTATTTGAGCCCATTTATATGATTCAGGGGCTTTGTAATGCCCCTGCTACTTTCCAATGAGCCATGGATTGCTTGTTTGGGGATTTGAAACTTTCTTGTGTTTTGATATATTTAAATGATGTTACTGTGTTTTCTCGCACTTTAACGAGCTTTTGGATCATTTAAAGGAAGTTTTTAATTGGATGCATTGTGTTTTGTTCAAGCTAGAAAAATCCAAGTGTGCCTTTTTAAAATATCCGAGATGGTTTATTAGGGTATAAAGTTAATCACAATGGGATTTTACCCTTATCTAATAAGATACAAGCTATTTTGGACATGCCTTTTCCTAAAAGTTTGTGCGGTATTCAAGTGTTTTTAGGGGATGGTAGGTTATAATGACAATTCATCCCTCATTTGTGGAGATTAAGGAACCTTTAGTTTACCTTTTTCATAAGGAAGTCCCTTTTGTATGAGAAGAATCGCATCAGCAAGCCTTCAATATGTTGCGCCAAGGTTTAGTTAGTGCACCAATTTTAGCCATACTGACTTTTCTCAAACAATTTATACTATTTACTGATACCAGAAATATGGCTATTGGAGCCATTCTGGCTCAATTAGATACCAACTTGGTTGATTACCTCATTGTGTACTATAGTAAAACCCTTTCTAAGGTTGAAAGCAATTATAGCGTTACTGAGAGAGAATGGCTTATAGTTTTGTACGCCATCAAGCATTTCCGCCCTTACCTTTATGGCAAGCATTTCACTATCATCACGGATCACGATTCCTTGAAGTGGTTGCAATAAATGAAGGATCCTGATGGACGCTTAGCTAGATGGGCGTTAAAGCTCCAGAATTATGATTTTACTATAAAACATCATTCTGGAGCTATTCATAAAAGCGTGATGGAATTTCTTTATTGCCTATAATAACGTTATTCTCTGCTGAAAAGGATCGCCTCTATGACTTGATTGGTAGACCTGAGCTCTGGTAAAGGGAATCTAAGGATGTTATATTGAAGTTAATTCCTTACCCGAAGATACTCAGGTTGAATAAGGTTCATTCTACAAGAAGTTGGGATTTAAGTGATTGCTTTTTATTTGGCCCTCTGCGAGGACTGATACTATTATGGAGGCCCACTAAACTGTAAAGCATGGAGTTGTCACTTAGAGCCTACAGTGGTTGAAAAATCATTTTTACTGGGATAACATACTGGAATCTGTACATGATTTGTTGTAGTCTTGTCTTACTTGCCAACAACAACGTAATAGAAATCCAAAGTTACAACACAAAATTGTGGGGCCTTCTAAACCTTTCTCCTTTTGAGAATTGATGAGGTGGGTCCTCTCCCTACTGCCACTTATGGACATTAATATATTCTGTTAGATATCGACCATTTTATTAAATGGATTGATTCTATCTCAGTCTCCACGGTCACCTCTAAGGCTATGGCGTCCTTTCTTATTAAGAAAGTTTTCACCAGGCATGGTAGCCTAAAGGTCCTGTGATCAGATAATGTGACCAACTTTATTTCTCAGGAGGTATCCGAGCTTACTAAATTAATGGGTATAAATCAGTCATTTACATCCCCATATTGTAATGCAAAAGTTCTTGTCAGTATATGACAAATGAGTTGAGAAACACCAGCCATGTCACGACCACATGGCTGATAATCCCATAGAAAAACACCCTCTCACCCATGTACCATTTCTAGAATTTTCAACGTATTTGTAGACTAAGGTTTTGGCGATGCAGCAAGCAAGCAGTATGGCCTAACCCAAGTAAGTGCCACAAACGAGGCCAATGCCAGGCTTAGCTCACTCAATGAGCTCATTGTTCTGATATTCTGACTGAACTTCCTCTTTGTTGGTAATAAGATAGATAAAATTTAAGCAAGAAAATATTATTTTATTTTAAGTTTTTTTATTGAGGAAACGAATCTTTAGTTGAAGTTGCCATTTCCTTATTTTCTAAGCATCTTTGATAGTTTATAGTATTGCTAAAACCCTAGATTTAGCTCTCATTGGCATCCAAATTGTGGCTCAGGAAAGTCCCATATCCAGCATGATGACCATTCAGAGGATTTGGGACACCAGTCATTCAATATGCTGGATTAATCCTCATTCCTGGATCCCAAATCCTTACCTACAATCCTCATTCATACTGGATTTTCTGATTGGTCTGATTTTTTCAGTTCAACCTCCAAATTTGAACCAATAATCATAAGGTTGATGTGCATATCAGGCTGGCCCTGATCCATCATATTACCCCCTTGCAAATCCATAACCCCCAGATCTTTTTGGGGCATTGTGCACACTCCTTTGGAGCTTTCCAGGTCACTTCCTCCACCTGATCTCCATTCAATTTTACTAGGAACTGCTGGCAACCCCAGACCCAACACTCCCTCAGGATTTGCTTGACCTCATATCCTTGGTTGTACTCCTCCCATGGGTTCAGTGACCTAGCCACTCTGGTCCCTGCCCTTGAAAACCTCAGAGTTAAGAACTGTAAATCACTGGATGGGCATTCGACCCTTCCAGGAGGTTTAATTTGAACGCCACCTTGCTAACAACCCAGAGCATATATAAGGGCCTAAGAACTTCAGTATGAGTTTCTGGCTCTTCACCAGTACCACATAATTTTTTGCTGCCACCAATACCCATCCCCTGGAGCAAATAATGGGTCTGGCGCCCTCCATCGATCCACATACCTTTTTTTGTCAAGCTGTGGCACGCTCCAGGTTATTATGCAGTTTGCAGTTAAAATGGAATCACTCACTAATGAATTATTCCAAGGTGGCACTTGAATGCCGTGTATCTTTGATGCTCCAGCCTCACAGGAATCTGGTTGAGTGCATTGGCCAAATCGAGCTTAGAGCAGATGTTCCATCCTGTGACCATTAGCAAAATATCTTCCATAAGTGGCATTGGGCAGGGATCCAGTTTGGTGACTGCGTTTAACCTCTGGTATTCCACACAGGGCCGTAACTCACCGCTTTCATTGGGCACTAGCAGCACTGGAAATACCACAGCTGATTTTGAAGGCTCAATTAATCCTTTGCTCAACATGTAATGTACATGATCCCCTAAAGTGGCTGTTGTGATTTTAAGCATATGGATTCTCCAATAGTATCAGAATTAGGGCTTTCAGTTAGTTGGGAATTATTACTGGCTAATCGCCTAGATTGATAGTATTTAATGTTATAAAAAATATTAATCAAGTTTAGTTTAGCAGAAAACCAGTTTGGCGCTGAATATCATATTGTGGTGATTGTGGAAATTTTCATTATAAAACTGATGTAATTTTTACAAGCATCTAATGATTATTTCCAAACTATAATTTGAGTTGGCAAAATCTTATTTCTGCACCAACTGCCATAAGAAATGAGTGTGGGATTTTCTGGTGGAAAGCTAAAGTATTTGTTATCAATCATTTAAGATTTGCAACTAATTTAGAGCACCGGCGACTCATGCTAAGGATGATTGAATTTCTATTTATTTTTGAATTTGTATACAATTTACCAGCAACTTATGCTGAGGATATTTTGACCTAATTTAATATTTGGTGATCAGATGAGCAGATCTGGAGGGAATTGCTATGAGCATGAATGAATAAAGTTTATGATCTGATAGAGGTTTGAAATCAAGAGGCTGATGGGTTTTCTGGTAGTTGATTTGCCAAAGAGCACTCGGGCATAGTAGCCCTGAAAGTAGTATATATAGCCATTAATTTCCTCCCAATATAAATCTCTCTTGCACCATCCTTACTTTTACTTTGTAGCGGCTAATACCCAGTGAGGTAGAAGTAGATAGGTTAGGAATTTCCAATAGGCCCAGATTATGCCTGGAGTGTCCAGCGCTGCTAGCTCCCATACCACCTCCTTATCTTGCTTTTACTTTATAGCGGCTAATACCCAGTGAGGTAGAAGTAGATAGGTTAGGAAATCCCCAATAGGCCCAGATCATGCCTGGAGTGTCCAGCGCTGCCAGCTACCATACCTTCTCCTTATCTTACTTTTACTTTATAGCGACTAATACCCAGTGAGGTAGAAGTAGATAGTATAGGGTTTGGTATGCCAATGAAGGCGAAATAGCAAAAGGCCACCAGTCTCCATACTGGTTGGCCTGTCACACTAGCGGAGCCCAGGGTCTCTTTTGCGACAGTGGTGCTCACTACAGGGTTACTCTGTTGGTTTTTGTGCTGGAGTAGCTGATGGGTTGGTGAAGAGGTGGTGGGAGTGTGCCACTGTGGGTTGGTTCCAGTGGTTAGTGGTGGCGGGGAGGGGCAAGCCCTGGACACCTTCCCCACTCACTGAGTTGGAAGTATTAGGATTACCATATGGTTAAGTGAGTGGAAATGTCGGAATTTAAGCCAGATGGAATTCTCCAATGATTAATAGTTATTTGGGATGATATGGCCAATCCCAGCGGAATGGATTATTGACTGAATTTCGTGTAATTTGATGTAATTGCTGGTTAGTTGCACCCCAATTTGGGTTGAGACAAATTAGTATTCTGCCGGTTTGGAATTAGGTTTGAGTGGGGCCAATTAGTGGCCCCAAATTAATATAAGGATCACCAGCGACTAATAGCTAAGGATGATCAAATTGGTATCAGTCAATAGAATCAGTGTTTGATGCCAACTGTCATTCAAGGTCTGTTGTGGGATTTTTGGCAGAAAGCTGATGTATGTGATTCATTCATCCATCTATGATTTTGCTGCCTGTCTATTTATTTGATGTGGGTGGATCCAACATTTATGAGTTTGAGGTGGCCGAGGTTGTTTCCAGTGCCTCATTTAGTATAATCATTATCGCCTGAATAAGGTGATTCATAATAATTCAACTGAGATAAGTTGTAAAGAGATGTTGGCAAGATGCCGCAATATTCTGTCTTAAGCAAGTGACTGAAGTTGTTTCCGGTGCATTTATATCAACCTGAAGGTCAAACCCAAATTTAATGTTTATCTAAATTAAATCTTTATATGGCTCACTGGCGACTTAAGGCCAATGATGAGCTAAAACTAATTTGGATACTGGGAAGGATGGAGCGAGAGGGTTGACACCAGGGAAGAGAATAGTTTAGAAGAAGAGGAAGAGTGGTTGGCTGTAAAAAACAACAGAAGAGTCAATAGGTCAGCAGTGGGCACAGTAACTCTTTTGTAAATAATATGTACCTGCCGCTTCATTTCAATATGTATCTCCCTTTGCTCATTCTCTTTTATGATTTAAGTTTATATTTATTTCGTTGTTTAAGGAATGAGGCTAGGGGATCCCCAAATGGCACAGGTGACACGCCAAGGGGTTAAACAGTGCTGCTGGCCCTGAAGTCTAAGGTAAAATGGCAAGGGATGACCAGTCTTCATACTGGTTAGCCTGTCAACTACAGAGCCCATAGTCAATTTTCTGACAGCGGCTTTGGCTCATTCATTCAATGGGTACACTGGGCAGCTGTGGGGAAGCTCCAATCCTTCTTTGATATGGTAAGAAAATGCGAATGACCCATTGGGGGAAAACGGCATATCTCTCTTGGGACCAAAGACCCACACAAAATCTTGATACTCCACAGGTAAGACTTCCTCCTGCATAGCCCCCAGGGTACAAGGCTCCAAAAACTTCTGGTCTCTCACTAATAGCCTCCACCTCATTGGTGGACCCCTTCTTGGGTACAATGTTATGGTACTGGAAGGCATGTTGATCTGTGGTCTGAACTGATGCCACCACCGCATCATAAACACTACCAGATGGGTCAGGTTCTCAATTGCACAAAACTGCATCCAAAACCCAAACTGGCTTTGCTGTACCTTCACTGAAGGGCTAACGTGCCACAATGGCGCCCTCCATGTGGCATCAGCAAAAACCACCACCAGTCCTTCCCGCAGCTGCAGCTTCAAACGCTCTGCTAATGCCAGTTAAATATAATTCTTTTCTGCCCCAGTATCTATCAGGGCCATGGCCCTTTCTATTCCCCCATCCGTGCGCATCTCTACTGGGATGAACAGTCAAGAATAAAGTGAAGTAGGCGATTTATTTTTAGATGAGTCTTTCACTTGCAAATTGGATGATGGTGGTCTCGACATATAGCCTGGGCGCCCTCCCCTTGAACATTACCCACGTTTCTAGGGGCTTGGTGCTACCCCCTTGTCTGGAATGGCCACTTACTGGAGATTGTCCCTATCTTGTGAACATTGAACCTCCCCACTGGTCACGTGATAATTTTAATTGTTTCTTGACTTAAACAGCCAAAGCCACTTCTTCCCCAGCGTATCTTGAACCTTCACTGCTGCCAAAGCTGCCAGAAAATCTGGCTGCAACCCCTGGAGGAACATTCAGGAGGACTGGGAATCTGTAACCTGTACTGCCTTTGCCAGAGGATGGAAGACCCATGCATACTCCTCTACAGAGCTATGACCCTGGCTTACTGTTAATAGTGCTGACCAGGCCTCATCTTTGGCTTTGTCCAGACATGCTGCCTGGTTTTACCAACTCCACACATTCCTCCATTTAATTTGGCAATCTCTCCAGTTCCTCAATAAGTCCTTGGAACCATTCCGCCAATTCTGGAGGTAATGCATCCACCACCTGAGCAATTTGGAGCGTGAGAGGGGATAGTACCCCCCATCGTCTGTGCCAACGGTGCATGAAAGCGGATCTGTGCCATTACCTGGTGAAGTTTATCCAACGCCTCCATGGATAACGCCACCCAGCTGGTGTGAGATTTAGGTTTCACTTGGATCATTGTAGTCTGCTGAGCAGTTGCTCCCCATAACTGTCCTATTTTGCACAGCAAAAATGCCAACAAAAATCCCAACATAATCATGGTCAAAAGATGTCAGTTCCATTCCTCTCCGTTGGTAACCACCACTTCTTCCTGAGGCCCCCACAAGACATAAAGGAAGGTATTTGAGTTTTATTTTATGTAACGAACATGTTCTTGCCAGTATATGACAAATGAGTTGGGCAGCACCAGCCATGTCATCAACCACATTACTGATAATCCCGCAGAAAACCACCCTCTCATTAATGCGTCATTTCCTAAATTTGCAAGATATTTGTAGACTAAGGTTTTGGCGATGCAGCAAGCAAGCAGTATGGCCTAACCACAAGTAAGTGCCACAAACGAGCCAATTTCTGGCCTAGCTCACTCGCTGAGCTCATTGTTCTAGTATTCTAACTAAACTTCCTCTTTGTTGGTAATAAAATCAGATAAAATTTAAGCAAGCAAATATGATTTTATTTGTAGTTTTTTATTGAGAAAATGAAACTGTAGTTGCAGTTTCCATTTCCTTAATTTTAAACATCTCCATTAGTCTAAAGTTTTGCTAAAAACCTAGATTCAGCTCTCAAGTGACATCCAAAACGTGGCTCGGGAAAGTCCCATATCCCACATGATGACCATTAAAAGGATTTGAGACACTAGTCATTAGATATGCCAGACCAATTCTCGTTCCTGGATCCTCAAATCATTACTTAAAATCTCCATATCTACCAGTTTTTCTGATTCATCCGATTTTTCCAGTTTAACCTCCAAATTTGTGTGCAAATTTAAACCAATATTCACGAGGTCAATGTGAGGATTAGGCTGGCCCTGATATGTCACACATATAATCCTTCTACTAATGGTGCAGTCAAATGAACAAATGGCAACCCTTTGCAGCCATTCTTCAAAAGATGGCTTCCAATGACCCTTTTAGATGGAAACTCTTTTTTCCTAGTGCAATGTTAGACTATAAAGTTAGATACCATCATATAATTGGAATGTCTCCTTTTAAATCTTTATATCGTCGATATACTATCCTCTACTCAACTTTACAACCTATACTTGCAGAAGCTACCACGCAAACTAGTGATTTAGTTATGAGGAGACTAGCTGATGAAATCATTCTAAGTACAAGCTTTAACTTCACGTTTTCTTGCTGCTACCATCCTAAAGGAGGGAACAAGAACCAACGCTAGTAGACCTAAGCTACCAGAATTTCAAGTCAGGGATCTTGTACTCTTCTATTTCCATAAGCCATGTGGAAGGATTCACAAACTTGAACCTTATGGACTGGTCCTTACCATATTGTTTATTGTCAGGGTATTGAATACTCCATTGCAGCTGTTGATACTGGCACTGTTATCAATAGAGTGCATAGTAGATTTCTTTGTAAGTATTTGCTCCCTAGGCAAGATCTTGAGGGGGGAATTGTTGGGGATTCAACTAAAATGACCAAAGTTACTCAAGATCGAGATTTTTATCTCAGTCTAATGAGATTGCAAATCTACATCAACAATATATGATTCTAGGATAGACTGACAATCAACCCTTTAGAGTTATCGACCTTTTCTGGTGGATGATGCTAAGCTATATGATGAGACAAAAATTATATAAGAAGGTAGTCTAATTAAACAAGAATCTTATCAGATCTGGTCATCATAAGTATGGTATTAATAATTGGCAATATCAGTCATCTAATAGGTAAGATCTTACCTCAGGAACATTTTAAAAATCCTCATGATAACTACTAAATATACCTCTATATATATCCCTCGTTTTTAACTAAATAAAGTACCATGTTTTTTGTCTCACATAGCCTAATTTTGTTCTCTTTTCATACAGGATTCTGTATTTCCAGTTGGAATCAACTATAGCAATAGAACTAATAACTTTATTACAATTGTGTCAATCTTTGCTCAAGTCATTTAACCAATAATCTTATAGCCTTATTAGCACCAGCTTATCATAATTTCTCACAAAATTCCAGTATACATTAATGAGCATCTTGTAGTATCAAGTACTGAAAAAGGCTCATGAGACTTGATCTTGTAATTCTCATGACAAGTTTATTCTTTTTAACTTTCATAAAGAGTTCTTCCTTTCCTTTTAAATCCTCTCTAGATATCATCATTCTATCAGCGTTCTCATTAGTGCTTCTATAGTTACCAAGAAGCCCTCCAAAACTGTATACTAAATTGATGACATCCAAATTGGTCTAATTAAACAAAAGCTAAAGATCAAAGTTTTACTCTTAAAAGGTGTTAGGCTGCC
The DNA here is from genome assembly GCA_022478985.1 of Massospora cicadina. Lineage (NCBI taxonomy): Eukaryota > Fungi > Entomophthoromycota > Entomophthoromycetes > Entomophthorales > Entomophthoraceae > Massospora > Massospora cicadina. The sequence continues at coordinate 224,846 of JAKSZP010006589.1, forward strand.
AAGATTAGTTGAATTATAGCCAGATGTCCTAGATGAAAATTATGATTTTATTACTTTTGTTTTACACTGGCACTGGATAATTAGGAGTAATTCCTATGATTGGAATGTGAAGCAATAAAGGTACTAAATCCGCAGCATTAAAACCAAAGATTAGTTAGTGTGGGATTGTGCCAGTGGGGTTTCAGGGATCCGTCAAGTAGTATAGTACTGCTCAAGGGACCACTCATAAAAACAGGGGTATTGGATCTTACAACTGTTAGATTTTGATACTTAACACAAAAATAACTTGTCATAAAACAATCAGTTTCATTAGATTACTCCAATTGAAGGATCCCTTAATCCATCCTAATTTAACTTAATAATCTGTTAAACCAGTAATACCTCAAAACGCCTTAATTGCTTAAACAACCCAATTATCATAGCTGATAATAGCTATATAATATTATGGCAGACTATGGGACCCACATAGGTGAATCAAGTGGGTTTGCTGATTAAACTTAATTGCACTTTTAGACATAACGCAATATGAATAATATAATAATTTAATGTATGTTAATCTTTTTAATTTTCACAGTATTACTTGCACACAAATGGCCCAGTTAGGGAGTACCTAGTACTATTAAGATGGCTGTTAACTTCCTTTATTAGGGAGTCATCATTATTTAATTCCATTTTTTCTTATCACAATTTATTGTATTTCAACAAATGTATGATGAAACATAATTGGAAGGGTTGAAAAAAAATACACCGCTGAAGTTTTATTATTATGCCTAAAATGATCTCAATTATAAAAATAAAATTGTCTCCAATCAGTCTAAGACACTTGTATTTAAGTTAATTTAAAGGCAAAAATAACTTTGTTAAAATAATAACCACTGTCATAATCTATAGAGGACTGGCATGTCTAATATATTCATCTAATCAATGAGTATGGCCATAAAATACCTTAGAGGTATAAATCTGGCGCTTTATATTGAAAGAAATCGTCACCTTTCTTTTTATATTAAATTTTTTATATGATCCCTAATTAACTTTATCATCATATTAAAAAGTTTAAAGAAGCGTCAAGGGGTGCTTGACATTATCACCTACATTAGTATTTATTCAATTAAAGATGAAAATAATACCCAGAAACGACCAGAAAAATTTTATTTAATTTGTAAAAGCTTTGTAGGCCTCATGAAGGTTTAAAAATACCATATGACATTAAATAGATTTGAGGATAAATTGTAAAAAACTCTTCCCAACTATCAAAGCAGTAGAATATCTATTAAGCGAGTAAAACCTCAAACTTAACTAGTACACACTAAAAACCGCAATACACAACTTAATATGAAGAGCTAATTTGGATATTAAGAATAAGCTGTCAGAAGATTTGATGATAATGAGATGAAAACTTGTGATCAAGAAATCACTGAGTACTTTAGCACTGCTTACCAAAAATCTTAAGGATAGTACTTTTTATTCCTTAGATCTCATCATGACGAGAGGATGACATGTGGATCAAAATGCCCTAATATTTTTACCTCAGACAGAGTAAAGGAGATGATAGAGACTCTCTTTCATTGATACAGAATTGGTACATCTCATGTGGACCCATCCTTTGGTCTGACTTATTGCCTGAAGGATTATGCCTTCAAGATGGAGATGTACATAAAATACTGAGAAGCAACAATGGCAACTTTGGACAGACGCCTTACCAGTACACAAGCAACATATGAGTTTTTAGTCAATTTTGTATAGCCATCCATAATGCATAACCAGAGGATTCTGACTCAGCATAATCTAGAGATAATGGAGATATAAGAGTTTAAGAGGAAGAGAAAGCTTCCCAATCTAAACTACAGGATAAATTAAATTCTAGCTTCACTAAAGTTAAAAAGCCATCTTCACCAATAAAGATAATGTCAACGATGATCATAGATGACTGAAAACTTTGGAAGAAGATCTCAATATTGGAGTTTCTTAGAATCACAGCTGAAGTTCTCACTCATCATGCATTGACCAGCGTGTGGATCAAAGATATCTATAAATGCTGCTAGAAATTGGAAAATCGCTCCAAATTTTTGTTTATCATAATGAACGCCTGACCAAAGATACCACCTCTGCTCACAGGAATCATCTGGATTTATTAGCAATGCACTTTCATTTCAACGAATAAGCCTATACAGAGCTGGGCATTCTACAAAAGAACATTAACGATCTTGCAAAATGCCATCAGGGCTGAATTATGAGGAGCATTTTGCATAAATACATGATGAATTCTCAAGGCTTTAGTCAACGGAGTCATCTTTGCTTTCCAAGAATGTTGAGATTATTAAAGAGAAGTAAGAGCTCCAAACCCAGCTATCTGTGGCTAATAACCAAGTTACTGATCTGACCAAAGATGTCAAGCATATTTTCGGCTTTTAAACTTACATACAGAAAGGAACCTAAGAGCCTTAAAAAGAGATTGATATCCTAAAGGGGAAAGGCTGCAATTGTTCAAACAGTTCTCAAGGGGGAGGCTAGTACAATCTATAAATATTTGGGCAGAAAACGACTAGGGAAACTTTCCAAGACCAAATTTAGGAGCCCAAATCTAGCACTATAAAATACAATTCACAAAGCAGATTCATCGATTATTGAGACAGGTGCTGAAACTGATATTTCAATCGTTCATTTTATGCCCAAAATTCTGGCTTCTATCCGGATTCTGAATAACATTCATACCTAATGTGAGCCAATTCTAACGGAAGATTCCCCAGGAGTTTGAACTCTAGATAAAGTGTGACCCTCCGGCCATTTATGGTCATGATGACTTCAAGCACTTAAACTTGCCAAAGTTTGACAAAGATGAGAATGTACATTCATTTCTAAAATTGTTTGAAAAAGCAATATGTGAAGGATTTGATCACGCAAAGTTTAATTATATATCAATTGCCTGGACTCACACAGTGTAGACCTTATATGCCCTACTTGGGTGAAGCTTGGTATTGGTCAGATGAAAAAAAACAAGGTAATAAAGCAATTCAGTGACAAAATAAGCTATCAGCCCAAAAAGTGATGCTCAACATTAAACTTCATTGTAATGAGTCTATCAGAGTTTCTACAGATAGGTTCTACCATAAGGCTCAAATCCTACACAGGTCTAATGCTATAGACAAATTTAACGCGTGAATTGGTATAGAGCATGCTGTTAGATCAATCATGACTTGCAGCGTGTTATGCCTCCAGATCTAATTGGATCATGATAGCCTTGGAACTCACTGACAATTTGAGAAAGTGTGCAAATAGCTTTGACGCCTCTATTTGCCCAAAGATCAGTCAAAACTCTTTTTTTGGGGCCAAAGAATAATAATTTAAATGATCAATGAATGATTAATTAGCCCACAAACCAAAAAACTGAACAGCAACCTGGGTGATTGCATGCCAGAATTATGAGTAAAATGGACACTTTGCTAGTCAATGCTACAGACGGGCAGATAGAAACCTGGGGTGAATGTGGTATTGAAGGTTTATAATGAAGAAAAGGCGGGGATAGAGTTGGTGGAGTAGAGGCGGAATGCTCTACCTCTACCAATGGCCTAAAAAAATTCCACTCGACACAGGTATGCTCTATGGCCAATGAGTTGGCTGAAAATAGCCTGCATCACATCTTGGCTGACAATGTCTATATGGCTAACACCCAAGCTAAAGCAAAAGAGTCAAAGCATCTTGAAGCCTCTAGAGAATCTCAGGCCAAATTTATAAACCTATGCCAAAAAGGTCATTAATAGAGGCTTAAAAGCCATCATAAATGATCCTATAATATGCTCTTTCTACATGATGTTCAAGTGGCTATTCCAATAAAGACTTTAGTGGAGAATTTTTCAGAGATATTCTCAATTCTAAAGTAACACCCAGAACTGAACAACCACCCCTATATTCACATATTAAACGATTCTGATACCTACTCTGAATGTACATATGCAGATATATTGGGGAATATAGTTCAGGTTCAGGCCATCAGATTTGATAGTGGGGCACCTATCAACATTGTTAGCTTTAAACTAGCCAAAAAGATGAATATTGCATCCAAAGTTGCCCACTTCCAAGAGTATGAAACAGTTTGAGCCACAACGCTAAGTTGCTTGAGGCTTACAGCACGCTACTATTGCATTTCAGGTCCGATTTAGTGGCGGCACCAGCCATAGAATTGCCAAATATGAGCTATGACATCATAACCAAAATCAATTACTTGGAAAAAATTTAGAGTTTTCACAAATCACAAAGATTATACGCTCACCTTCTTGGGACAGAGTATCCTGCTATACTATAATAAAATCAGTAAGGCTTAAAATAAAAAGACAAATCTATTCTTCAGCCTAGCCTACAAGGATGGTATAGTACGGATTGATTATACAATTTTTGCTCAAAAAAATTCCTACCTATGCAGTTTTGTGGATCAAAAGGAATCCCATTATGGTCAAAACAGAAAGTTACTGTTCTTCCCAGAACTCAAGTAGTTTTACCAGAATGGGATGCCTATTAAATTCCAGAGGGACTTTAAGGGTAAATATTTCAACCATAGTCTATTTCTGATTAAAGCTAAATATCGCCCTTGGTATAGTCATTCCAGGACACAAAGAGATTCACATCTAATGTACAAACCTATAAAATCAGCCCATTATATACAGAGGCATCAAGGTATTTCCTAAATGTCTTTATTCCCAGAAACGGAAATTCAGACCTCTTATGAAATTGGGACCCTGGATGAGAAAGCGCTTACTGACCAGGAGGTAATCATCATCAATAATGTTATCTTTTGCAAAATTAAGGAAACTGGCTGAACCGCAAAATGGCTCAAGTTCAGGATTAGTTTCTGAAATATTGAGAAATATTCACAAAGGATGATTTCAACTTAGGTATGTCATAAAAACTTGATACACATTACCAATACAAGTGACCATGACCATATCCAGTTACAATAATTAAATCTTGAAAGCAGCAGTAAAAGTTTTGTAAAAAGAGATTAAAGAACTCCTGGATTTTGGCACGTTGGCCTCATTAAAAAGCCCTTGGACTTCCCTGATAAAATAGTAAAATATAAGATGGGAGCAATTGGACTGTCATAGATTATTAAAAGCTAAATTTCATCATAAAGAAGGATTTTTATCCACTTCCACGGATTGATGGTGCCTTGGATCGCCTTGGAAGTGCAAAGTTCTTCTCTGCTATGGACCTAATATGCGGATACTGATATATCAATATCATAAAGATGATCATAAAAAATGCGCCACCATAATTCAAGAGGGCTTGTTTCAACTGAAAAGAATGCCACAAGGGCTATGTAACGCCCTAGCTACTTTTAAAGAGAGATGGACACATTCCTCGAGGATTAAAATTTGTCCTGGGTGTTAGTTTACCTGAATAACATAAACGACTTCAGCCACACTTTCAGTGATCATTTGGAACATTTAGAGAAGTTCTCCAAGAGATTAACGGCTGCCAATTTGAAATCAAGCTTATAAAGTGCCAATTTAACAAAAAACAATTAGAATAACTTAGGCTTATTATAAATAAAGAAGGACTCCGTCCTCAGACATTCAATTTAGATGCAATAACAAAGATGAAACAACTTAAATCTAAGCTTAATATACAAGTTTTCTGAGCATGATTGGTTATTATTACTGTATCATTGCTGATTTTGCACAAATTATAGAGCCATTGTATCATCAGCTCAAGGCAAAGTCGCATTCAACTAAAATTAGCCTGTTAAGAGGCATTTGATAATCTTTGGTTAGTTTAATATCAGCTCCAGTTTTGCTATACCCAGACTTTGATTCTTGTTTATTGTCTAAACTGATTCCTTGCTTATGGCAGTCAGATCTGAGGTCAGAGATTGAAGAAGATGGCGAGGAACATCCAAGCCTTTGATAGTTGAACCTTAAACATCCAAAAGTGGAAACACACAGTGATGTAATGAAATTGCTTGGCGGTCATACACGCCTATAAGCAATTTCAGGGTTAACTGCATGACACTCACTTTACTGTTGTAACAGAACATTCGTCCTTAAGATGTATTAGCAAAACTTGAAGGATCCTGATGGACAATTAGCGCAGTGAGCATTAAAGCTTCAAAATTATAATTACATGATTAAGCATTGCACAAGAGTGAAGCACCAAAATGCTGACTGTTTATACTGACTACTTACAATTACCACCATCAGTTTGGCCACCAATGAGCTGTTTTCAAATGATCAGAGAGGAATTTTTAATGAGTCTTAATCTGTTCATAATTTTTTTTGATCTTTGATAGGACACGTTAATCAAAAAAGAACAATGTACAAAATAACTAAAGAAAAGAAGTTCACATTTACTGAGACCTTTTGGAATAAAAAGATGTGATAATGGCTGCTTAAAATACATAAGACACGTTATTTTAATACAAAGAAGCATTTGAAGCGATACCACTACTTGAAGTTGATGCACTTTGAAATTAAAGAGAAACTGGAGTGCTACGCTAATGCTAAAGCAAAAACCATTCCAAAAAAGAATGTCTTACTGGTTTGTTTGGCCTAATTTACTTGGCATACTGTGTCAATAGATGTTGTCAGACCACTCCCTACTAGCGATTCCAAGGCCAAATATATCATCATGGCTAATGACCACTTGACAAAGCGGGTCAAAGTTAAGGCTATTTGGAAAGTAGGAGCAGCGACAATTGTCAAGTGTATACTTTAAAGAGTCATTCACAATCATAATTGTCTACAGTTTATCCTATACAATAACAAAAGATTTTACTGCAAACAAATCATGGATTTTATCATTTGATGTTAGTGAGAGGCATACTCTCTATCCCCTAACATCCTGAGACTAATGGAACATTTGAGCATGTAAATTAAACACTGGTAAACAATTTCTAGAAGCTAACCTCAGACAAACCATCTTAATGGAGCGCATTTCTAAGCTTGGCTGTTTGCTTACAACATATCCTATCACTTTGTCAAAAAGATATCACCCTTACAGGCTCTATGGAAGACATTTGGCCCTATCATTGCTGCTATATTTGGCCCTAGAGGATCCTAAGGAAAAACCATTAACAACATTTCAAGAATATTGTGGATGCACTAATTAAGCTGCAGGCTAATCCCAAGATAACAGTTTTGCTGTTAAAAAGGCCTGACCATTAAGGGATCCTAGATATAATTTTTATGATTTGGTTATATTTAAAGTTGACAATGAGGTACTATTCTGTAAGGACATGGATCAGGCTGATTACAGAAGTTAAACCGCATTTGGGTAAGCTATCTTGTTAATATTGGGTAAACATTAAGGTTTATTTGCAGAATCAAAGAGATTAAAAAATACTATATCTAATCATTTTCATGCAAAATTCATTAAAAGATTTAACAAGGGGGCTGATTAGAAGAGAAAAAAAGCGCTTTATAATAAAAGATAGATATATATATATATAATTGAATGATGAAAAATAATTAAAATACTAAAATAAAAACTTAAAAACTTATAAACCTATAAAATATAATATAGTAAAAAAGAAAGATAAAGATATATAGTTCACATAAACTAAGCTTTATTACAATAAAAGAATAGGTAAAATACTTAATTAGAGATTTTTTGTTTCTCTGTTTTGAGGGGGAGGTGCATAAGGACCAGTTTCTTATTCCACATGCGCCAATTTAGCCCAATCTAAATGCTGAGTAAAATGCAACAGGGCCGTACATAATGCTAGATGATCCAGATATTGGTAGTTTCCAAACCTTATTAAATAAAGGGCATAGGAGACATAAAAGCATTGGAAGTGATCTGATTTAGCCACAATCAGGGGGAAAGAAAATACCTAAGGGAAGACAGTTGATCAAAAAGTTTGTGCAGTATTGATAAATTTCTAGTATTGTCAGCTGCACACAATATACATGAGCCTTTCACCATTTAACAACTGGGGAAGTGCAGCAACTGGCTTGAAGAAATCCAATCAGGGGATATACACATAAGGTGGCTGAGTAAGGAATCTTAAAAAGAAAAGTTATCATCGCTATCCTGGTGCAAGGCCTCGAAGGCCAAATTAATGGTAAAGTGGAACAAACGTACTAAAAGTTATGTGTTTAGCCCCAACAATGAAGCGTAATTGTGCCTATTCTCAAGCATCACAGATCAGGAACCAATCGTATCCTCCACAAAAGTGTCAACTTGGATAAGACCCCAAGGCCAGATGGTAGCATCTTCAGACAGAATAAGATGAGCATGACCAAAAAGATATTCATGTTTGGCCCTTGTTTGGTCAATAAGTTGAACTCAGAGCATAAAATTGGAAATGACCTTTATAGCTGTATAAGCTCTAGACATCAGAATATAGTTTTCACGAAAATAAATTCCTCCAGGAGGTCCCCATTCTGACAAATGATAAAAGCAATTTATAGCATCCCTAAGATTAAGAATGCAGCCAATAACATCCTCAGGAGTATTAGTTGAAGAGCGCTGATGAAGCCCATAACCCAAAGACCTTTGAGAAAGCTCCACGGCCAGAATAACTTTCCTCCTTGAGAATGCTTTCAGCCCAAGTAGATGTCATTATAGTTGTGCAACAATGAGGTGATCCAATTTAGACTCCCAGAGGAAACTTAGGAACTTAGATATATGTGATGTTTAGTCCAACTGGTTAAAACAATGGCGTTCATCAGAATTAAGAGTTCTAAAAAGGTTGTGGTAAGCTGAAGGAGTGCTATTTATAGAAATAAAGATAAAAATGGCTACCTCAGGTTTATACTTCTTTCAAATGGGGAGTGTAAGATTTTAATGTTTGACTAAAAATAAAACATTATATAAAATCATCATTACTGATAGACGACTTCCATTAATATATCCCTTGATCCTTCCAAGTTATCTGCATAGTCTCATAAATCAGATTCATCTCAAAACCCACCTTGATTGCTCAAACATCTTAATTATCATAGCTAATAATAGCTATAATATAATATCATGGCCAATTATATACCTGCTTGGGTGAAAATGTGGGTTTATAGCATAAACTAAATTGCACTCTTAAATTTAATGCAATTATAGCTATATATAATGTATTTATGCATGTCAATCATTGTAACTGGCACAATAGTACTTGCATATGGTTTGATGATTAGGGAGTACCTTTTACTATTGGGAGGCCTGACAACTTCTAGATTAAGGTGTGTCATTATTTAAAGTTCATATTTTCTTTTTCCAATTTTATTTATATCATCGCTGCATGAGGAAATGTAATTGGGCTGGTTAAAAAGTGAGTATACACTGCTAGGGTGCTATCATGCCTACAATCCTCCCAATTATGAAAGCAGAAGTGCATCTAATTGGGCTATATGATTGTAACTGCTTAATCAAGGGCAAAAATAACTTAAGGAACTTAGTAAACACTACCATAATCCATAGAGGACTGGCATGACTTTAATGAACTCATCTAATAGATGAGTGTGTCCAGGAGAAGCCCTAGATGTATAAGATACTAAATCTGGCCTTAAAATAAAATCATCACCTTTCCTTCTTATATCAGATTATATTCTATAATCTTCAATTAACACCTTTATATAATAAGAAGTGGAGCCAGGAAATAAGTTGAGCTTTTCATTTTTTACTGCGTCAGGAGAGTTCCCAATTAGAAGGGGAAAATATTTAAAATAAGCCAGAAGAGTCCATTGATTTTTTTAAGCTTTGTAGACTTCAGAACGGCTAGGAAATACCGTAAGAAATTATCAGAATTGAGAATAAATTAGCTGAAACTCTCTCCAATTATTAAAGCAGAAGTAGTTTTTGAATAGTGAGTATACTTTTAAACTTAACAACAACTACTTCAACCAAATCCTTCATCTAGTTATTAGGTATAATATGAATTAGGTATAAATATATGATATTGAGATGGTTGGTCAAACCCAATTACAACATTTTCCCACTTGAATAAAAATCAGGTACCAAAGTTGCAGTGGGTGGCAACTAACTTAATTTTTAGCCAGAGACCATTGGCCTAGAGCTCTGATGAATATTTTTTAAAAACTTTGCATGCACCTGATTGATAAGGTGACCTTTGAAAAATTTTTCAGAGTTTAGACATTGGCAGAAATGTTTTTGCTAAAAAAAGGGCCCCTATATATGAATTCACTTGATAGTTCAGCCAAAACATGATTATCATAATTTAAAATATGTTCCCCTACTGTAAAGTAGGGGAACAGCGTGGTATAAGCTATCCCATTCACAAGTCATATTTTCCTAGCCAGTGCATTGGAGTATTCCGCGCTTTGTAGCTGTATCAGACTTCACCAACATTTTCAAATGTTTCTTGAGTCATAGTGTCAAAAGAACAGCAAGTAAGAATTAGAATGGCCTGTCAGCCAGAGTGCCAGAGCCCCAAATGGCAAACCAGAATGCCTGAGGCACTGCTGCTGATATGACAAATATGGAACTAGAAAGGAGTTCCACCAATATCTGCTGGTGATCAAGAATTTTGTATAAACACAAGATAGAGTACTAGATGGTCATAGCCATTAACCCCGAGGGGTGCAAGAATTTTGGCAGATAGGGCGGCTTAATTTTCAACATATAAAAAAACTAAATTTTTTTGGGGAGGGTTTTTAATGGAAAATTTAAGAAAGAAAAATTGACAACAATTTTCTCAGTGAGATGTGACTGATTAAATAGTAGTTGATTTGGGGAAAACAAAGCCAGGATTGGGTCCCACAAATTTGACCTAACTGGTGAATTATTTGGGAATGGGCAGGTTAGTTCCCTGGGAAACCAACATCAAAAAATTGGCAGTGGGCTGAGTCACTGTTGGTTTGACTTAGAACATCTGAACCAAGGCTCAGCTACATTTTCAACAGTTGGTGTGATGACATTTAGCCTGACAAGTGGTGGGAATCCCCAAGGCCACCCCACATAGGGGTGGGCCCATTTGGTTGGGAACGGGTTTGGGACGCCCAACCAACCCATGCTCAGTCACTGAATCGTTCATTCAGTCTGTGGCATTGCATCAGGCGCAACACCCAATTTTGTCAGCAGGAAGCTTCAGAACCTCAGTGATGGTGTTTGGTGCTATTACCTGCCCATCAGGGGTGATGCCCGACAGATTTGGGAGGGGGAGATTTTTCCAATTGTCATGTTAACTAAATTGCAATCATTGGGCATTCTGGCTGATAAATTAGTCTTCATACCTTTTTAACCATTTAAAATCCAAGCATTGGGCTGATTGCCTCTCATTTTGGTTATGATTGATTTCATTTTGGCAATCTTGGTGCAGATCTCACTGATTCCCCATAGCAGTTCTACCAAGGAGAGTGTGGGTACCGGAAGCAGTATCCAAAGTAGGAGGGCTGTTATTTGGTGCTCATCTACCACATGAGCGAGATTGCCCTGAGTAATGAGGGGTACAGCCTTCCTCCTTGGTGCCTTCTTGCTTGGAAATGGGAAAATGGCCCGATCAACACCTAGAGGACGTTCCCTCAGGACTTACATTACCCTTTCCTTTTCCCAAGGGAAGAGCCCCACCACCAGGGAACTGCATGAGAGCCACATTCTTGTGCGCCTTGGGTAATTTGATTGCCATGATAGTTGCGACTTTTTTTTGGGGGGGGGAGGAGCTTCAGGGTAGGATATGTGGAAAGCCTCAACCAGGTCCATGAAATTTGCACAATCGCGCGCCTTGACCCAACTGTTTTCATAGGCCAAATATCCTTTCCAGACCACAAGGTATTGTACGAAATGTCAGGATTTCCTGGATGCCAGGATAGCATCTACCTCAGCCTCCTCCTCATTTTCAAGGATGATCAGTTCCAGTTCCATGGGAATTGCACCTTTAAAGGGCGACAGCTGGGAAACATGGAAAATGGGATGCTGCTTCCAATGCGTGGGGGCTTCAGTCAGAATGTCCCATTGTCTGATATCTCCTCCACCAAATGGGGACCCAAGCGTTTACTAGCAAATTTGCGGGAAGGGGCCTGGATTTTTAAGTGACAGGTGTCAAGCATAATGTAAGAGCCCTTTGTAAACTCGTGACCTGGAAGATGCTTCTGATCTGCAAACCACTTGTAGTCATTTATAGCTTTGGTGAGGTGTTCCTGCACTAAGGCTTGAGTCAATCTAATATGAGCAGCATGGTCCGTGGCAGCTTGAACCTCTAACCGCAAGCACAATTCAACCAAAAATGAAGGATTATAACCCAACGTTGCTTTGTAGGGGGAAAACCCTGTGGACGCGTGGGTCCTGTTATTGTAAGCAAATTGGGTGAGGGGGAGGTCATTGGACCAAGTATCCTGCGCGGCTGCAGCATAGCAATGCAGGTACTGTTCAAGAACCTGATTGACCCACTTGGTCTGGCCATCAAACTGAGGATGATACGCTATGGAGCGACAGGGGGATATTTTCAGGATTGATAGGAGTTCACTCCAAAACTGCGCGGTGAACTGTGAACCACGGTCACTGATGATCTCCTGGGGGAGACCAAACATCGAAAACACATGGCATATGAAAAGGCAGGCAGTTTCTTTGGACATAATTGTGGAAGTGCAAGGTATAAAAAGGGAAAATTTCATGAAGCAATCCACCACTACCATCACCGCTGTGAGCCCGTTAGAACAGGGGAGCTCAACAATAAAGTCCATGGACACTGATGTCCATGGCCCTCTGCCTGTTATAAGGGGTGCAGGAGGCTGTTTTTGCTGGAACAATCTGACTTAGCCCTGGCGTAAGTAACACAATTGGAGATCCATATCAGAACTTCTTTTGTCAAACCTGCCCAATTGTAGGTTTGTTTGATCAAATCGATGCATTTCTTAGAACCAATGTGACCAACTGTGGGGGGATCATGATGTGCGTGAAATACCTTGGTTCAGAAGGAGGGAGGAACCCAAACACAAGATCTAAAATATATAAGACCCTCCTTTAGTGAGTATAGGGAGTGTTTATGCTTCTGGTGAGATAACTGCTCGACTAACTCCACGCCCTCAGGGCAGGCCATTTGACTGGCCAAGACTTGAGCAACTAACAGAGCGTTGGAGGCCAGAGCGATGGAAGAAACAAGGGGGAACAATTGACAAGATTTGGGTTAGGAATCACAGTAACAAGATCCACTTCCTCCAGATCTGTGGAACTGTGGGCAGGGCTGCTGCTGAGAAAATCAGGAAGTACATTTAGGGCACCTTTTACGAATTTGTATTTGAAGTTGAAACTGCACAGGTCCCAATAAGTTTGGGCTTGCCGGTGTGCCAATTTTTGGGGTTTATGAAAGTAAACAGAGCCTGGTGATTTGTGTGAACCATTAATTCATGTCAGGCACCCTGTAACAAGTACCTCCAATGAGTTAGGGCCCATGTAACAGCTGCCAACTCCTTGTCATAAATAGCCCAAGACTGCTCCATAGAGGTAAACTTTTGGGAAAAGTAGGGAACTGGGTGTTTCAAACCATTGTGCTCCTGGAGCAACACTACTCCAACAGCTACTGATGATGTTTGCATGCAACGATTTATGGCTTGGTGGGATTGGCATGTTTTAAAATGGGAGGGGATAAAAACACCTCTTTAATTGATTCAAATGCCTGTTGGCTTTTCGTCCATCCAACAAAATGGTACATTTTTCCCTGTGAGTGGGTGGAGTGGGGTGGCGAGCTGTGAAAGTGCTGGAGAGAACTTCTTTAAGAAAATGATGGTTCCCAAGAAACTCCGTAGTTGTTTCTGGATAGTCAGGGTTGGCCACTCCTGGATAGCATCTAACTTATTAGGAGGGATTGCAACACCATCTTTAAGAACAAGGTTCTTAAAGAAAGTAACCTCCTCCTTATAGAACTCACACTTGGAAGGTTTGAGGAACAACCCTGCCTTATGCAAGGCGACCACCACTGCTTCCAAGTCAATAGCATGTTATTCAGGAGTCGGGGAGTGAACAAGAATATCATTAATGTATGCACCAGCACAGGTGAACTGGAGGTCAACCAGTACATTGTCAATCATCCGTTGAAATGTAGTGGGAGCATTCTTTAGTCCAAAAGGCATTGCACGAAATTGGAAGTTGCCGCGCTTCATCCAGATTGCTGTTAACCATTCTTGACCTTCCATTACCTGAATTTGGTTGAAAGCGTTCACCAGATTCAGCTTAGAGAACACCTGGGATTTGGCGATTGCCTGACTGATTGTCTGCTCCAGAGGCAATGGGTAGGGATCAGAAACTGTTATTTTATTCAAATGACTGTAATCCATGCAGGGACAGAGGGAACCATCTGCTTTTTTGGCGAAGATGATGGGGGAGGCAATGGGTGAGGTCTCCTTGAACAACCAACCTTTTTCAGCATATCGTCCAACCAGGTATTGAGTGCAACTTCTTCCTCCGCTGTATGGGGATACAACGGACAGTTGATGTTCACCAACTCCACAGTCGTTCAAAACCCACAATCAAACCTGGTGTGTTTAGGCAGGAGATCCACTCTTTTCCATGTCAAATATTCTTTGATAGCGCATTAAGCTTTTGGGGAAATTAGCCTGGATGCCCGCAGAAGTGACCAGGGTAGTGATAGAGCTGGTTCCTTGTATCTTCTTGAGGGTGTCAATCAGAGGGAATTCTCCCTCTGAATGATCATTGGTAAATGACAACGTATTAGACTCTAAATGAATCTTCACATGTTGTTGACGCCACCACCCCACACCTAAGATCATTGGAAACACCAAGATCAGCATAGCCAAAAAGCAATCGCAGAAGCTCAACAGGTGGATTGAAAAAGTACCAGTCAGCAAACAACATATGAGGGGTGGTAAGCAGATGAGGCCACCATCACTGAGGAGCCCGCATCCATTTTCAGTTTTAATTGTTGCACCAACTCAACACTCATAAAATTTCCCACAGCTCCAGTGTCCACCAGGGCCTCAAAGGAGACGTGATGGGAACCAACACTATTCATCATGGGTACTAATAAGTAAACGTAGTTCTCCTTATTGGTAGTTGTGGATGAATCCAGTGATACTGATGAGATGGTGGTGGGGTCAGGGGAAACCAATGGACAAATAGCCGCAGCAACTATGGGGTATGGTTTTGGAGTTTTTAGTGTGGCTGGACTAATGTGGACAGAGATAATCTTCTTTACAACCTGGTTCAGTTGGAAAGAAGGAACCATTGCTGCTCCAATACACATGAGAAAGGCGGAAATGGCTAAGAAGAATGGTTGGTCAATTATGTCAGGCGAAAAGCAAGTAAGAATTAGACTGGCCTGCCAGCCAGAGTGCCAAAGCACATGAATGGCAAACCAGAATGCCTGAGGCACTGCTGCTGATACGATGAATATGGAACTGAAAAGGAGTTCCATCAATATCTGCCAGTGAGCCAGAATTTCATATAGGCACAAGATAGAGTACCAGATGGTCATGCCATTAACCCTGAGGGGTATAAGAACGTTGCGGATAGGGCGGCTTATTTTCAACATATAAAAAAACTAAATTTTTTTTTTGGGGGGGGGGGGGGAAGGGTTTTTAATGGAAAATTTAAAAAGAAAATTCAACCAACAATTTTCTCAGTGTGATGCGACTGATTAAATAGTAGTCAATTTGGGGAAAACAAAGCCAGGATCAGGTCCCACAAATTCGACCTAACTGGAGAATTATTTGGGAATGGGCGGGTCAGTTCCCTGGAAATTGACATCAAAAAATTTGGCAGCAGGCTGAGTCACTGTCAGTTTGACCTTGAACGTCAAAACCAAGGCTCAGCTACATTTCCTATGGTTGGTGCAATGGCGTTTAGCCTGACAAGTGGCGGGAATCCCCCAAGGCCACCCCACATAGGGGTGGGCCCATTTTGTTAGGAACAGGTTCAGGACGCCCAACCCACCCCTGCTCAGTCGCTGAATCATTCTTTTGGTACGTGGCATTGTTACAGGTGCAACACCCAATTTGTCAGCAGGAAGCTTCAAACCTCATCGATGGTGTTTGGTGCTATTACCTGCCCATCAGGGGTAATGCCCAATGGATTTGGGAGTGGGGAGATTTTTCCAATTGTCATGTTAACTGAATTGCAACCATTGGGCATTCAGCTGATAAATCAGTCTTCATATCTTTTTGACCATTTAAAATCTGAGCATTGGGCTGATTGCATCTAATTTTGGTAATAACCAATTTCATTTTGGCGATCTCAACGCAAATCTCACTGATATCCCATAACAGTTCTAGTAAGAAGAGTGTGGGTACTGGAAGCAGTATATGAAGTGGGAGGGTTGTTACCCAGCACTCATCTACCATGTGAGCGAGATCGCCCCAAGTAATGAGGGGTACATTCATCTTTGGTGCCTTCTTTTTGGAAATGGGAAAATGGCCTGATCAACACCCAGAGGACGTTCCACGGGACTTACACACAGCAGCCTGGTTGAGACAAGAATATAAGATTGAAGGAATTTCTAGTTTGTCTTCCATATATCAAGGCATATAGGGAATGCCCCATGGCGGAGTGATAATTGATATAAGTAAAAATGGTGGAGGGCAAGAAAAGGTACCAACTAGACACCTTCTCCATAAAACTCTTACACAAAATCCCAACAAGGATTCATTAACTTATTTAACAGTGCCATTGGTCTCAAGTTTTAGGTCATAACAGAACCAAAAGTATACCATTAGGCCATTAAGCTTAGAAATAATCTGGGACGTAAAGGTATTCCCATTATCCGTTAAAAAAATTGAGGGCATCCATGCCAATAGATATTGTCTTCTAAAATAAACCTTGCTGTGGTCATAGCACCCACATCCCTGACCGCTTTGGCCACCACCCATTTTTAAAGTAATCAATGGCCACTATTATAAAATATTTTGACCTTAAGGGTTAGTTAATGAGTCCATAACATAGAAACAGTATGCTAAGCAAAATCAGGGTAAACCAACTGATAAGAGGTGGCTTTTCTGTAAGGCCCTTCCACTTGACATTCCTTGCAACAGACTCCCAAAATGTCTGTAATACAATTACAAAAAAAATGTCAAAATTTAATATGAAAAATGTTTTCTAGCCAGTCCCAATAATGTTAATGTGATACAAATACAAAAGTTCACTTAAATCCGCCTTCTCCCATCGCCTTATGGACCCTAATGTCAGTTCTCTCTGTAAGTCAGAATATCCAAAAATGATGATTATTTTGCACCTTGTAAAGCCCATTGTTTTTAAACAACGGTGTCCTTCCATAATTTTTATAAACATCTCTGAATTTAATTTAAGCTCAATATCATATTGTTGAGTTATCATCTTATTAAATAATCTATGAAATACATCAGCCATTAAGTTCACAGTAGGCAGGCGAGTTAACCCATCTGCATTTTTAAAGCTTAACACCTGGTCAATACTGATATTTCAAAACTGTAAGCTTGTAATTTCAAAGCCCAGAGGGACAGTCTTCCTTCAGGCTCTTTTAGAATTTGCAACCAGCTTAGAGGCATGATTGATTACTACATTAAATCTTACTCTGTGGTCATAAACTTGGAATTGTTTACATACATAAATAACTGCAAGGCTTTCTTTTCTGTTAGCATATAGTTCCATTTATGCATGTCCAAATTTTGGATATAATAGGCCACCAGATGCTCACTTCCATCAGGATCCACTTGAAATAACACTGCCCTAGTGGCATTAAGAGAAGCATCCATCTGAATAATAAATGGTTATCAAAACTAGCTTACATTAGCAAGTGCGCATGGGCCAGGCAAAGATGGAGTTTATCAAAGGCCAGTTGACAGTTACTGGTCCAATCAAAGGATATGACATCTTTAAGGAGGTGAAATAGTGGTTCACTAACTTACCAAATTATTCTAAAATTCGCCAATATTAACTGATCATGCCAAGTAACACTTGAGTTTCACGCTTACTAATTTGTTGTGCCATGCGCCAATAGCATTAACTTATGCAGATGAAGCCGTAAGCCATGTTTGTCAATGACAAACTCCAGGTATTCCAACTAAACAAGAAAAATTTTGCACTTACAGGGTTTAATTTCAATATGCCTTTGCAAGGTGGTGAAAAACTTCTAAGTGTTGTTAGTATTCTTTATATGCTTTAAAAGCATTTATAATCTAATAAATAGGAACACAGAAAAATCTTAATTTTAAAAAATACTATCCATAGCCCTCTGAAAGGTCACTGGGGCGTTGCACAGCCCTTGCGGCATTTTAGTTGGTTGTAGAGCCCTTGGGCCATAATTATGGTGCATTTCTCCTGTTCCGCAAGGGGCAGCTCTATCTCCAAATTTCCAAAGTTAATCCATGGCAGAAAAATATTGCGCTCCACCTAAATGGTCCAGCGCATCATTGATCTGTGATAAAGAATAAAAATCAATTTTTGTAATGCTATTCAAAATGTGATATTCTATAACTACACGGTTAGAACCATCTTCCTTTTTAATGAAAAACACAGAAGAGGACCAAGGGATCTTAGAAAACACCAGTAACCCTTATTGCACTAGTTGACTGATTTTGGTTTAATCACTTCATTCTCCGCTTTTGAACTTCTAAAAGGCCAAAGGAAAATGGACAAGTGAACTCCGGTATCAATATGGTGAAGTACATCATTAGCACAATCCAAATCACAGTCATCTTTTGCAAACTATACTACTGTACTTTTCAAAAATTGACCAGGGCTTTATCCTTATCCTCTTCAGTTGATCCAGCTAAGCTTTCTCATTTTACTAATTGGAAAATGGATTACTCCCCTCACTATTAAATTTTAACATATCAAAATGGTCAAAATCAAAAGCAATTTGAACTTCTTTAACTGGTTCAATATTACAAAAGCTTAAGTATGATGTTACTTTACCTGACTAGGGTATTGGTACAGATTAGCTAATAACACTTGTATTTCTAGGTGATCAGGAGGATGATCCCTGGTGTAGTAACAGTTTCCAATTTGGAACGATAGAATGGCACAAAGGTATCAGCATATGATAATTGAGGGTTTCTAACTTCATTTCAGTGCTCAATATCGCTTTATGTCCATACAGAGTATTTAGGTTACAATTATCCTGTATTTGGATCCTTGAAGACTCCACAATCTGATTAAGTAAATTTTATTTATGTGCTCAAATCCTCTGATAGCCTATAGGCACAATGCCATTTCAAAGACTTGGTTAAAAACCCCAGAGTTCAAGACGCAGGGGTCTCATCTTTATGCTTAAAAATAATGTCAGAGTCTGAACAAGGATTTCAAAAGGTTTCTCTTCATATTCACTTGTATTTCCATGAGCTCTCATAAATGAGGATCAATAGGAAAATCATAGTTTTTGATTTGAGAGGACAATAGCAGTATCAGATACTACCAGTGAGCCAAGGTGCAGCAGTAATGCTCTGTATGCTTTTTCTGAAATGGTAACTGAGGGCCAACTATACCAAATAGTTTTTGATAATTGTAGTATGAAGCAAGGCCATTCGCTTTACCAGTTTAGTTGATATAATATTTACTGGTGACCACTGTAAATGATGCACGAACTTTACGCTTATTTACCTAAATATCAGCATATATGCATTCATATTTATAAGGGTTTTTTGGTGTAATGCTAAATATCCAAGGTCTTCGTTTGCTATAATAAAGTTTGCTTTCCAAGCCTAACTGAGGGCTGGATTCCAACAGTTGTTCATTAGCAATGCTTTTGAGACTTCTTTAACTTGGGAGCATCACCAGAAATAATAGGGAGATCTTTATTATTAGCTGTTGAGCATATATCTGGGATACTTTGGCTCCCAACACAGTATCACCGCTTCTTAGGGCACAGGGAGTCACGAGGACCCATTTTTCAGTGAGCAATTGCCTTTCCATTGGATGTAAAGGAGATTGTATTAGACTTCTGCATTAATAAAGAAAAGAAAGATGATAGTTTAACAATGGGATGTTTGTAGAAATAACATATTTAGAAAATTCTAAAGCTTACTCAGCTGTGAATTTTCCCAATTCTGCCTCATTCACATGATTCACTAAACATCTATTAAAACTTGCTTTTTTGCTATTTTTGGCATATTGCCCTAAAATTTTTACAACAAAAAAATGGTTTGATTGATATCTAATTCTTCAACTAATAGCAATTTGGCTAAGTTAACTCCTTAGTGAGGACATACCCCAGTTAGCAGGTTTACGCAAAATCCGTTGGCTTGAATATATTGCTCCAAAGGTGACAGCGCAGCGGTGAAGATAATTCACCATATATGCAATATCATTTTCTTTAATAAACACCGGTATAAAACAAGATAAAACTTAGTATATGGTTCATAGTCATGTTAAAGAGCAATATGGGCTCAAACTCCATAATGGCATTAGCCTTATACAGAGTTAGTGTTTCAAAGTAGAAACGCTCAGCAGAAACTTGAATATTTGTCTTCTTAAAGAATAATTTGGGGAACTCCATCTTACGCTTTTTCATCCATTCAGCTTTAGTAACTCTTTGATAAGAAGGGCTTTGGAGTTAGGATAAGACATAGTAATCTTATTTAGTTTAGTCATAACTAGTTCTTGGCTCTTAGAATTTAAAGAATTCTTAATCACTGCCATTTTAGCAGTATCAGGCGCTCCAGATATAGTAATCTCAAAGAGATCCTAAAAATTGTGTTTAATTGCATTCTTATTAAATTAAGGTAAATTTACTGGGCTGGAAGAAAAAGCTACTATTTTGGACATAAGACTGCAGAGCCTGCAACATATTGACACAGCCGTGAGCCAGCATATTATCAGGTTTCCTGAGGCTCCTACAATTATTACGGAGGGGAAGGCAGCAGGCAGATGGCACAGACCATGCGCCCCATCACATCCATTACCTGCATCCATTGGAAAGTTCTTCTGATAAACTTGACCCATACAACACTGACACCTGTTTTCAGAGAAACAGCGATGGTCCGCCTGAAATGCAATATCCATTTGTTCAATTGTTTGGTTAAGGCCTATATACGCTCTAAAACCATATTTCTCTTCTCTAATGCATTTACTTGCTGTCCCAAATTGTTAATATGTCAACTATGCTCGGCATAAAGTGAGAAATTATGCCTTAGGGCTTCTATTACGCCCATAAATGACCAATATCGCAACTTTATTTAGCAGGGTTTCAGAGCAATGTTTCTTAACGTTCCTAATACAGCCTACCTCCTCTAAAAAGTAACCTTCAACTAAATGCCAGACTATATACTGGTAGACAATGTTAGTTAGACCAACAGGGTGTAACCCCTTTAGTGAGTACCGAATGTTATAATTAGTGAAAGGGTGTCAGATTTAACTGAACAGGTTGATATACCAATAGCTAAACGTAATTTAAGAAGACAATATTTAAATTAAAAACTCAAATAAATGAGAGACAAATTTCTATTAATAGGGGTTCTATTAAAATAACTAAATGAGCACCTTGTACTATCAAGTACTGGTTAAGGCTCATGGAACTTTCTAGTAAAACTTCTATTAACTTGATACTTATTAGCTTCCCATAAATCTCCCTTATCCTTTGCAAAACTCTCCAGATATCATCAGTCTACCAGTTTTCTCATTGTGCTTCTCTAGTTACCAACCAAACATCCAAAATTATTAGAATAAATTGATAACCTCTGAATTGGGCCAATTAGCCAAAAGTTAGAGGCCAAAGTACAATCCTTGAAAAGTGTTATTCCGTTGAACTTATTCAAAATATTATCAGATGGCCTAGATAAATCTAACTTTCCTATTACTATTGTTTCACTATGGCATGAAAAGATTAAGAGTAATTTCAATGAGTGGTTGAGAAGAAAAAACGTATAAAATCCAAAGTGTTGTCAGCTAAAGAGTAAATAATGAAGGATTGTGACAGTTGGGTTTCAGGGATCCGTTAATAATATAGCACTACTTTAGGCTACCATTTAAATAAGCAATAGTTATGGGGCGTACAGCTAATTTGACAAAATCCCCAATCTAGTTATTAAGTCTAATATAAATTAAATATAACTATATGATATTTAGATGGTTGGTTAAACCCATTTATAACACCAACTAAAGGATTACATATAATTAACTAAAGGGTATAGTCCATTGATTGCATCTAATTAATGTTTCAATAGGAATCATCCCCAACAATGGTAACAATTATTTCAATGAGAGCTTGATAGCTGATACTTATATTTTTTGTTGAATCATTCAGGCAGAGAATCTAAATGATTAGAGTCATTTTCTGAAAATACTTAATCGTTTTTAATGCTTGTTCTGGCGAACTAGGTAGGTGTAAGCTGGCAATGAAGTTTCTACAGAAACAGTGTCTGATTTTTAACACTAATAGATGGTTGCTGAACCATTAAGGGTACATTACAGGGGCTAATTTATGAGATGGAAGCCCCTGTGTTCAAGAGTCTATAACAATGGTTAAAGTTTATAATGGAAAACATTCCTCAGCGGGCCAACTGAAAATTTGTTTAGCTTTTACCAAAACCCTAATGTTTTTAGTAAAGAGAAAAATATACTTGTTGATTTTTTATTATATTGAACTTCTAAAATAAGAAGTTGGAGGAATTAAAAATCTCTAGCTAATTCTCCTCAAGTTATGGCATACCAGAGTGGTGTTGAAGCCATTTTTAAAGAAGACTTAACTTAATAGTTGCTGCCATACAACTAGTATCCTTTCTTTTCTATCACAACAAGTCCAAGCTGTGCTTTAAACGTAATTAGAAGTTACAGATGTAAACTTTTATATTTTGCAATCTTTGATGATGGCAAGACAATTTTTTAGCTCTGTAACAGTAAGAATTCATTTACGGTCATCTTTCATTCAGAAGCAGTAAGAAATGAGTGGTATAACCTTAAGTGTTGGAATCAGGGTTTAGGATATGCTCGCAGGTGTTTTGTAGCCTTTTATTTTAAAAAATTGCATGAGAATTATTATTCTCAATTACCAAAATAATAATTTAGTGGAATTTTAAACCATTTATATTGGAAATAATGAAACTAAAATCTACTTAAAGGCTGGATTTTTATAAATTTTTATCAAATTGCCTCAGGGGGAATAAAAGTGAACCCTCATGATAAGTTGTTGGAATTTTTGCCCATATTTCCAGCTGATAGATTACCTTGGATCGCTAGGAAATAATTCCCTAATGCAAAGTAAATTGAAAATTGGTATACCCTGATTTCAGGGTAACTATGTTTGGGGGATTTTAGGGTTTTTGCCTGGTCAGATCCATCAGGGATAGATCTAGATAAATGCTTAAGTTCTCATCAATCAGAGTTGCTGACGAAATAGGAGCACCTTATAGTTGAATAACTATCAGGTGTAATTATTGGTATCAGTCTAGTTTCATCACTGACTGATTGGGAATTTAAGGAGTAAGTTGTGAGGCGAATGATGCTGCCTGCAACTAGCAAATTAAATAGTTGGTTTGTGACTTGCCTTAATGGGTAACAAGTCCCATTACCTAAGTAGGTCGCTTGCCAAATATGGTTGCTTCACATGGATTGAGAGGAAAACATTAGGGACAAGTTTTTCAACTCTAACCAATTTTAGGTCTCAAGGATGACCAACGACAAAATCCTAGTCAGGATAGGAAAAACCATTGCTGCTGAGATGAGGATTAGTGATTCAATATAAAAGCAGTCATTTCATTGAAGTGGTGCCAACCAAGGATTGGGTGCCAAATTACCCACTATAATTATATAAAGAATTCACTAATAAAAAACTACTATTGTACACTACTTTATAAGTATACTTTTATCAGAATCTATTATGAGTTTTATTCTTTTTAAAGATATTATTGCTGTGTGCAATAATTGGGAGACTCATTAAGATAAAAGAGTAAGAATCTGAGCAGGGATCTAGAGAAAAAGCTGAATTAAATTGGGAATTGCTGCCAACTGTGTGTCATAAATAAACCCAAAACAGGGATCTGAGCGTAAATTTAGTTGGGCGGTATGAGGGAACAAAACCCTATTCAGGGCATTTTAAGTAATTTTAGAGGAAATACTGGCCTTGTGTTGGGCTGAAATCTAATACTAAAATTTAACTACTGGATAACAGTCGCCATACTATTATCAATAAGTTATATCAACTACTATCATACAAAGCAGAGATTTGCACAAAACCTGAACATGAGCAAGTAATATAGTTATAGGGGTTATTTTTTTAGCACTAGTGGTGCCCAACCCAAAAGGGGGAGCCGCCACACATCTAGTTATAGGTGTTGTTAGACAAGAACATTAGAAAAACCTATAAATATTTACAATGTGGTTCTCACTACAGAAGAGTAGAGTAGAAGAGATAAGATTTTGATGTCATATAAAGATGAAATAAAAAACTACCGACAGAGTTGGCAACTGTTAATCAGAGCGCCCTAGACTAAGCGGATCATTGAGGTTTTGCAGTCTTGGAAGAGAGAGTTGCCAAGATGGAGGAAGAGGACAATAATTTTACAAGTTTCAGGAAGGAGTTACTTGAAAAAGTAACATCATCAAAGAATAAAGAAGAGGATTTATTTAGAGAAGTCTTATCTCTGAAAACGGAGCATGAAGTGGATTGCATTTTTAAGAGCATTCAGTGCTGATATCAAGCAGCTGATTAAACAGTTAAAAAGTTAAAGACTCACAAATGCAAATGTGAGGCATATGTGGCAACTGATGCTGAAGAAAGAACTCCCTGTATAATAATTGGGAAGATGACTGCCCAAGAAACATGCCACCTGCTTTTACCACTATTTCAAAGATGATGCCTGAAATCACTCCTCAAGTGAGCCAAGTAACCAAACCCAGAGAGGTGTCTAGAGAAACCTTGAAGGAACACAAAGTGACACAAAAATTGATGACTTAACATCTGGATAACGTCTCAGCATTCTTCTGATTGTTTAATATGACAATGTACATATATAATGATTTTCAAAAAGGCATTGACGGTGATGAATTGCCTAGATACTGATTATCAAAACATAGTGTTGCCCCACCGGAGGGGGGACAGCTGGTCTTAAGTAGAGGCCAAAGCGGCCATTATGAAGGTATTTGGAATTCCAACACACATGTTGAAGCACAAACAAGGGTTTTTTGGGCATTTAATTCCATAAAAATGAATCCTTAGCAAGCTTCGCTGACTTTTTACCAGGATTCGCAAATCCTGGTTTAAAGAAAAGGTGCTGGATTGTTTTGATGCCCAAATTACATTACAAGAGGCCCTTTGGCCCTACCACAATTTGCAACAAACGATGTCTTTTGTGTTTGTGATGAAAATTACTACCTCTCAGATGGTAGACATTTTAAAAATCTTGGGAGCTACCTTTGATGTTTCAAATAGAAGTTTCAAAATAAACCCAGTACAAAAAACGAATACCATGAAGGGGAAAGAGGGCACTAAGGAGATGAACAACTGAACTGTGATAGGCAATAAGCCTAAAGACTTTAAACGGATTAGTAAGAAGGAGAAAGTCTGTTACTTATATGGAGGAAAGGTATAATTCTCTGTACATTGCAAGAAACCCAAGGATCAAATTAACTTGTTCCAAGTGAAAGAGTTTGCAACTTAAAAGGAGTCAGGAAAAGGGCCCGCGGCATAGACTGGGAACAGTCTAGAGCTGCAGAGAATCCTGTTCCTCCCAGTATTATCCATAAAGAAATTGACATCAGTGATCTGTTAGTGGATTAAGACATAATGGATTAACTGTATCAAGTAGCCAATTTTAAAGTAATGTGGTAACATGATTCGGGGTGAAAGGGATTGACCCCAAGATAATCAAAGAAGTTGCCTGGCCATACGCCCAGCAACAAGTGAACTAATTTAAGATCCAGATAATCCTTAAGAATTGACCAAAGTTTGATTAGATGAGGCAAACCTGTCAATCCCCCTAAGTACAATCAAGAAATCAATTCCTGATTTATCAGTGCAATTCATTCACACCCTTGATTAAGCTTATAATGCTACTATACACTCAGTAAATACTATCCTACAACACTCTAAGTGTACATTCATAGATATACTAGTGAATCGAGTACAGGTGAGGGCAATTGTTGACAGCGGAGCGCCCATTAATAATGTCTTGACCAAGCTAGTGAAAAGGATGAAGATCTCGCCTGACTTGGAACATAAGAAAGTTTATTGGACAGCTGGGCCAAATACCACTATCTCATTGGAGCATATAGCATTCGCCACTTCGATTAAGAATCTTTGTAGTGTCTGTACCAGCAATAGTTTTGGCCAACCAAAACTATGATATACTGATTAGGACATAATTAATATGGAATTATGGAGTTGATGTAACTTTGAGGATAATATATAGACCATATTGGGTCAGGATTTTACCATTGGTATACAAAAAAGATGGGGAAGCTCCACTGAGCAAGAGAAATAACTTCATCAACTTGATATAAAATGATGGCATTGTCCTGATTCAATACCAACTAGTTGGCCAGAAGCAACGAGAAATGACGGCAAAAATCCTAGAAAATTGGGGAAATCCACTGAGGATCAAGAATGTAAGACCCATACTTCCAGGATCACAAATAATAGTCAACATGAGGATGTCATTAGTGGTACAGATCTGCTGTATGAGGAGGTCAGAAGCCATGAAAGAAGTCCAGAGTAGAGCCTTAGGAGGCTCCTGGATTAATAATTCTGGTCCATGGAGAAAAAGGAGTTCTCCTGGCGAGTTTAAGCAAAAAAATCAATAAATATTGAGAAGAATCAGATCGTCACATCTGTTCATCTAACATGATGGAAAACTGAGAATTACACAAATTTTAGAACACTTTATGAGTTGGGATTACTGGCCGCGGTAACTGAGAGTATCAACCTATTGGTTGTATGTGAGCAACTCGCTGATCTGATGGAAGGACAGCAAGAGGAGGTGCTCTTATTGTTTGAGAAGTATCAGGAAATAATCACCCAGAAAGACCACAATCTGGGATGACTAAGAGATATGACCAATAGGTTGGTACTGGGGAAAATTTGCTGATCAGGATGAACCAATTCAATAGTTGAAGGTAGCTGAAGCAGTATTGGAAAAAGAATTCAGCAAACTAGTGAAGCATGGGCTTCTAGTTCCATTGTCAAGTCCATGGGTGAGTCTTCTTCTTTGTAAAGAAGAAGGATGGCTTATCACGGTTACCAATGGTCCAGATAGTATACCAGAAAGCGGATGAGCTAGTCCAGAGAATGGTTGATGAAGAAATCAGGAATGAGCCATAATAAATCCAAGATGCGATTTGAAAAGTGATGGAAACCACCAAGACCATGGTTGGACTAGTTCTCAAGACGATTAATGGGAAGCAGTTACTATTCCCAAAGCCATAATTAAAAACAGGTATCATTCAAGCTGCTCACAACTTTGTTGGGCATGGAGGCCTGAGAAAACGACTGATCATATTTTCAATTAAAACTACTAGGAGTCAATCAACTATGATGTTGCCAACTATCTAGGTTGCTGTGTGGAGAGCCAGTTGCACACAACACATAAGATATATGACTAGGTACTGACTGGTCTGCCCTGGATTTTCTTGGCTTATGGTGTCCATCAATGTGATAGGACTGCTGATGATGAGCACAAGGGAGCCAAGAACATAGTTGCAATCAATCATCTGATGAGATGGGTCAAGAAAAAGGCCCTGGTGAAAGTAGACGCTACCAGCACTGCGAAATTCATCCTAGGTCAAGTAGTATACCAACATGGATGCCCGCAGTTCATGCTGAGTGAAAATGGGACAAATTTCACATCTCATGTGATCTTGTACTTATATGAGATAATGGGGATCTAAGGAGTCATGTCTTTACCCTACAAGCTAGAGATGAACAGACTGATGGAATGAGTTAATGGGACGCTGGCCAAATGCATAGGAAGCTGGTCGCAGAAAGAATTTCCATGTGGGGAATGTACCTGAGTTTGGTGACAATTGCCAACAATATCAGTCATCATATGGCAATGGGAAAAATGACATTTGAGTTTTTATATGGGAGGAAGGCTGCGTTTTACCATTTATATTTATGGTGGAACCAACATTGGGGATGAGTAACAAGAAGTACCTGAACTGATTGATGAATAACCTGATCAAAATAAAGTTGAAAGATCTCAATACTAATTTGAAGAAAAGTATATGAGCAAAAATGATGAACGATAAGAACTAACTGGCCTTATCAGAATACCAAATTAGGCAAAAGAGTTGCCTATTGTGATAACATGGCTTCATGATAGGAAACAAGTTGGATGAGTTGTGGGTGGGTCCATTCAAGATTATCAACAAGATGGCGATGGACGATTACTCTGTTAGGAGAGTGTCTATAACTTTCCAGTTCCCAGCGGGGCAGTGCTTGGTGCACAAGACCAACGCCAGGGAACTAGTTGTTAAAATCAAATTATTCTTGCCCAGCAGAGGGTGCTTGAGCAATAATAATTTAAGAGAGAAATGCTAGAATTAACCAGCCAAAATTGTCACAGTGCACATAAAGGAAGGGGTAAACGACCCAGGTTGGAGGGTACCTGGGCAGACCAACGGTGCGCGAGGTGAGATTCAGATTGTGTTTAGGATGGCAAGGTTAATGAAGTGCGAGACCTCTTTGAAGAGGTTTGCAAACAGGGTTGTTAAAAGAAGCATATAATAAAACGGTATATGGGGTAAAGGTTTATTTGGGAAGTTGACCAACAAGAAATGTTGGTCAGGGGAAAACTATATAAGCTCAGATGAGGAAATTGGGGTTATGCCGCAGTGGGCCCAAGCAGTGACTCGCCAATAGGGCGATACTTCCATCCAATTTAGTACAATAGACTGAAACCAACTTCACTTGAGTTATTGACTGAAGTTGAATTCGACCTGAGCGAATTATCTCATAGCAGTACGGGTTTTGAACTTTTGTTCTGAAACTAAGCAAACCAAACCATCCGCCTTAATTTGGTAGATAGTTCGTTTTAATGCTTGGGCAGACATCAGGGGCTGGGCGTTTGGCGCACCACTGGTTACAACCTGGGCATATTTTTACCAGACCCAGCGTTGGTCCAGGGTGTTCTTCAGGTCAGGAAGGGCCTGCAACCTCACCTTCTGGGCCTCCAGATGCCCAGCCTTGACTTTGGGGTTAACCTCCACTATTATGCCATGTTCACATGACATTACCCTCTCCTCCCAATGGGGCTCAACCCCCCCTCCAAGGGCTTGCGCCAGGAAAAAGTTCTTATGGGCGGGGGCCAACTTCATGGCGGCGACGGTTAGTTGGGGTTGGGATCCGGCAGCTTAGGGAAACCGCTGGTGGAAGGCATCAATCAGATCTTGGGCATGCACATAATCGCGTGGTGTAACCCAACTGTTTTCAGCAGCATCAAAGCCCTTCCAGGATACCAGGTATTCAAGTCTTCGTTTAACACGGTGGGAGGCAACTATCTCTTCCACCTCCCACTCCGGCGCCCCATCCATGAGATAGGCCTCAGGATTCTGTGGTGGGGGCCCTCAAACAACTTGATTTTGCTCTCATGGAACACCGAGAAGATCCAAAATGATGGGGGAAGATCCAGCTGGTATGAGGCATGGCCCGCCTTTCTAACAACGCGGTAAGGTCTAATCCTCTTAGGGCCTAGCTTCTTGCATGGCTGCTTGATAGGGATGTTATGAGCATCAAGCATCACGAGATCTCCTTTCTTGTATGCAGACCCACTTGGCGCTTCCCATCAGAGTTCTTCTTATACACCTGCATTGCCGCCTCCAAGCTTGTGGAAACCCCCTGGTGGACCTTCTTGATGGTCTTGGAAAAGTCTATCACCGCTTCAACCTTTGACCCACAACTGGGCTCCATATTAAAGGCGGGGTTAAATCCATGGCTGGCGAAAAATGGGGAACAGCCAATCGAAGAGTGAAAGGTATTGTTGTAGCTAAACTGGGACATGGGAAGGTGAGAAGCCCAATCTGCATGATCTGCGGCGGTGTAACACCGCAGAAACTGTTCCAAGCATTGGTTCACTCGTTCTGTCGTCCCATCTGATTGGGAATGATAGGCAGTTGAACGGCAAGGGTGAATCTGAAGTGTCTTACACAACTCTTCCCAAAAAATGGAGGTGAATTGGGGTCCTCGGTCACTGATAATCTCTTGAGGAACCCCATGAAGTGCAAACACATGGGCGACGAAAAGCCTAGACATCTCAGCTGCAGTTATTGTGGTTCTGCAAGGAATAAAGTGGGCAAACTTTGTAAACCGGTCCACCACCACCATGATGGCATCATAACCATCTGAGACTGGTAGCTCCACAATGAAATTAACTGAGAGGGAAGTCCAGGGCCCATCAGCCTTTTGGACTGGTACCAACAACCCTGCTAAAGGTTGACGGTTGGGTTTCATCTAGTTGCACACCAGGCACTCCTTACAATACCGCCCCACCTGAGCAGGCAAGCCCTTCCAATTGTAGGTGCGGCGTATCAACTCCAAGATCTTTGCTCTCCCCGGATGACCAATGGTAATTCCATCATGATGGTCCCGAATAATGTCCAGGCGCAGTGGCCCAGCAGGTACCCAAAGGCGCCCCTGGAACCACACCATCTCATCCTTTATGTGTTAGCCTTTGGATAGATCCTCTTGATTTGACGCGCTTTTTTCAAGGACAATGGCATATTCGCCTGACAGAGGCTGAGAGAGGACGATCTTTTTAAAATATATATTCCTCCACGTTTTCCAGAGGTGCAAGCACTGGTCCGTAGGTTAGGGAAAGGGAAGCAGCGACAGAATTTTACTTGGAGGGATCATAACCTGGGTGTTGTGCACCTCTACCCCCTTGGGGTCAGGAGCTAAAGCAGGGTTGCGGCTCAAAGCATCCGTCAAACCATTATCCTTGCCCTTGGTGAACTCATATGTGAGTGCAAATTGGGCAAGGCTTCATGCCAACGGGTCTGCCGTGGGGTTAGGACATGAGGCGCGCGGTAGTACAGCAAGGCACGGTGGTCTGTCCATACACGGAATGGTTGGGTAGAGCCATGCAAGTGGTGACGCCAATAAGTCAGCGCCTCCACCACTGCTAGTAACTCCTTGTTATAAAGGCGTAATTCAACTCCTGGCAAAGACATCTTCCTAGAAAAATATCCCACCGGATGCTCTATCCCATCTTCGCCTACTTGTAACAAGGTGGCCGCTATGGCGAAGTTGGAGGCATCAGTAGACACAATGAACTCTTTGGAAGGGTCAACATGGCGAAGAACAGTCGTGGATAATAGGGTGCACTTCACTGCTTGAAAAGCATCCTCCAAAGTGGGGGACCACTGAAGCACCTTGGCACCGCTATCCTTGTATAGGGGAGCCACCACCTCAGACAGATTGGGAGTGAACTTCTTGAGGAACGTGCACGTCCCCAAAAAGCTCCTTAATTCCTTAACTGAAGTAGGGGTAGGCCACTCAGGAATCGCCTTCTCCTTGTCTGGATTTATCATGTGTCCTTGGTCGAACATAACGTTGCCCAGAAATGTGACCTGGGACTTAAAGAACTCGCACTTTGATATTTTAAATGTTAGGCTGGCTACCTTTAACCGCTCCACCACCTGCCAAAGGTGACCTGCATGGGATTCCTGATCATGGGAAAACACCAGGATATCATCCATGTAAGCGACTGCGCATACCCCTAACAGGTCCCCAACACTGCATCAATGTGGCATTGAAAGATATCAGGGGCATTCTTAAGCCCCAAGGGCATGACCTAAAACTGGAAGATCCTTTTTTTGGGTGCAGAATGCAGTCAACCACTCTTGTCCCTTTTTAATCCGAATCTGATTGAACGCGTTGAGGCAATCCAACTTGGAGAAGACCTTCGCCTTCTCCACATAACGTGCAATCTGCGAATCCAAAGGGATGGTATGGAGGTCAGGTACAGTAACGTTGTTAAGGTTACCATAGTCTACGCGTGGGCGTAAGGTACCATCATACTTCTCCATGAAGAGTAAGGGGGAGCATACAGGGGAGTACTTTGAAAAATCGCACCCTTGACTGACTGTTCTTTCACCCACACATCTAACTCCTCTTCCTCCCGGATAGTTAAAGGGTAAATAGGAGAAGAGATATGCACTAGATCCACCGTGAGCTTGAAATCACAATCAAACTCAGAGTGCTCAGGGAGTGCGTTAGCAGATGCTGCATCAAAAGAAGATTCCAAACCCTCCAAACAAGAAGGTATATGGATTTCCACTGAGGGCTTCTGCATTGAGGCAAGGATACAAGGGATACGGTGGGGCCAGTGGGGCAAGTCGCCTGGAGCGTTTTCTTTGGACAAAGGCACAACAAATGTGCGAACATTCTTCATGGTGAGAGACAAGGTATTCTCCTTCAGATTAGTCCTTACGTCAAACTTCCGCCACCATTCCACACCCAAAATGATAGGGAACAGGAGTTTTTGATCGCACTGAAGTGATCAGACAAGTGGTATTTGCCAATCTGATAATCCACTGTTCCAATGATCTTCGGAGTGGAAATACCTTGGGACGCCCCTCCTCTAACCACATCACCTGGCAAGTAACTCAGCCCAAGGTAGTCGGCTGTACTGGTCCATATAGTTTCCAGTAGCGCCAGTATCCACCAAAATAGTAGTGGTAAGTTTCCCTAAAGGCGAGGAGAGGGTGGTAGTCAATAGAAGATACCCAGAATGGTCTTTATTTATGGAAGATAATGACAACTTCACCAAAGTTCTCATCATCTAGCTCAAGCCTGCACACAAAATGGGTTTGGGAATCAAAAAGGGGGTGTGATATTTGGCCACTCTTAATACTGAGGCCACATACCCCTCCATGCCTTCTGCAGGTGCATATACTTGATTATATCTGAAACGAAGTTCCTTCTCCACCTCCTGAGTGCC
This sequence comes from Massospora cicadina, assembly GCA_022478985.1. Lineage (NCBI taxonomy): Eukaryota > Fungi > Entomophthoromycota > Entomophthoromycetes > Entomophthorales > Entomophthoraceae > Massospora > Massospora cicadina. The sequence continues at coordinate 257,578 of JAKSZP010006589.1, forward strand.
CTGGATCATGGTAGAGGTCAACCGTGGGTTCTCAGGGGTAATTTGATACACAGAAATAGAGTCCTCATCCAAGCCATATGATCAAATAAAAGGTCCAGAGATAGAGGCTAGGTTTCATTATAAAATGCAGTTTTAGACGCAAATGACCCTATCCCTGAAACTGGGATGGAATGCCCAACGTTATTCAAGGCCAACACCACCAGTTCATCTGCGCTGATTCTGCTGGCATTGTCTGAATGCGCTGGTGATGGAAAATTCGTTTCTTGGAATGAAATCTAGTAATTTTGGTGGAAAGTCAGGAAATAATGACTTTCAGACTCTGAAGTTTCTGACTCCACCCGGTATGAACATGAAGGGTGGATACTTTCTAGTTGGAGGCAGCCAAAATAACACTGAGTTGCTCCAACCTTTGGGAAAATGAGAAATCAGCGGTGCAGCTAATGACAGCTGAAGCTCACAGCTGACGGCCACTGTTTTCACTTTGGAAAAGTATCACACGGAAAAAGTTCGTGCACATAAGAAAAGGAGGTTGGTCAACTAATGTTAGGAGAGTGTCTATAACTCTCCAGTTCCCAGCGGGGCAGTGCTTGGTGCACAAGACCAACGCCAGGGAACTAGCCGTTAAAATCAAATTATTCTTGCCCAGCAGAGGGTGCTTGAGCAATAATAATTTAAGCAGAGAAATGCTAGAATTAACCAGCCAAAATTGTCACAGTGCACATAAAGGAAGGGGTAAACGACCCAGGTTGGAGGGTACCTGGGCAGACCAACGGTGCACGAGGTGAGAGTCAGATTGTGTTTAGGATGGCAAGGTTAATGAAGTGCGAGACATCCTTGAAGAGGCTTGCAAACAGGGTTGTTAAAAAAAGCATATAATAAAACTGTATATGGGGTAAAGGTTTATTTGGGAAGTCGACCAATAAAGAAATGTTGGTCAGGGGAAAAAGTATATAAGCTCAGATGAGGAAATTTGGGGTTATGCCGCAGTGGGCCCAAGCAGTGACTCGCCAATAGGGCGATACTTCCATCCAATTTAGTACAATAGACTGAAACCAACTTCACTTGAGTTATTGACTGAAGTTGAATTCGACCTGAGCGCATTATCTCATAGCAGTACGGGTTTTGAACTTTTTGTTCTGAAACTAAGCAAACCAAACCATCCGCCTTAATTTGGTAAGTAGTTCGTTTTAATGCTTGGGCAGACATCAGGGGCTGGGCGTTTGGCGCACCACTGGTTTCAACCTGGGCATATTTTTCCCAGACCCAGCGTTGGTCCAAGGTGTTCTTCAGGTCAGGAAGGGCCTGCAACCTCACCTTCTGAGCCTCCAGACGCCCAGACATGTCTTTGGGGTTAACCCCCACTGTTATGTCATGTTCACATGACGTACTCCATTGAGAACCTCTTAATAGAAAGGGTATCAGATTAGTCCATGCTAAGTATTTAAAGTGATGGATCAAAAACAAAAAAGGTGTTCCTGAAGGACCACTGAACTATTAAGTTGAGTAATGTCCTAATGATTTGGTCAAGTCCAAAAAAAGGACTGCACCCAATATAGATGGTTAGGTCTTAAAAATTAAGACCTATGAACCATAGAAAACTGGTAGATTTAAGTATACTTAGGATCCAGTTTGGAGGCATAAAATAAAAATATGGACCGCAGAACTGAAACAAGATAAAGTCCCATGTAAAAAAAATCAAAATATTGATAAAAATTGAAAAAAATATTAAAAACCGCATAGAAAAACTAATATTTTTATAGTTTTTATTTCTAAAGATTATCATCAATTCAGGGATGATTCCATCTATGTCGCCTCTTGAGGGAAGGAGGATGGATTGCAATAGAAGTGAATAACCCATAAAATCTATGTGAGATCAAATGCTAGCAAGGGCTAGACCTACATGAAACCAAGTTCTTTGAGTGGACACAGATTTCTGTGAGAAAGCAATTAGGGAAGGTAAATTGAAATGTTGGAAGAAGTCAAATGTGATATCTTAGAGTGGGGAGGGAAGCAACAGTACAAGAAAAGACAGTCAGCGAATAACCCCAAGTATTTCTGATATGGTACAAAATCTTGTAGATTGGTCTTCAGTGCTTTTCAATAGGCTTTATCAAGAACACTGGACATACTGACTAGCAAAAAACAAGGGATACTGGATGGGGGTTGTCAAATCATGCCCCCTATCAAAACCATCAGCAGAAGATACAGATGGTATGTGCCAGAAATTGGGTAGTTGATCAAGGAGTGAATGGCATCCTGCAAGCAATGACTATGAGCTTCTCGGAAGCTGAAGTAGAAAGAGCAATGAAACTGAGAGACGCTGGATTCTTTGTGGCCCAACTATAAAGAACTTGGCAGAAAAGTGAAGAGCATAGGCTGCCATATAATCAAATATAGTATGTTATCAAGATTGTAGGAATTTAGAGCATTGGACAAAGCCTCATTGACTTGGGCCCTTAATTCTGCATAGGGGAGTCGAAATGTACACTGTTGCCAATGGTGAGTTCAGTGGCCAAGATAGCTGGCTTGTAATATTGACATAGCTGGAAGAGGAACTCACGAATCAAGTCCAATTTGGTGATGAAGGAGCAATCAAGAGCAAAAGGATTACTTCAGGAGGTTCAATAATGATGTTAGGAGTATCTGCAAAAGGAGCCGAATCCAGGAGAGTTTTATATCTAACTCTGGAATCAATGAAGGAAGGATTGGCCATGAGTAATTTAAGATGATTCAAACTTGGTTTCAGTGGGGTTGATTACCATTTTCAGTAATTCCATGGAAGGACTAGCCGCTGGCACTTGACTAGGAGTGTGAGTCCTGGAAGGACCATCTTAAAGGTTCTATCGTGCAGACTGACTCATCCTCTGGAAAAGCCAAATATTATAATCAGACAAACAATTAAGAAGCTGTTGGTACAGCGACTCAGAATTAGACATATGAGCTGGATGAGAGGGGGATGTCGGACTTATAGGATACTTGACATTATGCTTTCTGAAATAAATTAAGCTCCAATTTAAGAGAAATTAATCTCAAATTTAATGGGATAAGCTCTCCAGAGAAGAGTTAAATATGATATGATCCAAGAGGTTATAAGAAGAAAATATTAAGGGCAAACATATTGAGCATTCTTAATTGGACTGTGTAATGAACATCAACAGTAAAGATCTCCTATCAAGGATGAGAATAAAATCAGTAAATTGAGGATGCCATACCAAGAAACCTGAATAAGAAAGTGGGTCATATGTCCTGACAGGGGAAAACCGGATCCCAGGATTAATATTGCAATGAGTAAGTTGATCAGCCCAGAATGACAGAAGGTTGTGGGACAGCGCTCTGAGTAGGTGTAGTGAGGAGGAAGAGGAAGAGGAAGAGAGCCACATGCTGAAGGTCATCCTGAGCAGCGTTGAATATTGAAATCATACTCCACTTGGTCCAATAAAGTATTAGACCAAGTGTCTGAAGCGGTGTTCTCTTGCCCCAAACCCTTTTCTTGCTGGTTTCTAGGCAAGAGAGGGGATGTTTTGGAATTTTTGCCCGTATTCCCAACTGACTAGATTACCAGGGATCGCTAGTAACTAATTCCCAAGTATGAAGTGAATTTGATTTCAGTTGACCCTGAATTCAGAATAACTGGCTTTGGGGGATTTTAAGTTCTTCAACTGGTTAGATCCATCAGGGATCAATCCATATAAATGCTTAAGATCTCAATTTAAGAGTTCAGTAAAAATAGGAGCATCTGATAGTTGATTAACTATCAGGTGTAATTATTGGGATCAGTCAGGTTTCATCACTGACTGATTGAGAATTTAAGGAGTAAGTTGTGAGGCTAATGATGCTTCCTGCAACTAGAAAATTAAATAGTTGGTTCGTGACCTGCCTTAATGGGTAAAAAGTCCCATTACCTAAGCAGGTCGCTTGTCAAACATGGTTGGTTCACTTGTATTGAGAGGAAAACGTTAGAGACACCTTTTTCAACTCTTTCCATTTTAGGTCTCTTCTTTGTCCAATGATAGAATCCTAGCCAGGATAGGGAAGTTATTGCTGCTGAGACGAGGATGAGTGATTCAATGGCAAAAGCTGCCATTTCATCAAGGTGGCTCCAACCAAGGGTTGGGTGCCAAATTCCCCACTATAAATTCCATAAAGAATTCACTAAATAAAAAACTCACTATTGTACACTACTTTACAAGTATACTTTTATCAGAATCCATTGCAATTAAAGATATTATCGCTGTGTGCAATAATTAAGACTCATTAAGATAAAGAATACGAATTTGAGCAGGGATTAGAGATGAAGCTGAATCAAATTGGGGATTGCTGCCAACTATGTGTCATAGAAAAACCTTAAACAGAGATCTGAGCGTAAATTAAGTTGGGCGGTATGGGGGAACAAAACCCTATTCAGGACATTATAAGTATTTTGAGAGGAAATACTGGCCAAATGTTGGGCTGAAATCTAATATTTTAATGCAACTACTGGATAATAGTCGCCATACAAATATTAAGGATTATATCAACTACTATCATACAAAGCAAAGATTTGCAAAAAACCTGAACATGAGCAAGTAATATATTTATATGAGGTTATTGGCAAAGAATATTAAAAACCTATAGCTTTTAACATATGGCAATGCTAGAATTAAATGTCAAGACTCAAAGTTTGGATTGCTTAATAACGTCTGAATAGGGGAATATTAGGATTAAACTTAACAGATAGGTTGAGACTCTTTGCTTCAATGTGAAAGCTGTTGGGGAAGTGAAATCCAGGAAGATGAACCCGTGTGGCAGGGATTTTATATATTTAGATAATCAGAGTCAAAAAAATTGTCACCTTGCTAAACCACCTCTGACCCTATAAGCAGGCCAGTTTCCACGGAGTAGATTGAAATAAATTAAATGTGGCCTGGAGAGGAGCCTCTGATGAAATCCCTGGATTCAGCCAGTTATTCGTGCAATATGACTACTTGAACTCATTTTTATTTGCCTGAATATTAATATAAGTGTTACCACAATTCAATAGTTCCATCAGGAACTGACTAGGGTCTTTTGGCCGATTTTCTAAAAGTTTACCTCCAAACCACTCTTTTTGATACATCAGACTTGTAATTGTCTGACATCACCCCTATAATAGTGATAGAGGGGGAATAAGATCACAAGAACTGTCCATGCACTCAGTTGACTTTAACTCCGGTAGCAAGGGACTTAATGGTGTACTCAACACTCACTTATAAGTGACTACAAAAGGGCCTTCCCAAATAGACCCAAGCTTCTCATTTCTGAAAGTGAAACGGTTGTAGTAATACAACACCAAGTCTGACACTTGAAATCCTGGGTTTCCTATGCTCATTTGTTGCTACCTCTTCTTTAGTTACTATTTTAGCTAAGTTACTTCATAGCATCAGACTGCAGCTGGATAATGCACTATGTTAATTTTTAGGGCATTATCAGGATTATCTGTTCTACCAAAAAGATTTCTTTTGCTAGCAGAAGAAACTCTTGGTTCCCTCATATATAATACATGGAAGGGAGACATTTTAAGGATTTGATAGTAGCTGATACAATAGGCGATGAGGGCACTAGGTAAGAATTGATCCCAGTCTAGGGGATCTGAGATGCATATCTTTTGTAATTTGGAAACCAAGGCGTCATTTGATCTTTCAAAAGTACCTCTTGTGGTGGGGTTGTAGAGGGCTAAAAGTTGCTGCGTCCCCATGGAAGTGGCCAAAAATTTCACCACCTGCAAGATTAAATTCTTCCCATTGTCACATAGTAGGACCTGTGACAACCATGATGGGTGAAAATATATTGATGGAGGAAGGTGGCATTAGCTTTTGCTGTCTGGCAGGAAGGGCAATTGCTTCAACCCATTTGGTGAAGTGATAAAAGCTTACCAGGACATAGCTTTTTCCGTTGGTAGTTTGAGGTAGCAGACCTACCACGTCCAAGATTATGGTATTTTTGGCTGTTGAGGCGTGGTGGGTTGGTATTGATACTTGGGTTTGTAACTGTATTGCTTATTACAGATTAGGCAGGTATCCAGCGCTTATATGATAGACTCCATGATTCCCTCCCAATAATACCTATCCTTTAACCGCTCATAAGTTTTAAGCACTCCACTGTGCCCCGGCATAGAATGGAACTCTATGAACATGGCAATTTAATCTTTTCTGATCAGAGATAAGGCAACTTTTTCACCACTATTTTTTTATAAATATTTCATTTTCCACCTTGGTGTTTCGGGAATGTTGGGCTAACATTTCCCAGACAGGTTCATCTTGATCTTCCATGGCTTCAGGGGCCATAAGGAGGTCATGCAGCCTCTCTGATTCACTATTATCCAGGTGAAGGATAGGGAGCCAAGTCAAGACATCAACAAAATACGATGTGTTCCAGCTTGGAACTCAATCTTCATATTTTAGTGTTGTAGCTTTAAGGACCAGCAAGAAAACCGCCCAGTGGAATCCTTCGTATTTGTAACCACTTCAGGGAGGCGTAGTCAGTGACCACAGCAGTGGATTTTCATATAGAAAAGGGCAGTAATATTTTATAGCCATTTGGACCGCAGGCATTCTTTTTGATGACACTATAATTGCGTTCAGCCTTGAAACATGTCTTGCTGAAATAGGAGATGGGATTATACGCACATTTATTATTCAATTGAGCCAAAATGGCTCAAACAGCGTAGTCAGAGGCATGTTTAAACAAAAAGAAAGGTTTATTGTAATCAGGATTATTCAGGATAGGGCACCTTTGTAAAAACTGCTGTAGCATCTTGAAAGCGGCCTTTTTTTCTTTCTAATGAAAAGGGACGTTTTTAGACAATAGTCGTACAGGAGACTTACTTAGCTAGGAAAATCTGGGGAGAAACTGGTTGTAATACTTCATCATACCCAAGTATACCTGGATATCTTTTATAGGGTTTTGAGAGCAGGCATCTTGGATATCGCTTCGACCTTGTCTTGGAGGGTTAAATTTTTACTGTGAGATGGCACGAATAAGGAAACCTAAGTTTTTCTGGAAAAAAGTGCACTTGGTTGCTTTAATTTAAAGGTTGGACTGACATAAGCATTGAAAGACGTTTTTCTGGAGATCAAGATGTTCATTAAAGGTATCATAAAAACAGTAACTTTTTCAAAAAGATGATGACGCAACTGAACTTGAGGTCCTGAAAGATGTGGTCCATGGCTCTCTGAAAAGTTGAAGGAGCGTTGCACAACTCCTGAAGTAGTCAGGAGGGCTGGAATAAGGACTTCACTGCAAATAAGAGTTCATTTTTCCTGATTTTGGGGAGAGAGGTCCATCTGCCTTTAGCCGCTGGCTAATTCCATGGCTGATAATAACTTAGATCCAGAGAGCTGTTTGGGTGACGTCAATATGAGGGAAAGGATAGCTATCCTTTTTTATGAAGTTGTTTAGCCCTGGGAGCTAGGTAGGGTAAGCTGGGGCCTCCATGTGGTGCAACCGGGGAAATCCTGTGGAAACATGGATGAGTAGCTAACACCAGAACCCAGAGAGGCACACTGATCAGGTCCTGTAGTGGCTCAAAAGAAGTGTGGGATAGTAGTGATGACTGTGATGACCTGTTCTTGCGGGTTTCTACCACTTACTGAGGGGAGAATACAGGCAGGAAGAGGGGGTATGAGTCAGGCAAGGTGCCTGTCAAATGGCCTCCCCACAAGCTGGGGTTGCACGGGTGTGGACCCCAGGACAAGGGAGGGGTAATCCTGGTTGGCTGCACTTTGGTGCACCTGCCTACAATAAATGCCACAGTTTGCTGAGTTGGCCTGAAGCTCGGCTAGTTTTCAGTTCAATCAGCATGAGCCAGTTGGCAGCAAAACTGGATCATGCAAGAAAATTAAGGCTAATCATAAAAGTCTCCAAGGCTTCTTGGACAAAAAGGGCTGAGAACATATTTTACTAAAAAAAACAGGTGACAAAGGGGAGGGCTTCGGCTTCTCCCCCCTCAGGGGCCTTAAACCTGGGGGTCCTAGGGTCTTGTCCCCTGCAAGGGGGATGAGAGGCATATCGCCTGTCCTGGCCGGTGCAGACGAGCGTCCCAGTACTTAAACATGGCGGGCAAATGTCAGTTTAAGGATAGCGTTAGCTGATCCCAATTATGGTCAGGCCCACATTTTGAGTGCATCTTAAATTCAAGCAGCCCTAGTGTGGTGGGGGTAGTAACCCAGGTCTTCATCCACCAATAGTTGCCCACACTAGGAGCCCCAAGGCTTTTTAAAGCTCAAAGGTTGTTTAGCCTGTGGTAGTCCATCACAACCCAATGACCACCATTTTTCTTTTTTATAAGGAGGAGAGGCGATGATTATGAGATTTGCAAGGATACCAGTAGCCCAGCATCTAGCAGATATTCATTTCCTTACTCATCCATTGCTCCTTAACTTTTGAATTGTGCTAAGGTTTGAGCAGATGGGACTAGCTTCTCTAAAATCGATGATATGACTTCAGACCTCCCTAATGACTATAGTAAGTCTCTGCTTTTGAGAATATGTCCTGTAAGACTCCTTAAACTACTAACTTTATTAAACTATGTGAGGGGTTAAATTATTGAAGATATGAATGTCAGGCGTGGTATATAAGGATTGTCATCATGTAGCCTATATCTGACATAGACATAATAACTAAACCTGGTTAATCTTCTTAAATGGGATCAGCAGACCTTTCCCAATTTCCTGGTTGTTCCTTTATGACCATGTCCTTAATGGTACGATTCACTAGTAGAATATTGATAGGATGTTGATAGGCTATGTCTAAGATGCCTGGTAATACTTGAGGTTCTAAGGGACTATTTTCTTTGATACTAGTTATGTGAAGAAGGCAGTTGTGGGGGATTTTTATGGTAAACTTGGTGTTAATCAGCACCTGTCACCCGCTTTAAACAACACATCTTTGGCTCCATAAAACAGATTTCTCTCTAAGGCGTCCAATATTTCAGGCAGCATTTTGGTGTAATGGTCGGGCTTGCACCCATATGCCACAAAGGAATTGGGTAGTAAGAGACATGTTGCTGACCAAACTAGGGACAGTGCTGCAGAAACTCATCCCAAACCCCAACGCCATGTTTTTCATTTCCACGTATTCTCGCACCACTGTTCCCATGACGCTGCACATCAACAGCATGGTCTGGCTCCATGAGAGGGCTGAGAATGACGCCAACGCCACGCCAAACTAATTAGTTCTGCTCATCATTTGAATACAATGATATAATTTACTAAAATTAGAATAAGATTTATAAGAGATTGGGGTTTATTTGAATTTCCTGATTATTCTTAGAAGACAAAACTGTCCATTCAGGCCATAACCATCGCCTAATCAATGGCAATCTGCTAGTCTTCTAATAAGATCCCTCTCCTACACTAGGCTCTCTTGTAACCATCTAACACATTTCTCACTGAGACTTCTCATCCCACAAGATCATCATCTATGCTGTTTGAAAGTCTGTTGTCATATTATCTTGGTTGCATGTCAATCTCAGAACATCAAATTTCTCACCCTTGATCCCACAACTCCCCATCCAACTCACCACCAGCTCTGACTCTCTTGAATCATCCTTTGACAAATCACTCCTAGTTGTTGCCCTTCCTATTGAAACAATATGTGGATCAAGTTCAGCCTGATTCAATTCATCACCCCCCTATGAGGCCCAAAACTCATGGACCTTACCCATACATCACGCACAGTCTTCCTTTGTCTGCCATGTTACCTCCTACATCAGGTAATCTTTCCACTTTACCAGCAATTGGTGCCAGCCCCTCACCCATCTCACATCCAATATCCACTCTACCTCATATTCCTAAACATCCCCTTCCCTATGGTTTAACTGTCCTAGTCGATCCAGACCTTTTCCTTTAAACACCCATAATTGGAAAGCATGGATTACCGGATGAGCCTTAAAACCTTCTAGAAATCATAATTTTAAAGCAACCTGTAATAGCTCAAATGATCTGATATGGGCCCAAAAGCTTAAGTCCCAGTTTGTGACTCTTAACTGGAACAGCATAGTTCTTAGCCGCCACCAATACCCAGTCCTCAGGATCAAACTCCAGATATGGTGCTCATCATCAATCTGCCTGATGCTACTACTGAGCAACTACTTGCTCTAAAATTCCTTGTAGCTTCTTCTGATATCTGTTATGGTATGTGCCATCTCATACACCTCCTGACACATTCCACCCATTGATCCCACATCCAATCTGGTATTTAGACCATGATTAGCGAAAAATGGAGTCATTCTCATTAATGACTAACAATGATTGTTATAAGCCAACTGGCCAACCAAACCCATAAAGCCCAGTCATCTTGCCAATTAGAGATGTAACATTGGAGATACTTCTCAATTATCTGATTCACCCTCTCTGTCTGTCCATAGGATTGGGAATGGTATTCTGAGAACTGACCAGGGCTGATTTCAAAATTTCCCAGCAAACTTGACCAGAATTTTGAGACAAACTGTGAACCACAGTCCAAAAATTTCTTCAGCTAGCTCATGCCAGGACGAATACTTCATTTGAAAATCCTTATAGCGTCCTTTGCCAAAAAATCCTTGTATATGAGAAAAACTGGGTATATTTGGCCAAAGCTATCCATGACCACCATAATCGCATCCTTCCCTGGACCCTCAGAAGACCCATTATAAAATCAACTCTTATTGAACTCCATGGTGCACACTAATCTTTAAAGGGGGTTTAACTTATTCAATGAATTTATCCTGAGGGTTTAGATTTTACATGTACCAAACACTACCTCAAATACTTCCTGACACTTTTATGCAGTCTGGTCATGTTTGTCCCACTGCACTAACTCCACCATCTTCTCCACTCCTAGATGACCTGCCAACAGATTATCCTGAGAGACTTAAATTACCTCTCATTGTAACAAAGGATTTGGCACCCACTGTTAGATTTTGATGGTTGATTAAAAATAAATCCTTCAGGAAAACCATCAATGCTAATAGATTACACTCATTGATGGATCTCTGATCCTTCCCAATTTACCTGCATAATATGATAATATGATTCTCCTCAAAACTTCTTGATTGCGTTTAAATGACCCAATTATTGTAGCTAAACTAGCTATGATATAATTACATTATGGCTGATATAGGAGATATTTGGGTGAACTAAGCGAATCTATGGCACAAATCTAATTTCATTTATGATTTTAATGCAAAAACGATTCATGAGTTCTATTTTTAATGTATGTCAATAATTGTAATTGGCATGATAGTAATTGCACATGGATAGCCCAAATAGAGAAACCTAGTAACATAGAGAGGTCTAGCGACGTCCTAATTAGGGGTGCATCATAATTCAAACTATATATTTTAAGCCCATATATGATATTTCATAAGTTGTATGACAAAACTTAATTGGGATGATTTAAAGGTTAATTACCACCAATGAGGTACTAATATTAAGACTAATATTCTTCCTGATTACAAGAATAGTAGTGCCTCCAATTATGCTGAAACAATTGTAATTAAGTTGATTCAAAAGCCAAATTAACTTGAGGGATATTTAAATAACCACAGCCATAATCCATAAAGATAGACATGGTTTTTAATGAACTCATCTAAAAGATGAGTATGGTCAGGAGATGCCCTAGAGGTATAAAAACTGGTGCTTGGCCCTAAATTAAATTCATCAACTTTTTCATATACACATATATTCAAATTATATTGTCTTATTTTAATCTGATTTTCAAAATAAAAAATATAGTTTACATTCAGGGGTGCTTGTCATAGTTACTTGTGTCTGGAGAGTTCCTGATTAGAGAGATAAAATATACCCAAAAGAAGACCAGAAGAGTCATTTATTGTGAATAGCTTTGTGAGCTTCCAAATGGATAGAAATACTGTAGAACACATAGCATAATCAAGACTTATTAGCCAAAACTCTTACCAACTAACAAATCAGTAATACATTAATAAGCGAGCTAGTCCTCAATTTACACACCCACACGTGATAATTGTGGTATAACACTCCACGCCTCTTCATTAAGGATCTATGGAGCCCGTGTGTGGCTGACCTTCCACTATCTCAGCATTTAATTGCTGTCCAAATTATGACCTTCTTTGCTTCCAGAGAACTTAATCCCCCAACTTACTCCTCCCACCCTCAATATTCATAAATTGATTTGGTCAGAACATTTTGGCTGTATTGGATTCATCCAATTTATTCTTTTTATATGCTAAGCCTGCGTCCCAACTCAACCAGTCTTCTAAAATATTTTTCAAATCTAGCCTACATTTTACCCAAAAATTGTATTGGACTAGCTCTACATGCCATCTGGCTTGCCGCTGGTCCATCTTCTTTGGTTCCTGATAATATTCCAATGCTCTATGGTCTGTATAAATCACAAAAGTTTGTCAGTCATATAGAAGGTGGTGCTGCCATTCCCACAAGGCTATCATCACTGCCAGCAGTTCCTTATCTTATATCAGATAAAATTTATGCTGGGGATCATCTTGTGGCTAAAATAACACATGGGGTGTTCAAGCCTGTCTTCCCCCTCCTGTAGTAACACTACACCTATGGCGTAATTCAAAGCATTGGTTTTTACCACAAATGGCTTCCCAAGATTTGGATGGCAAGACAGGCTCCATAAGTAACTTTTTTAATAATTTAAATTACTGCTCCTCTTCTCTTCCCCGCATGAACGAAACATTCTCTGTTAGATGTGTGAGAGGTATAGCCATTTGTGATAGATTTCTCACAAATTGTTGGATAAAGTTCAAATTTACTAAAAAAACTGCACCCCCATTCAATCTTTAGGGGCCTTCCATGCTCATACCTCACACAGCTTATCAAGACATACTCCTAATTATTCTGGAACACCTTTTTGCATGGTAATGTCACCAAAATCCAATGGAATTCACACATGGAAGGTTTTTAATCTCAAACCAATTCAGCCAATTGGCCCCAGAACTTCCCAGACACCTTGGACATGATCCTCTCAGGACTATGAAAACACCAAGATATTATTATGTAGGCAGCACAGTATCAACCTATCATTCCTCCAATAACATAATAAATCATCTGCTGAAACACCGCTGGGACATTCCTAAGACTTAATGGCATCACACATTGTTCAAACATCCCCAGATGACATTTAATTGCAGTGTATTTTTGAATTTTTGGTCTCACTGGTACCTGATTGAATGCATCTTCAAGATCTAACTTTGTAAAAAAAGGTGCAACCAGTAACCATTGGAAGAATATCCTCCACCAAAGGCATCAGATATGAATCAGGTTCACTGAACATGTTCAAATATCAGAAATCCACGCATGTGCGTAGTTCACCACTTGCTTTTGACACCAGTAATACAGGAGAAACAACCAGCGACTTAGAAAGCTAAATTAATACTTTATCCAACATTGATTTCACATCTCCCTCCAATGCTCCTTCTGCTCAATTGGTTAAGAGGGCATACTGGACATCCCCAAGGAAGCTAAGACCCCTCATTAAACCAAAATGATAACGCAAAAGAACCAGTAGGGAAAAAGGCGAGTTCCATATAGGATTAAAACACCCACAAAGTCACGATATACAGTTGGTAACTTTCCCTTCTGCATTCCACCATATTTCTGAATCTATTTAGAACACCACTTCCTACCACCATCTTCCACCTCATCGAAGGCCCCATTTAAGGATTCAAAGTAACTATATATAAAATGCCATATTAACCTGAGGCTGAAACTAAAGCCACCACCGCATCCTTTATACCACAGGATGAGCTTGAATTCCGATTAAACAGAAACTCTCCTTGAACCAAAAAAAGTTCTGCTGAACAACACCCAAGGCTCCAAACGGCATGATGGAGCCCTCCTTGAAACATAAGCAAACACCACTTTAGGACCCTTTTGCATTCTCAACTTCAGATTTTCCGCCAGGGAAAATTATACATAGTTATCCTCAGCCCATGTATCCACCAGGGCCATCACCTTCTCCGTCTGACCTTTCAAATTAAATTCTACTGGAATCAATAACTAAGGATAAAGTGAAGAAGTAGATCTAATCTTCAAAGCATCCTCAGATTGCAAATTCGTAGGTAAGGTAGGTTTGGGCCCATTATCCTTTCCGTGTCCCTGACTCCCTGTTCTCCCTGACTCCTCAACAATTCCATGGCAGAACCCTCCATAAAAATTACCAAAATTATTGGGCGATCCCTGCCACCTTACTTGACATCTATGAACCACTGCAGGTGAGTGGCCCCTTTCTGAAGACACAGAATCCTCCCGCCAGTTTCATGCTAAAGCCAATTGTTTCTCAACCTGTATTAACAACTTGATTTCCTCATCCAACATACCCTGAACTTTGACAGCCGCTATAGCTGCCAAAATATCCACTTACAACTCCTTTTGAAACATTTGTGATGATTACAAATCTGACACTTGTGTTGCTTTTGCTAAAGGTCAAAAAATTTGCGCATATTAACTACCCAATCAGCACCCCTGGCTCACCATCAACAAAGACAACCACGCCTTGTCCTGCACCTTGTATGAAAGGCAGCCCAATTGATCCAATCTACACACTCATCCATGAAACCTGGAAGGCGACCTTGCTCCTCAATCAGTTCTTTCACCCACCACGCCAGGTCCAATGGTGATGAATACACAATTTTGCGCAATTTGCAGTGAGAAAGGGTACTCTCCTCCTGTTGCTTGAGCCTTCCGCACTTGAAACTGAACTTGTGACACCACCTGATGAATTTTATCCAAAGCTTCCATGGGCAATACCTCCTGACCTTTTAAAGAATTAGATATTACATGACTCTCCACCACCACCTCAGGTCACATACCACATACCTGAACCACCTCTCATATCATTAATGTTAATGAGGAACTCCAAATCACCACTTTCAAGTCATGGTGATACCATTCCTTTTCTCCTGGGACTACCACCTCTTCTTGGGACCCCCACAAGACCAACAAAAATGTATTTGAGTTTCGTCTAATGTTGTGGGTGGGCTCACGCCAATATGCCACAAAGGAGTTGGGTAGTAAGAGACATGTTGCTGACCAAACTAGGAACTTGACTGCAGAAATTCATCCCAAACCCTAACGCCATGTCTTGTCATTTCCACTTATTCTTGCACCACTGTTCCCATGACGCTGCACATCAACAGCAGAGTCTGGCTCCATGAGAGGGCTGAGAATGAAACCAACGCCACGCAAAACTCAGTAGTCAATCTCACCACTTGAATATGATAATATAATTTAATTAAAATAATAATAGGATATATAAGAGCATGGTGTTTATTTGAATTTCCTGATTCTTCTTAGTAGATGAAACTGGCCATTTAAGCCCTAATGAATCTCCAAATAAATAGCACTCTGCTAATCTTTCAATAAGCTCCCTCTCCTATGCTAAGCTTTCTTGAACACCATCCAACATCTCTCGCAAAGGCTTCTCATACCATCAGATCATCATCCATGTCATTTGAAACTCTGTTATATTTCTCATTTGCATCTCAATATTGAAACATCGAATATCTCACCCTTGATCCCTTAACTTCACATCTGACTCACCACCAACTTCCACTCTCGATCATCTTTAACACTTTTCTCCTAGTCAAAGCCCTTTCTATCAATACAATGTGCGGATTAATTGCAGCCTAATCCCAAGCAATGTGTGGATCAATAAAGCTTGATCTGTTACATTTGGTAATCCACCCTGCTGTTGTGTAGTGTAAGGATAAGGTAGAGAAAAGGTACAAAACAGTGCAAGCGTATTCCTTTTTATTTCCAATGTTTCCCAAAATCAGGTTACCTCATAGTTAATCAAGGAGAGATAGTCCTGCCTTAAATTGATAATCCAATCATACTCAGGTATAAACTGTGTACCATTGAGCATGTCATAGGTATTATTGGCTAAGGCTACTGCTGGGGCTGAGAGGAAAACTTCCAATTCAGATGAGTAAAAATGAGTAGGTTATAAAAGTGTGGATATTGGTCAGACCAGCAGTGCCAAACTCTTGAGTATAATCGAGGTTAGGGGCCAAATTAGATTTTATATATTCAATGATCTAACGTTCACAGGGGATCCAGTGCAAGGATAGCAACAAGTTTCATGCTGCTGATAACAACCTCACTTTGGTTAGTATTCCCCCAAGTAGGAGAAAGAGTGAGGACCTCCTTCATCCAGAGAATAGAAGCAAGTCGTTTGGAAGTTTCAGGTAATTTATTTAGGATAGAATGCAGTGTATATACACTCTGAGTGGATCGGATCATTGTGGCAATGAGATGATCAGCGTCACTGGTGGTATCAATAACCTCCAGAACTCTCAGCACCTGATAAAGGTATGTTTTGTGGGGTATTCTATCCATATTCACTCTTTCTGGGCTCAATTGGTCAGGTACCTCCACCTCACCTGGGGGCTCCTAGGAAATGTGACTGACATCTTTAAACCCTCTTCAGATTCGTCATCAGGGGCTATTCAATGCACGTCAATACCTCCATCGGTTGATAGAAATGTCAGGGCTTCCCTTGTTGCAGGGGAAGTAATGGTTGCGCTCCATTACTTGGGTACCTTTGTGAAGAAATGCTGCGGTAGTTATGGCTCTAGAATTAGACTTTGATGCAGGGGGCTTGGGCTGACCCATGGCTACAGGTTTTGAGCTAGATATGGGAGGAGGAAATGCTTAGGTGGATAGCATATGGGATTGGAGGCTTAGCTACGTCAGTTTTGAGTTGATCAGGAGCTGTGTGCTTTTGGGAAACAGGTTTTTTTAGCTTTTGTGACCTGGTCATTTAACCCATTGTGAGTGAGTACAATTAATACTCATGAGAGTTTAGGCCTAGTAGCCAGCTTTGGAACCACTTGGAGAGGCTCATTTGCTGACAAAAGCTGATCTTGGCAGCAAGGTAAAGGGATGACTACATTTACCAACTGGCTCTTTTGAGCGGAAGATGAAGGGGAGCACTGCCCACCATGGTAATTAACTGCTGGATATTCTTATTATATAAGGAAGCTGTTTAGGATGGCAGCTCCAAAGGACAGATTTCCAAGGGGAGATAACTGTAGGCGAGGCTAGAGCGGTCGGAATAGATGATTGCCTCAGAGCTCCTTGCATAGGGCCAAGTTTATATATGTAAGCCACCGCTAGAAGATACTTTTTGATACCAGTACATTTCTGAAGGTGCGCTTGATGGAAGGGATATGCAGCGCCAAAGAGGGATGATGAGTTAAACCAGCTAAAATAGCAGCAATGGCGCCATCTAGAGGTAGCATTTTTGCCAGAATCAAAGGGTGAACTTCACTTTAAATTTTCTCAACATAAGATGGGATTGAATCTTCCTCTTGCAGGCTAAGTCATATGAAGGCCTGTTTTTGCCGTTTTAAACTCTATGGGGAGCCTAATTCCTCAATGAGCTTCTGTTTAACCTCAGCTCAGGTGTTGAGGTTGGCCATGCTGGGAAACATGATCTCTTGCACCATGCGACTCAAGCAAGGGAGGATGTTATTGATTTTTTAATGATCTTTGAGCCATGGTAGATTCATAAACATAAAAAAATGCGGCCTTCTGATAGGATAAAAATTATTATAAATGGGGGTTTAAAGGAGCCAATGCCACTCCCAGTGAGAGCATATCATCAGCAGCAACTTCAGAAGAAGCTAGAGAGGGGCGCTGCTAGAGCCTTTGAGTTAGGATAAGGCGCTGGCTAGTTGCTTTTCAAGAACAACTTTCCTTAATTCATGATCCGAAAAAAGGGATATAGGGTGACTCACTAGACCGCCCCCCATTTATTGTAAAAGATCATGGTGTACAGGTATCCTTGTAGTGAGCGCCAATTTTGGAATCAGGGTTTAAGTATTCTCACAGGTGCTTTGTAGCCCTTGATTTCAACAAATTTGCAGGAATTGATTTTTTTTCAATTTTTATAATTAATTGGGTGAAATTTACATCACTTATATTGGATTATAATAAGCACTGAAACTACTAAAAAGCGGATTCTTATGAGGTTTTTATTATGTTGCATCAAGGGGATTAAAAGCAAACCCTAATAATAAGTTGATGCTAATATTTAAATGCTAAGACTTATAGTATGGATTTCTTAGTAATGTCCAAATATGGGAATATTGGGATTCAACTAATCTGATTAGTTGAGACTCACCTTGCATCAAATGAGGAAAGATGTGGAAGTGTTAGTCAGTAAGATGAACCTGTGAGGCAAGGGTTTTTTTTAATTTAGACCAATAAGAAGGTGGGAAGTTATTTTCACCTTGCTGGACTCCCTCTGACCCTATTGAAAAGGGCCTGTCTCCACGATATAGATTGTACAAAATTAGAAATGGCTTGTAGAGGACCCTCCGGTGAACTCCCCTAATTTGGCTGACAATTCGGTGCAATCTGACCGCCCAAATCCATTTTGTTTGCCCAATTATTAATAGAAGTGTTACCCCAATTTGAGGGGTTCCACTGGGAATTGACTAGGGTCTTTTGCCTATTTTTTTCAAAATTTACCTCTAAACCACTCTTCAATAATTAATTTATAATTTTCTGATACTCAGATTTAATTGAGATAAAACCGCCCTACAATGGTGAGATAGGTGTTTATCTAAAAAATTAATGGTTTATCAGAGTTTGAGTACATAAGTATTGGCGCTTTTGTGAGGCAAAGCTTTAGCTTTTCAATAGCTAGCTGCTACTCCCTGTCCATATAAAATATACCCTGTTCTTGAGAAGGAGAAATAAAACCTCACCTATCATACTAAGGTTCTCCACAAGTGGAAATAGTAGCCAATCATCCCAAGGAATACCTAAGTATAGCACTTACTAATCAGCCGCAACATTTCCTGATAGTCTCAACATTAGAAGTCTGGGTCCATAAACCTTGCTTACAATGACAAAGCCTATATAAAAACTTTTTCAAGGAAAGAAATGCACTTATTTGGCCTGATTTTTTTTGGGGTTTGACCAGGCGGAGAAAAACTTCCTCTATGTGCAGCAAATGCTTAGTAAACATCCTAGAAAAAGTATATCTTTCAAATACACTAACATATTAGAATATTAAATCCCTTAATATGCTGTCCATAGCGCTGAAACGTCACTTGGCATACGCATCCCTTGTGGCATCCTAGTGAATTGGTATAGATTATAAGCAGTAATCAAAGCGCACTTCTCCTTTATATTTTTGAGTAGCCTAATCTGCCAGATATCTAGAGGATAAGTTTATGGTGGAAAAGTAGTTTTCTCCACCCAAGCAGTCTAGTGCATTTTCAATACATGGTAAAGGATATAAATCCTTCTTGGTAATGATGTCAACCTTTCAAATAATCTAACGCTATTTGATTGGATTCATCCTTATTTTTCATAATCAACACTGGGGAGGCCAAAGGACTCTTGGAGGGAACTAACATCTTTTCTACACAATTTGGTTTATTTTTTTGTTGATGATTTCATCTGCTGCCTTGAGCACCAAATATGATGGATGAAATTTAGAGGATTACCAGTATTGATCTGGTTTAACACATCATGGTCCATCTCAAATCATAATCGTCCTTAGCAAAGATCACACTACTTCTCAAACAGGAATAATACTTGATCCTTTTTTAATTTCAGTTAACCCAGAGAGGCGTTCCTGAGGTATCAGGTAACTATTAATTAAACTCATTGCCGTCACGCCCATCTTTATCATTTTTACATAATCATGAATTTTTTACACTTCATTAATTAATAAAATCTTGGAAATATCAACTATTTGACGTTGCTTAATCTGAATAGGGCTGGGATGTAAATTAACTAAATGAACATGTATCTGTCATGGTCATGAAGGATAAACCCAGGCACAGTGACAGGTTACAATAATAAATGCAAAATAAAAAACCCTTTATAATTTCTGGAAAATCTTTAATTGATTTCTATCTCTACTATAATTTGATCACCTTCCAAATTGGTTATACTACAATTTTCATTTAGTGGAATACACTTTAAATCCACATTCTGAAAAATTCCAATTACAACCACAAAGCTGCTGACGACCAATTGACACTATACCAATCTTAAATGTAAGGCTAACAGTCCTGAAATATAGGCTTTGTGGCCTCATCTTTTCAAATTATAATAACTAGCAGAAGGGATTTTCTAAGTAACTTTAGTGTACTTCTTCAAAATTGGATTTGAAACCAAAAGTTCTAAAAATGAGGTCCTAATAAGGAAGTGAGACCATTTACTTGGGAAAATTATGGTGAGAATGGATAATAACAGTGAGCCAAAAAGCAGCAGCAAGGCACTTTTAGATCCTTTGGAGTTGGCCATTTGAGGGTCCGCAATTTTAATAAACTTTCCAATGATCCATGAAAAATTGAGGACAAGTTTCTTTACTAGTAGTGGACAAATATATCTATGCCCCACTGTATACAATAGCTCTGACTTTGAGCTTATTTACAGTTATATTAATATTAGTCTACTCAGAAAAATCAGCATCGTTATTACTTATTGTTTGAGAATCTAAATTGATTTTTTTTACTAAATTAATTAAGATATCCTCCTATATTTTGAGGGCTGGTTTCTTCAAAGCCACAACTAGATACAGCCACTTGGACCCCGTTCAACTTGAGGTTCTCACCATAGGGGATTGAAAGTTCAAGTTGTTCTAACTTTTTAATATAGGGCTTTAATACTATTTTTGTAACCAACTTAGATTCATGTTTAGCTGTAAGCAGGTGGTAACCAATACCATATCATCTTCTATAACTTGAACTGCCAAAGTCGGGGTGTTGTTGAAATCCTTTTGTTTCATTAAAAGTGATTTTGGGAATTTTTCTTATTTGGAGATATTTAGAGGAGGACATAGAGAATCGAAGGTTTACTCCTCCAAGACTTTTCTAAACTTTTCACTATCTGCAGGGTTCAAAGAATGGACATTGGTATCAAAGCTCCAACTAGGGTAACAATTAGCATAGTGTCCAATTTTCTTTTGCAAAAATGAAAGGCAATTTGGCTGATAGCTAGCCTATCAGAATGAGTGCTGTAAGATGAAGGTAAATCTTATTTTGAGAGAGGGTCAAGTGTGAGTAACGTAAATCTTATAACATATTTTATTGGAAGACTCAAAAGTGACTTCACAATGTCAGAAATGATTCACCATATGTTTAATTTTCTGTTCTCCAATTAAGTTCTGCTATTCTAATCTAATAAAGCTCCTTTTAGGGCTTGCAGGCAAGGTGAAAAATGATCTGAGCATCAGACCATTAATGGCATCATCCCCCTGGAAGTGTCTGTGCTAAAAAAAGATCTCCATAAAGGCTTTAACATTTTTAACCTTGGTAAAAAAGATGTTTAGGAACTCCATCTTCCAAGTATACATCCTTTTCTGCCCCACAAAACACTTGATAAGATCCATAGAATTAAGATTGGTCACTCCGACCTTCTGTTGTCTCATAATAATTGAATTTTTGATTTTCTAATTCCAGAGATTTAACTACTCTCTCCACATTAGCATTATCAGATTCTCCAGCTATACTAATTTAAAAGAGACGAATAAACTTGTGAAAATTCACTTTTTTCAAACTTCAGTGAGTAAATGAAGTTAACATGAGTTTGGGTTCTTGATTTCAGGTCCAAAGGACCTGCATGGTTTCTAATCACTTTCCAGTTGACAAGGATGAGGAGTGAAAGTAAAGCGCCCTTAAGCCGCCAGATAGCTTTATAGAGGATGCCGCAAGAGCTTGAGTAAAATTTGTGGCAGTACTAAATACATGTTGTACTGGAAATTGCAGATAATCAATGCAATTGCTTAAAGTGGGAGCCATAGGAGTAACTAAGGGAGTAGAAGTAGCTGAGCCCAAGATAAAGGTTAAAAAAGTAAAAATATTACGTGTACTAACCCTTAATGTCCTCAAAATCTGGTTTCATCAGCATGGTTTATAATCATCAGTATATACATCTGAGGTTAATTCACTAGAGGGACCCTAACAGCACTTACAAAAATTAGCTTTTGAATCTCATTTGTAAACTGGTCTAACATAGTAGAAAGATAATGGCGTTTTTCGTGCATTTTGTTATTTTAATACATTTGGTTTTATAGTAATAAGAAGATTTGTTTTTTATTTGAGGTTTTATTTTTAACTAGGGAACTTACTTTATGATCCTGTTTTCTCAGATCAAGACACAAGGAATCAATTGACTAGTACAAATCATTATTAGAGTTCATGGCTCCATCTATAAGTATTGAGGTCATTAAGGCGGCATAGAAGAGCAACAGTGTTTTTTATTAATTCTTTTACTGGTCATCCATAGCTTAGTACAATTTTCAGAAAGCTGGCAAAAAGACCATCTAAATTGATAGAATTGATGGGAGCGTTATAATTATTTTTCTAATATTCGTGGTTGGCCGCTTCAGCTTCCATACGTCTCTCTACTTTGGCTCTGATGCAGTCTTTTACTTGAGTAAAGTATGAGTTATGTCTGCTTCTCATTAAGGTAAATCCATGATTTTTCATAATTATGGTAATAATATGCATCATGTTAGTACTAAGAAAAATAAACAGACCTTTTACCTTCTGGAGGGCGTCCTGAGCTTGCTGCTAATTAAAAAGATCAATGACATGATGGTTGTAAAAAGAATCTTCAGATTATCAAAGTAAAACATAGTTACCTCATTGCTGGTCTTCCATAAATGCAGCCAAACCGCTAATGTCAATATGTTGTCAGTCATTAATCTGCTGGACTTGGCGAAGGATGTGGGAATCTATACCACAATAACCTCTACCAGATGATTTTGAGCAGCAAGTTTATTAACCATTTCACTGATGGTCATCTCATGGAAGAGATGGCAATTTTTTAAAAACATCTTTACGCATATATCTTTAATACATGCCCAGCTGGGCTTTATTTCTATTGGCTGAAGTAAGTTGGTAACCATAAAATAACTAAAAAGATACCTCTTGCAGTTGAGCAGACTAGACATTGGAAACTCAAGCTACAGCTCATGACTAAAAAATTACTGGAAGGTGGAAGCTCTACTTTAGTAATCTAGAACCCCTCAATTTCAAATACTAAACTGAAAATAAGCTTATAACCATGTCATTTTTGTCTATTGGATCATGAAGATACTTAGAGCCAAGGCTAAGTGCAAAGCAGTTTTATT
This sequence comes from Massospora cicadina, assembly GCA_022478985.1. Lineage (NCBI taxonomy): Eukaryota > Fungi > Entomophthoromycota > Entomophthoromycetes > Entomophthorales > Entomophthoraceae > Massospora > Massospora cicadina. Next base: position 280,687 of record JAKSZP010006589.1, read on the forward strand.
GAGATTAATACTATTAAATGGTGCTCAGGTAACAAAGTGAAATTCTGTAGGGAGCACCCAAAAGTTATAAATTAGTTCAGGAGCATCAGATTCTGGGTTTCAGATTATCACTATTAAAGATACAAGATACTGTTAGAGGACAATAAAAAGGTAAACTTAAAGCACCTTTAGGCAAAAAAATTATCAGTGAGGAAAGGTACATTATATTGTTGATTACTAACAATGGCTCTAAAATTCTCAAAAGTACCTTTTTTCTGTAGGCTTTCTCCAGAAGTGCTGGGAAAGAGTCCCATTACAATTGGTATTACTGCCTATATATTCTTTCACCTCAAAAGAATTCTTATTAGTTCTTTTTTGGTTACAAGGCAGCACTCAAGGGGGATAATTAAAAAGTTAATATTTAAATTAGGTTAAGTGAGCGAATAACTAGTTAGTGAAGCATTCCCATAATGATTGTAATGAACTATCTACTTTAGAAGCACTGGTAGATGGCCATAATAAATATAAGGGTCCTATTACCAATTATATTACACCAGCATGGGGTAATATATTATTTAAGATTATTATAGTAATATTAGATATGAACCCCAAGGTCACAAGATGAAATGATCACCCAATAAAGCAGCAAAAGTTGCACTGGTGGGGATTAAGGTCTTGATCCGCCATCATAATTACTTATAACTATGGCACTTAGGCAAAGTTATTAAAAAGTAATTTATTACATTTTTAGCAATTTCCTCTAAAACTTGGACCAATAAGTTAATTCAAGTTATAACAACCTTTGAGCTATTAATAAATATTATTTAGATATATATTAAGTATTTTATTATATATATAAACAGATGATTTTAAAGCAATTTTAACAAGCCCCATCTTGTCAATTGACACCATGTGATAGGTAAACCCAGGGTGCACTAGCTAATATCTCATCATATTTTTGTGGGTCTTGTAAGCTGGCACTCCACACAACAGGATAAGTAATTTGCCACATCATATCACAATGATAGCCATTAAGAATAATTTCAAAGGTAATCAAAATGTTTTTCTCAGGACACCATGCCCTGTGACCTTGTGTGCAGCTTAGATTATTATAGATCTTATGACGGATTTGAATAAATCTCTTCTCTCATCTATCAGTTTATAAAGTTGTCCTTTTTTGTTTCTGCGCTTTTCAAAACTTTTTTAGCGCTTTTTTGGATTCTTATAGTTTATCCATTAAATTTAGCATCAAATCTTATGTTTAAAAAATTTATCAACTCGCTGATATATGATATGAATGGCAGGAAAAAATCAGTAATCTGTCAACATTTTTATGGGTTGCTCCCACCCTGTGAACGTATTCAAAGTCATAGGCTTGTAATTAAAAGCCCATTGAGATGTTTTCCTTTAGTTCTTTGATATTTTGCAACCAGCATAGTGATATATGGTCAGCAATGACCTTGAAGTGCATCTTAGTGTATAGGATCTAAACTGTTTGCTTTTGTATATCTACAAGACATTTGCATTCCATCACGGTTAATTTCTTCACATAGTGATAGTGTTTGCTGGCATAGTCCGCTATATTATATTCCTCAGGATCATCATCTTGGTATAACATGGTTGTGATTGCCATAATTGATGCATTTAATTGAATTATGCAAGGTTAGTAAATATGGATGAATAAAGATGGGACTGGTCATCAGATATTTCCATGGCTCGTTAGATAAGTTTTTAGCTTCTTCATTCCATGTAAAGCCCTTTTTCAGATCTTCAACAAAATGGAATAATTGTTCAGAAATTCTTGCAAAAGATTTGATAGATTGAAAATAAAAGCCAATTGATCCACAAAAAGTCTTGGATATCTCAAACATTCTTTAAGATTGACATCCATTAAATTGCAATTTCTTCTAGGTTGCAGGTGTATTCCATATTGAGTTTTTTCAAGAACCCCAAAAATTAAGCTCTTTCCTAAATTTTGGCATTACCTAAATTTAATCTCAAGATTAGCCACCACTAGGCATCTGAAATTTTCTCATACATAAACAAGGTGATCTGTGAACGTCCAACTGAGAACACTAATATTTTATCAATATACTAAAAGATAGTACAACTTTAAGTCACTTAAGATGAAATCCATATCTCTTTTGTAATATAGCCGGTGCATAGCACAGCCCTTCTAGAATATGGTTGTTGGTATAATCCCTGTCAGGTATTATTTCACACTTCTCTTGTTTTTCTTTTGAAAAATTTATCTACTAGTACCCAAAATCAAATCCATGGGTGAAAAGTATTTTGAATTGCCTACGTGATCTAATTCATTTTCTATCCTTAGCAAAGGATAAGAATCTTTCTTGGTTTATTAGTCAGTAATAATTGACCACATAATTGTACCTATCCTTTTATTTTACTAAGACTGGACTAACCCATGAAGTTGATGAAGGCATGTAGAGCCCATATTAAATCAGCTTATTGTTTTCCTAAGTAATCACTGCTTCAGCAGCTTTTTGGTTGTCAGACTGGCCTCACTTGTATTGTCTTGAATTTACCCAGTATCACTCTTAAGGATAATATTTGTTTATATCCTAGGTCTTGATCATCATAAGAACATACTATTTAATACTTTCTAGACAAATTTTTTATTTACTCTCATTGATGTTCCAACAACTTATAAAAATATTCTTAATCAATTAGTACATGGATATCTTTTGGTAGCGCCTTCTGGTAATACTATTTCTGACAACGTCCCAAGATCATGAAATTCTCTAATTTCAGTTAACAGGTTTAAAGAAGCATATGAAATTATTGGATTTATCATCAATTTTAATTAAATTTTAACTAGAAATTGACCAGTAGAGCCTAAATTTATCCATGGCTTGGAATCAAAATTCCTGAGTTACCTATTGGATTTCAGGCTTTGGTTATTCTCGCTGGTGTGATTTGCTTTAAATTACAACAATTAAGATAGGAGCATACATTTCTTAACTTTTAATATAAATATTTATAGGGTGTGAATTTTTCGCTTATCTTTAATATTTGTAATATTGAAATAAAAGAACCATTTTTTTAAAGCTTTTTATCAGGTTGCAATATAGGGGATAAGAAGGGAACCACTCAATATCTAGTAACTTAGTATTTAAACTATAACCATCTAGTACTAAAAAAAGTACTAAAACTATATCAGGTTTGAAGGGATATCAATGTAAAGTTTAGATTGCTTAGTAATGTCCAAAAATATGGAATATGGGAATTGATTTATTAGATTGCTAAAGCTCTACTCAAATTGATTGAACAGCCAATGGAAATTCAATTGCAGGTAGGATATGTCCATGAGACAACAACTTATAAATTTACCCAATTATTGAACGTGAAACTATTTTTGATTTGCAGGACCCCTTTCAACCCTATAAAAGGATCAGTCTATGCAGTGTTGGTTTTACTAAATTTTCTGTAAGAAGGGGAGGGCCTCATAATGGCTCTCCAGATTCAGCTGAAATTTGGTGCAATCCTAATACTTAAACTTGTGGTTTTTTCTGAGTACATATAGAAGTGTTACCCTGATTTAAGGGGCTCTACCATGAATCAGCCAGTGTCTTTGGCCAAATTTATTGTCATTTTAATCCAAAATGCTCTTTTTACAATGTTGAACTTGCAATTATCCAACATTACCCTTTCAAGAGTGTTAGGAGTTGAATAAAGGAATAAAACTGGCCATGGATCCAGTTGATGGTTACTTTAGAAGCAAGGGATTTGACCAGTTTAATCATTTTTAACTTATATGTGACTACAAAGTGTTCTTCCCAGATTAATTTGAGCTTCTCAATTCTAGGAGTGATGTGGTTGTGGTAATGCTGCAACAAGTCAGATACAATAAGGAACGGAGAGGAAACTGGAGCTCATTAGCTGCTTTGCTTTCTTTGGTGATTGTCTTGGCCAAAATCTTCATAGCCTCCGCTAGTAGTCAGATGATGGTTTGGGCAACTTTTTCATGGCTTGCTCTGGGTCAGTTCTGTATGTGAAAATATCTTTTTTTCTAGTAGAGATGGTACCCCAGGTTATTGGCCATACAACCATGGAAAATAGACATCTTTAGAATGCAATGGTAACTAATTCAGTAGACCATGAGGGCACTGGGTAAGTTTTAATCCCAGTGAAGAGGGTCTGAAAAGGCTATTTTGCGTAGTATTGATACCAGAGTTCCATTAATTCTTTCTATATCCCCAGTTGTGGATGTTTTTAAGTGGGATGAGAAGAGTTATTTTGTTTCCATAGAAGTGGCGAGGAGCCTTACCACTCTGGAGATGAAGTTTTTCCCATTGTCACAAAGAAGGACTTGAGGCAGCCATGCCGCGTAATGATATTTTGATGTAAAAGGTAGCAGTGGATTTAGCCTTCTGATCTGGTAAAGCAACAGCTTCAACCCATTTGATAAATTGATCAATTTCGACCAGGATATATCAATTGCTACCAGTGGTCTGAGGTAGAGGCTGTGCCATGTCCAAACTTTAGTGTGGAAGGGTCATTGGGGCGTAGTCATTAGATACTAATACCAGGTCATATATTTTTGATTGCTTTTTACAGGCCAGGCAGGCATACAGGACTTTAGCTATGGTCTCATGATGCCTTCCCAGTAATATCGATCTTTAAACCATCCATGGGTTTTTCAGACTACGTCATGGCCCATGATAGTGTGAGATTCCATGATCACAGGTACTCGTTTAGATGGCTGGAGATAGGGCAACCAGTACACTCCTAACTTTCCTAATAATTTCTCAATTTCCATTTTGGTGTTGCAGAAGTGCTATTCTAGCATCTTTTGTTCTGCTTCTTATTCATCAGCCTTCGCCTCAGGAGTCATGAAGTGGTCATGAAACTTCTCTGTTTCGCTATTATCAAGGTGTAGGAAAGGCAGCCATGTCAACAAATCAACGTTATATGACTCATTTCAGCTTGATGATCAATGGTCATTTTGTAGTGCTGAATCTTAAGATCCCAGCGAGCCAACTGACCAGTGTGGGTCCTTCATAATTTGTAACACTTCTAGGATGCGTGGTCAGTAAAAATTTTAAATTAGGTCCCATATAAAAAAAGAGCAATAGTATTTGACAGCAAGTAAGACGGCAAAACATTTTTTTTCAGTGATGCTGTAGCTGCGCTCAGACTTTTGAGATCTTCTTACTGATATAGGATCAAGATGATTGACCCCATTTTCATCCAATTGAGCCTAGATAGCTCCAACGGCGTAATTGGAGCCGTCTGTGAACAACATGAAATGCTTGCCATAGTCAGGGTGATGGAGGATATATCATTTTTGCATAGCTCCTTAAAGGTCTCAAACGCAGTCTTATGTTCAGCACCCCAATGGAACGGAGTCTTCTTAGCCAAGAGACGTACAAGGGGCTCACTAAGCTGGGTGAACTTGGGGAATTGATGGTAATAACCCATAAAGCCCAAGAATACCTGTAAGTTATGAATTGGTTAGGCGCAGGCATTCTGGATATTTTCTTCAACTTTGTCTTGGAGGGGTTGAATTTCATCTTGAAAGGTAGCGTGCCCAAGGAAATCCAGCTTCTTCTGAAAAAGATACATTTGAAGGCTAAGCATGATGTTAGATGCCTGCAACCGTTAAAACATTTCCTTTAGGTAAGCGAGGTGTTTGTTGAAGGTTTTGGATAAAACTGTGATGTCATCGAGATTGACAATCACACAGATCAGCTTGAGATCCTGGAGAATATGATCCATCACTCGCTGAAAAGTGGCAGGCGCATTACTTAACCCCTGGTGAAACCAAGTAGGTTGAAAGAAGCCCTCACAACAGATAAGTACGCACTTATGATCATGTGGATAAAGGTACATATGCCAATACCCACTAGCCAAGTCCATAGAAGAAAATAACTTGGACCCAGAGAGTTGGGTCAGAGCTTCATCAATACGAAAATAGGGAGCTGTCCTTATTGGTGAGGTTGTTCAGCTTATATTAGTCCATAACAACCTGATGACCTCCATTTTTCTTCTAAGTAGAAGAGGGGACGACTAAGAGCTTTAGGACGACATCAGAAACCCAGCGTCCAACAACTGTTTTAACTCTGTTATCAACTGTAATTCCTAGACTTATGGTTTACTGTAGGATTTGGAGCAGATGAGACAAGCATCTTCAATATCAATGGATGCATCTAAACTTTAATATGTCCATAGTCATTATCAGATTTATAAAGATATCGCTATAGACTCCAATAAATTATAGGACTTTATTAAGCTCTTCAGGGGTTAGATTATCAAAAAATGTAAATAGTGGGTAAAGTACATAACAATTGATCATCATTTAGGCACATATCCGCCATAAACCCTTTACAGTGAACTTGTTTAATGTCCTTAAAAGAAACCAGCAGGCCTCTTCTAATCTCCTGATGCTTCTTGACGACCATGTCCTTGTTAGTGATATACCCCAACAGGAGATTAATTGGTTGCTGATAAGCAGGGTCTAGCACACCTAGCAAGACCCTAGGCTCAAGAGGGCTAACTCCATCAATGCTGATTCTTTGAATAAAACAGTTGTGGGGGATTTTTAGAGTAATCTTCGTTTCAACTACTATTTGTTCCCCAGCTTTTATAATTAATTCTTTAGATGCATAGAAAGGTATACCCTCTAGGGCGTCCACTGATTTAGTCAGTACTTTTTATTCTGCCCCACGTTTGGTAGTGTAATGGTAAGGCGGAGGGAGGATACTCAATGGTGAAAACTTATTTTATTTATTAAACAGTTCATTGGTCAGTATTAGAGGAACCTAGTAGTTACAAAGGTAGAAATACCCTGCTTCAAGTTAATAACTTCTTCAAATTTGAGCATGAAATGGGTACCAATGAGTAGATCATAGGTATTGTTGGCCAGGCAACCACTGGGGGTGGCAAGATGAGCTTCCCAAAATAAATGGACAAGGAAGAGAAGGCTCCAATGGCGTGAGTGTTGTTTGGCCCTGCAGTTCCAAACTCTTGCGTATAAATGAGGTCAGGGGCCAGCTTAACTTTTTTCATAGGTTTAGATGATACAATGTTCACATGGGATCCAGTGTCAAGGATAGCCCTAACCCGCACTATATCAATGATGACCTCCACTTCAAGAAATGTTTACCCAAGTTGGGGGAAAGAGTGAGGACCTCCTTTAGATGGAGAATAGAGGCAAGTTATTTGGCAGTTTTTAGGTACTTTCTTGGATAGTATGCAGGGTATGGACACACTGGGTGGATCAGATCATTGTGGCAATGAGTTGGTCAGCGTCACTGGTAGTATCAATAATCTCAAGTCCACTAAGTTGTCAGAGATGAGTTTTATGGGAGATCTTAGCCATATCCATTTTCTCTGGGTTTGATTGATCATGTACCTCCACTTCACCTGGGGCTCCTAAGGCATAGTGACCAACATCTTCACAACCCCTTCTAATTCATTGTCAGAGGTTTTCTCAATGCACGTCAAGAATTCCATCTGTTTTAAGGTAAGGTCAGGGCTTCCCTTGTTGCAAGAGAGGTTTTGGGGCGCTCAATTGCCTGGGTAACTTTGCGAGGGGACTCTGTAATAGTTATTGCTCTTCATTTAACCTTTGAAGCAGGGGGTTTGAGCTACCCCATGGCTACAGGTTTTGAGACCAAATGGCCGGAGAGATGTGAGGGTAATAGAGATATTGCCTTAGCGGGATATAAAAAAGCGCTTTAGAAGACTTTCTAAAGAAGGAGAACAGAGAAAGGTGATAGCTAACTTTACTGGCTGCACTTGGGGAGTTGGAGATGGAGGGGAGTGCTGCCCCATCACAGTTAGTATCCTCTGCCTATCTTCACATGGGGAGAAGCACCTTAGTTGCGGCAGCTCTGTGGGAGCAGATTTACAAAGGTAGACAACCATAGAAGAGGCTGGAGGGGCTATACTAGATTCTCGCCTCAGAGCTGCTTGCGTAGTATCACTTTCATAATAGTAAGCCACCGCTAACAAGGCATACTTGATATCCCATCTAATTTTAAAGGAACTCTTGACTGAAGAAATATGCAGCGCCAAAGAAGGATGAGACGTTAAACCAGCCAAAATAGCAGCAATGGCGCCAGATAGAGATAGCACTTTTGTTAGCAACAGATTGAGCTGCACTATAAAATCGCTCAAAAAGAGGGGATCAATTCATCCTTTTGTAGGCTAAGGCACATAAAGGCCAGTTTTTGCCTTTGTAAGCATTGTGTGGGGCCAAATTCCTCATTAAGCGCTTGCTTAACTTCAGTCCAGGTGCTGAGGTCGACCATGTTGGGAACTATTTTTTTTAAGCCATACAACTCAAACAGGGGTAGGATGTACCTGAGTTTATTCTAAACTGTCGCTCATTCCATCACTGATTTATTAACATATATGAAGAATGAAATACTGTCCTTACCAGGTGTAAACTTATTTCTGAGAAGGGGTTTATGAATGGTAGGAACGACCCCCTTAAAACCTTGGTAAGAGTGCTGCTAAAGCCTTTTAAGGAGAGACAAAGAATTAGCTAGCTGTTGTTCTAAGGCAGCTAACTCAGATTCCACTACAGTTGTCATGTTTGAACAGGAGGTTTGTGGTGTACAGGGCACCCTGTAGTGAGGAAACTTGTTGGATTTAGGTTTTGGTTATTCTCGCTGGAGTATTTTGCTTTTAAATTTTAACTAAGGCAGGATAACCAATTTCTCAACTACTAGGGTAAATATTTTAGGGGGTGAATAAAAACACCTATATTCAATAAACTTTAATATTTTATTGACAAAATGTTTACTTTTATAAGTTTTTTTTAAAAAGTTGCGATATCAGGGATAAGAAGTGAACACTCTCAAATTTCAAGCAGCTTAATATTTAAACTATATTAAGGTTCAAAGGGAAATCAATGTGAAGTTTGGATTGCCGATTAGTGTTCAAATTAGAAAATATGGGGATTTGACTTATTGGATCACTGGAGACTTGCCTCACATTGGTGGAACAGATGATGAAAAGGCAATTGCAGGTAGGATATGCCCATGAGGCAAAGATCTTATAATTTTACCCAATCATTGGGCATGATTTTTTTTCACCCTGTGCAATCCCTTCAAACCCTATAAAAGGGGTTAGTCTCCATTGTGTTGGTTTTACTAAATTTGCTGTAAGTGGGGGAGAGACCTCAAAATGGCTCCCCAGATTTGGCAAATGATTTGGTGCAATCCAACTTCCCAATCTTTTAATTTCTGCCCGAGTATTATTAGAATTGTTTTCCTGATTCAAGAGGTTCTCCAATTGACCAGGGTTTTTTGGCCAATTTTATTGTCTTTTTCATCCTAACCGCTCTTTTTATATGTTTGGACTTGCATTTGTCCAACGCTACCCAATATTCACCCTTGACTTCTTCCATGGGTCTATATTTTCCAGACAGTTGCCTAAGACATTTCAATGTAAATCCCTTTTTAACTAGATATTTGCATTTCCAGAAGAATATCATTTGTAGTCTTTGTATGCAATGGTATTTCTCATTTATTATTTATCAGAGTTGGCATCCCCCATATCACCTTATAACTAAATTGTTCTGTATAAAGACTATGACGCCATTATAATGAGTTCAAAAAGTTATTCTTCCTCATTGATGGAGCTTCGAGTTTTTGGTTATACCAAAGGCACCTTTTGTCACAGAATAATTAATGTGTTTTATATGAAACCAAATTTGACATCATACTTTCTTGAAAATTCAGTCCCAATCCGTTTATTATAAATTTAATTTGCCAAAATTAAATTAGGCTTTAAACCCACCAACGATCTAAACTGAAAATTGAGTGCATTATATTTACCTCAGGAAATTGTAGTATTAAGTCTGGCTGTCTCATTCTCTTTCTGATGCTCAAATCTGGTAATGTTCTCCATTTATTTCACCAGTCTATCAAGAACAATACTAACAGGCGCTCTAATAGCAACTATAGCTCTTACTTTCACCCAATTAACTAGTATGTATAGATTAACTTACCATATTAGACTAAAGTTTAATAGTCTAAGTTTGGCATCAGGCCAGAGTCTAAATTGTGAATTAATTGATTAGAAAGAGATGGAAATAATTCTCCAATAGCACTGATTGGGATAAAATGTTGACATTATCAATCTTCAACTTTTTAATATATAGCCATCATTAGCATCTCTAGTTTTATCAATTATCTAACAAATATAAGGTCAGGCAACCTCTTTGACCTTCTCATGATTGATTCTCCTTGACTTTAAACTAGAGTTAATGTCTTCATTCCTTTATATGACCTGATATAGTAGATCAGAGGTACCATCATCCATGAGCACATTTATGATTTTTAGATCATCCTTAAAAAATCAGGTGTAATGGCACATTCTTCAGTTTGAGATTTTTTTCTTGTCTAAACTTCTTATTATTTTTCTTATACATAGCCTGTTTTCTCTCTTACCCTGGGTAAGATTCATCTAATCCTAGGTCCTCTTGTCCCAACATTAGGAGGTAAAATCCCTAGTTATGTTACATTTATAAAAGGTGTTCATGGATTTGGCCTTCTATTTTGTCCATCAGGCTTTTCAACATAAATATTCAGTCCTGGAAATCCTTATCTGGTTATTGAACTTCTATATATACTGATTATTATTGGTAGAAATGGTTTTTATTTTGGTTGGGCAAAAATATCAAGCTTAACATCCTCATATATTCTATCATCTGTGAAGTAAAGTCTTAGTAGTTAATACCAAAGTATTTTTTGATGTTGGTCTTTAAAAGCCCTGTTGAATATCTTTTTTGATTCCTGGTTTAGAAATAATGCTCTAAGACAATCCTAACCATATAAATTATATTATCTCTAGAATTGTGTTGCTTTGTGTTTAACCTCATGGCTTCTTATTCAAATTTTTTTCAACAAATCACTTATCTACCACAATCCCTTTGTAAAATAGTCGATTATCCTCACCACAAGGAAAAATGGATCTTGAATAAAGTTATCTGTGTAACAATATCATGTCTCTATTTAAATTAAAAAATCATATCTATTGTTGTTTATATAATTATTTCATGTAGTTCTTTGTAGTTTTTCTTGAAACTAAAGGTTAATAAGCTTACTGCATTGTCACACTTTACAGTAAGCTAAGAATTGGTTTAAGCCAACTATATCCTGTGCATTTATTCTGTAAAGGGACTTTGGACTACATAAGTGGTTCTCATTAAAGGGGGTTGTAGTATCAAAGAAGTACCTTTAACCTTATGATGGATATACTCAGGAAGGAGAGATGTCTACAATAAATAAACAATAATTCAATAAATCACCCCTACTACTTTTAATTAAATATCTCTGAGGGAAGTTTGATATTAATATTCCCTTCAGTTTTGAGCCTTAAGACTTTTATTATCACCATAAAGCAGTTAAGAAATATTAGAAAAAAATACTTTAAAGGATTCTGCATCTTAGGTCACAAATTATTTAATCTAGTATCCACCTTATTTTTACTGCCAACAGAATCAGTACCAACTAATTCAAAAGTATTCAAATTTTTCTCTGAACCATAATCAAGGAAAGCAAAGATTTAAATAGTATATAATAAAAGAGCAATATCTTGTTGTGTATCTTCAACTCACTATGTAAAATTCCCAAGTAGCAATTTCTCCCTCACTCACAGATTAGAATGATTTTATCAGAAACCAGCAATACCAGGAGGCTCTTCAGGACCTGAACATTTAATTAAAAGACCGGTTTTAGAGATTTTGTTAAGTGGTAAATGAAGCCCAAGCCTAGTGTGCAGATTTTGCAACAGCTAGAAAACCTGATTGAATATTTAATTGAATTGAAACGCGTCGCCTCAGGATATCAAGCCATGGTTAACTGGAGAGCCACTAATGGTTAGTTTTAAGTAATGACTCAATTTACAAAGGAAGTTGAATGCAACTTTGTCGCTTTAAGGTACATTACTCAACAGGGTGAGGCAGTCAAGGTTCTCTGGAAATATAGCCAACATGAAATGGAGGTGGCCATACAGCAATTTGGAAGTAAAATCCAGACCATCAACCATCTCTTTCTTGATTTAAAAACAGATCATTATTAGAAGCTGCCATTCTATGGACCCCAGAAGGGTTAAAATGATTAAATGGGCGCTCCAACAAGATAGCAGATATCTGCTCTAGTCAAAAATTGATTATACTGTCAATCTTGATAGCTAAATTACATATAGACTGCCCACAAGAACTAATTAGATGATCAACCTAGTGCTAAAAATCAAATAGGATGATTTGTATGCTAGTATGAGTGACATGTAGAAAGACCATCATGGATTTATGGCAATTTAAGCAGCAAAACCTTTTTTGAGAAGGAAATAAAAAACTTGGGAATGCCAAATTAAAGGCAATTAACAGGATAGTGGATGTCTAAGCACTCATCATAAAACGACTCTTTAACCTAAATTATTTGGCGAAGAACGCTTGGAAGAGGTGGTCACTCAAGAGATGAAGCATCAATTTACTCGTTCAGTACCATCCACATTGTTTGTTCTGTCCCCTTCTTCAACTATGCCAGTATACAAATAAAGTCAGCACTGTTTTAGTAATTCAGGGAATCATGTTAGTGCTGTACAGTGATGGCTGGAGTGGAAATTTTTATCCAGTTTTCCAAAGATTTAATCTAGTTAATATCCTTAAATTTAACAAGCAAGGAAATGTAAATTAATCTTTTAAAATGTTCAAGATGACTATGAATAGGTTTATGACTTTTTTAAAAACCTCTCCTATGATTAATAGTTTTTAACCAGAGTTAGTATGTTTGTTGAATATATGCTTCTTCAAATAATTGGTCCTTCATTACTTTGTAAAACAAGGTTTTGCAGTTGCTTTTTTATGAATAAATTATATCAAAAGATGGTTCTCTTTGTTTATAAACTCAATGATAAAGGTTAAGCTTTAATTATGTCACCACCTAAACTATGACATCCTGATATATGATCTCCCTGACTAATATAGTAAAAGCTCCTACATATAATACACCAAAGATTATGAAATGATTAGATTTTTTAAAAATAAATTACATTGTTTTTGTCCTTCTTATGCCAAATTCAATGTTATAAATATGGTTACTTTTTGATACTAACTGCATATTCGCCCCTAACTCTTGTTTTACATAACCTCCTAACCAGTGGCACTCAGGCACAGTTTCTGGTGGTTTTCCACATAGGAGGTCCTTCCCCAAATCAGGTTCTTTTTTCACATCTGAGTCTCCTGCTGTACAACAGCTCCGCCTCTGTGGCTAAACTCTTGCTGATGTAAGAAAATAGCTCTAAGACAGCATCATCTCAAAAAGGTCATATTATACTAATTATATGATCTATGGTACCAAGGTTCCAAAACAATTCAATTTACTAATTATAATTAGTGCAATTGTAGCCCAATTGACACGAAAGTCTAATTTTGACAAAAAAGTCCTCAATAATGGGTCACTAGAACAAATATCAATTTGTGAAATTGCAAAGCCATGACTCCCCAGTTTTCCTAGTATTCATAAAAATTTGTAATTAATCAATTGACTGTTTTTATAAATTTTGACCTTAATTAAATAAGCCTAAAGCCTTAGCTTTTAATTCAATTTAGTGAATAAAAATCTTGCAATTAATCCATTTACTAACACTAATTGTTTCCTTACTTACCTGAAGAATATATGACATTTTTATTATGGAAAGCGCAGTTCTACAATAATTTGGAAGTCTCAAACGCATGACACTCAGAAGGCTGAATTCACCACCATTCAGTTTAAGAAGAATGAAACCTTTACCAAGTTTGCTGAAAAAATTTTACAACAAGGCCCAGATAAAGCCTGGTGCTGAAATCTATGGCGGAATTTGATGTCAAAATTTCACTCCATTTACCACTAATGATACTACAAGTTTTACTATACCTTGCTTAAAGCGCTTTTGATGGATTTAAATACATCATCCATGATTGAATACTAAAGAGGTGTGAAAGCACGCTTGGACCATCCAACATGGAAGTCTGAACCAAATGGCCCTACAGGTTATTGAAGGTATTATAGGAACCACGGATAGCTTCCTCACCAAAAAAAATAGAAATCGCCACACCATCACCAAGTTAACTTGTTGGATCTATGATTCTGAGCGCAATATTCGGCCTCCTGCCCTAATGGCGCCCTAGGGTAGACTTTGAGACCTTCCAATATGATGCAAGCAGGGAAAGAAGCCTTTTCAGTAGAAGGAGGAAGTTCTATAGCCAGTTTTATTTATATTTATCCCAGATTCATGAGAAAGATGTGAGCTATCCTCATAAAAAAATTGATGAGGCATTCCTATAGTTTTAGCCATCACAAGAAGTCAGTGAGCAGCCATGGAACAAGAGGTACATGTAGTTGCCTTCAAACCTTATTCTACACAGATTGCCAAGGCCAAACAATTCAGAGGTAACAAGAAATTTCTTACCTTACTTCTTTACAAAAATTAAATTTGCATTACCAATTGAGACCTTAAATACTCACTCTTATAAAGTAAGCGAACAGATTAAGACTATAATTTGTTAAGTATAAAAACCTTTTATACTTACAATATAATGAGGATTCATGCTATTTTTCTTTTTTCTTAACTTAAAATTCACTTAAAAAAGTTAGGGTTCAAGATATTGTTGACTGATGCACCTCACGGTGTGGGATCCACCAATGGATGCCACAAATATATTCTCAGAGTGAGAATCTTACTTTTTAATAAAAGTATAAAATAATGCTTTACTAAAGTTATATGTTTTTTATTGTTTTAAGCGGGGCAAAACCAAGAATGGTACTTCTCTCAATACTAGTATTTCCTATTTAAACTAGTACGAATTTTGAGACCATGGGTATTCAAGGCAAAAGCATGTAAAGCTGAGTCATCCAAATTAGGGAATATAGGTTTTTGGCCTATCAGATCGAAGATAAATTTTTTTGAGGGAAAACCAACCCATGTGGTAATGATTTGATGTATTGTATCCAATCATTATTGAGTAAAATCTTCACACCTCAGAGGTGGTCAGATTCATGTGGTAATGAACACCTCAAATTCAGCCAAGAAATTGGAGAATTCCTATTATCAGTAATTACCTTATTACGCCAATTTTGGTTATAATCCTTATTTTTCCAATAGTCAGGATTCCACCGAGAATCCTCCAAGGTCTTTTCACTGTGGGTACTCATATCGTTGATAACCACAATATTATTTGAAGATTGGGCAGGAGATGGGCCAATCATGATAGCAGATTTGGGAGCACTCATACCTCCAACATTCTTTCTCCTAAGTTGAGAAGGTGAATGTCCAACATTGCCCCCCTCAAGAATGTTGGGAGGAGTGTAGGGTCATAGGAAGTGGATGTACCCAGTTTATGATAATTCCGGTGGCCAGAGACTTTATAGATACTCATTTCCTCTCTTATACGTGATGGTAAGTGGCCCCTCCCAGATTGATCCAAGTTTGCCACTTTGAGGAGTTATGCAATTGTGGTAATATAAAACCTTATCTGACACTTGGAAAGAGGGTAAAAGAGCTCAGAGCTCATTGGCCGCTTAGCTTTCTTTAGTAACCGTTTTAGCTAGGTTGGTCATAGCTTCTGATTGAAGCTTGATGCGGTTAGCTAAACTTCACATAGCTTTCTTGGGTTCCTCTCCTCTAGAGAAGACATCCTTAGCTAATAGAGCAGGTATGCCCAGTTCCCTGCCATACAAAACTTGGAAAGGGGACATTTTCAGAAGTCAATGATAGCTAATTCTGTAAGCCATAAGCGCGCTTGGGAGATAATGATCCCAATGAAGGGGATCAGACAAAGCCATTTTCCATAAAATAGAAACCAGAGTATCAAATGCTCGCTCCACTGTACCATTATTTGATGAGTTATATGAAGCTGAGAACAGTTTCTGGGCTCCCATGGAAGTAGCCAAGATTTTAACTACTCTGGAGGTAAAATTTTTACCATTGTCACAGAGTAATACTTGAGGGCACCCATGTCGAGTGACTATATTTTGGTAGAGAAAGGTGATAGTGGCCTTAGCAGTTTGAGCCGGCAGCGACACAGCTTCAACCCACTTCATAAAGTGGTCAATGTTTACCAAAATATATCTGTTTCCACCTGTGGTTTGAAGAAGCGGCCCTACTACGTTTAAGCTTATTGTATGGATTGGCTGTTGCAGGGTAGTTGGCTGATATTGGTATCTAGTCTTGAACTGAGACTGCTTCATACACATAAGGCAAGTATTCAAGACTTCACCGATGACTTCCATGATTTCCTCTAAAAATTACCAATCCTTAATCCACTCGTAGGTTTTCTTTACTCCTCTATGGCCTAAGGTTGAACGAGCGTCCAAGATAACAGGTACACGCTCTGAGGGCCATAGGTAAGGCAACCACTTCGCCCCCACTAGTTTTTACAACTTCTTACTTTCTACTTTAGTGTTACGAGAGTGCCAGGCCAATATCCTTTGACCAGGCTCATTCTCATCTTCCCAGTCGTTTGGGGTCATTAGAAAATCATAAAGCCGCTCCGCTTCACTGTTATCTAGGTGGAGGATGGGCAGCCGAGTTAACCCATCAACATTCATGTGGTGGGTTCCAGCGCGATGTTCAATCTTCATATCATTATGCTGGAGCTTTAGAGCTCAGCGAGCTAAGCGCACATAGGGTCCTTTATGTTTTGCAACCATTTTAAAGATGCGTGGTCCATAATCACAGTGAAAGAGGTACCATACAAGAAAGGGCGGTAAGGCTTCCCTGCAAGTAGAATGGCGAGACACTCCTTCTTGGTAACACTAAAGTTGCGTTCTGCCTTTTATAGCATTTTACTAAAATACGAGAAAAGATGATCTACCCCTTTTTCATCCAGTTGGGCTAGGATGGCCCCGACGGCATAGTCTGAGGCGTCTGTAAACAAAATAAACGGTTTTCCATAATCAGGATGCCTTAGGATAGGCCGTTCTTGCAGCCGCAACTTCATTGTTTCATAGATAGCCTTCTGCTCAGTGCCCCACTGAAAATGATATTCTTTTTTAGTAAGCGAACAAGGGGCTTGCTGAGTTGGGCAAACTTAGGGATGAACTGATGGTAAACCCCATCATCCCTAAAAATAACTGTATATCTCATAGGCTTTTGGGGTGGCATTTAGGAAATCGCTTCAACCTTATCTTGTATGAGTTGGATACCTTCTTGAGAAATGGTATGTCCAAGGAAGTTTAATTTCTTTTGGAAAAACGAACACTTTGAAGGCTTTAGTTTGATAGTTGA
The DNA here is from genome assembly GCA_022478985.1 of Massospora cicadina. Taxonomy (NCBI): domain Eukaryota; kingdom Fungi; phylum Entomophthoromycota; class Entomophthoromycetes; order Entomophthorales; family Entomophthoraceae; genus Massospora; species Massospora cicadina. Next base: position 297,910 of record JAKSZP010006589.1, read on the forward strand.
GCATCGTAAGTGTTGGAATACCTCCTTTAAATGTTCAAGGTGTTTATTAAAGGTCTTTGAGAATACAGTAATGTCTTCAAGGTAGACGATAATGCAGGTTAACTTGAGATCCTGCAAAATGTGATCCATCGCACGCTGGAAAGAGGCAGGTGCGTTGCACAACCCTTGAGGTAATCGCGTGGGTTGGAAAAGACCTTCACTGCATAGCAAAGCGCATTTCTCCTAGTCTTGGGTGAAAGATCTATTTGCCAATAACCACTGGTCAAGTCCATGGCAGAGAAAAAGTTTGAGCCTGAAAGCTGGGCCAGGGCATCGTCAATGCGTGGGATAGGATATCTATCCTTTTTCATAAAATTATTTAATCTGCAATAGTCCATGACTACCCGGTGACCTCTATTTTTTTCTTAATTAGCAAAAGGGGGAGGACCAAGGGCTTTGCAAAGGAACTAATAACCCCGCGTCTATAACTGCGTGATTTCTTCCTCATTTGTTGCTCCTCCAACTTTGACTTGCAATAAGTTTTTGACCTAATGGGATGGGCATCACCCACATTGATGGAGTGACACCAGCCCTTCATGTTGCCATAATCATTGTCCGACTTTAAGAATATATCACTATACTCATCCAGAAGAGTATGCACTTTCTCCAACTCATCTGAGGTCAGCTCATCTGAGATATGGACGTTTGGTAAGGTACATACCAGGTTATCTGCGGGCAGGCCTAAATCTGCCATCAAGCTAATAGAGTGGACTTGTTCAACTTCCTCCACAGGGAGTAAAAACCCTCGGCCCACCTCCTGGTGCTTTCTTACAATTATGTCCTTATTGGTGAGGTTTCCCAACAGTAGAGTAATAGGCCTCTGATAGGCTGGGTCTAAAACGCCTGGCATTACCCGAGGCTCAAAAGGGCTAACTCTGTCAATGCTTAAGAGGTGTAATAAGCAGTGGCGTGGGATTTGGAGTGTGATTTTTGTGTCAACCACTCATTGATCACTCGGCTTAATCACTACCTCATCTGCCGCATAGAATGGAATACCATCACTAGCCTCCACTGAATCAGGCTATTTCTTAGTGTTGCGCCCAGAAGTAACATAATGTAAAGACAAAGCGGAAGAGGGGTATTCAACCAGGCAGGTGTAGTCATTCCTGATGGGTTCTTTGTTGGATAAGATTAATGGAACTTCATAGTTCATTAAAGATAGGAACCCTTAAATCATGTTGATGATTCCTTCATATTTGATCATAAACTAAGTACTTATGAACATATCATAGGAGTTATTATCTAAGGCCATAGCGGGGGCTGATAGGATGAGCTTCCCAACGCGTATGGGAAGAGAGGAGTAAGCGCCAAGAGCGCGGGTGTTGTTTGGGCTGCAGTTTCAAAATCATTGATACAATCCAAGTCAGGCACCAATTTAATCATCTTCATTAGCTGAGATGAAATTACATTCACTGGAGAACCTGTATCCAGGATAGCCATCACCCAGAATTTGTGAACAACTACTTCAACCTTGGTAAGTATGCTTCCAAAGTTGTCTGACAGCGCTAAGACCTCCTTGAGATGAAAAGTGGAGGTAAATTTCATGTGTGGTCTCATGGTGAGTCTCCAAATTAGACTGCATGGTATGCCTTCGCTGTAAAGGGCTAATTAGACTCAATAGGAGCTGATCAGCATCGGTGGCTATGTCAATAGTTTCCATACAACCTATAACTTGGCGGAGGTAAGTATCCTCAGGTATGGTGGTTTCATCTACTCCTTTGGCGTTTAGGCGATCAGGGACCCCCACTTCCGCGGGAGCTCCCAATAAGTAATATCCAGCATCATTGTAACCCCCTCAGAGTCAGCCGCAGAGGTATTCTCAACTATGGGCAAGGTTGTAATTGAAGTTGGGGAGACTGCCACGAGAGGTGGGGTATTTAGCTTTGCTTTAACCGGCATTTTTACAACCCCAGTAGTTCTGGAGGATATACCCTTAGGGCGCGCACTTGTGGGTTGAGTTAAAAAAGAACCAACAGTAGGGATCTCCGCTTTACATTGCGCCAAAGAAGCAGGCTTTGCAGAGAGGATAGGCATAGGTGGCCTCACTCCCAACGGTTCAATAGGCCGTTGCTCTATCTTTTTATGATGGGAAAAAAAGCTAGCTAGTTGCTTCTCAAGAGCAACTAGTCGGGATTCAGGAGAGCTGCTCACGTTTACAGCCTCCATTGCTTTTTTAATACTTTATTGAAGTATTCAGGGTAGTCCCCTGTAGTGAGCTCCAGTTTTTGGGATCCTACAAAGGATTATTTAAAATAAATAATAAACTCTTAAGAAGACTAAGTTTAACTTTTTGTTAAAGTTTTTTTATGTTTTTTATTATTTAATGCGGGGCAAACCAGAAAAAGGCCCTTTTCTCAATACTAGTATTTCTATTTAAACTAGTTCAAATTTTGAGGCCATGGGTATTCAAGGCTAAAGTATTTAAAGCTGAGTCATCCAAATTAGGGAATATAGGTTTTTGGCCTATCAGATCAAAGATAAAATTTCTTGAGGGAAAACTGACCCATGTGGTAACGATTTGATGTATTGTATCCAATCACCAGTGAGTAATATTTCTCACCTCAGCGGTGGTCAGACTCATGTGGTAATGAATGGTTAATGTTTACCCTATCATTGTTGAGTAAAATCTTTGCACCTCGGAGGCAGTCAAATTCATGTGGTAATGATTTGTTAATTTTTACTCTATTATCATCAAGTAAAATCTTTGCACCTCAGAGTTGGTCAGATTCATGTGGTATTGAACACCTCAAATTTGGCGAGAAATTGGAGAATTCCTATTTTCAGTTCTTACCTTATTACGCCGATTTTGGTTATAATCCTTATTTTCTGATAGTCAGGATTCCACCGAGAATCCACCAAGGGCTTTTCGCCATTAGTACTCATATCGTTGATAACCACAATATTATTCAAAGATTGGGCAGGTGGTGGGCAATCATAGAGTAGATTAAGGAGCACTCATACCTCCAACATTCTTTCTCCTAAGTCAAGAAGGTAAATGTTTGACACATGGTTTTAATTTCAGTCAATTTTTATAATGAATAAGAACATCCCTTGATATGGCCCAACATCACATATATGAACCAGCTGGGCCTATGATTACTTCAAGTGAGGGGTATATAGCATACTACTAATAAGGTTCATCTCTTTGCAGGTTATTACTCCTGCTATACTGCTTCCACTGTTACCACCCAATTTCTTCTTGGCACTATCTTTCTTAAGCCATATAGTGCTGTTTTAAACCATGAGGAGAACACCTTTACTATCTTTGGTCAAACATACTCCTTCAATACTAAAGGATAATTAGTTTTCTTGACTTAAAGGAATGACTTACTAATGTAGTTTATAATGATGGTGAAGTCTCTATCTGTTACCAACAAATATGACACAGATGTTCCCTTCCACTTGCTACCATATCTTATAAAAATATAATTTCCATGAAAGCCTCTATTAAATGTGTATTATACCTTAAAGAACAGAAGGTGGTGCCAACTGGAATGAACTTTGATTTATTTAAAATATTTCTGAGAGAAATATATTTCAATTGGCAATGATTTAGGGTAGAACCTTTTCTTGTATTCTAAATACTTTCATCCAGTCACTAGGGGATGTGTATATTTTGCCAACTTGACTGCCTTGAAAATATTTTTCAAGAGAAGAAAGAAAATCACACTTTTACATCTTATCCACTAATAAAATTTTTTTGGAGCTAAATAATTTTTAAATCTGTCAGAATTTGGCTTACTTGAGCCACCCTTAGTAAATTGTGTGATCATTTCAAGTAAAAAACTCATCAGAGTCACTTAGATCTAAAAATAAGAAATGGATTTTATATAAAATCATGCTCAAGTATTTGTGACAGACAACTAAAATTTTTAGATGTTCTATTGAGATTCAGCTCACGTTTATACTGAGGATGCAGTTTTTAATGGTCGATCTGATATGGAGAAGAAAGGCCAGTGATAAAGAGTTGTAGAAGGAATTTGAGAAGATTATAAGTCAAGGAATGGTTTTCCCCTTGCGCAGCCCATAGTCCAGTCTGGTATAGTTAAGATGAAAGATGTCATTAATAAAGTCATTGTTGATTATAAAAATTTAGATATATAACTAACGTATTCTTGTATTTTGCCTTAGTTGGATGATGCTTTGAATCAAGTTAGTAATCTAAATAAAGTAAAGCTCTTAATCCTATTAGTGGATTTTGGAAGATTGAACTGTTACTTAAAGTTTAGGGAAGAGGCTAATTTTTAATGATTGTTCCTACTGTATAAATCTTCAAGAATTGTGTAATGTGCAGGCCACCTTCCAACAAGCAATGAACATTATTATGAAAAACAAATTTTGTTTAATTTCAAGTTTAACTTGATAATATGTAATAAAAAACAGTCATAACATTTAGTGCATCTGGTAGAGGTCTTTTGTAGGGTTTACAATCTCAGTTAGAGATAAAGTTTAGCAAATGCCAATTCTTTAAATCTCAAATGAAGTATCTGGTTCACATCATTGACACTTGTGGAATATGGTCACAGTTTCAAAAGATTGATGTAATAAACCATTTGAGGAAACCTGAAAGCAAGAAAGATATACAAGTTGAGACCATCTAGTACTAAAAAAAAGAAAGTTATGCAAGTATTTCTTAGAATATTCAGGTACTATTAGTAATGTATACAGGGATTTTCACAACTTGCCAATCCTCTATTACATCTTCTTAGAGGAGGAATAATTTCAAATAATTCTATTTACAAAGGCTTCTCTAACTGGCTACGTAGGGCTTAGACTGAAGACCTTCTCTGAGCCATTCCAACGTTGATAAGTCATTTATAGTACAAAATGACACAAGTATCACAGCTATAAGAACTTTAATCATTCAGATAATTAAAATAGAGAGGAGTATTTGGTAGCCTTCTGAAGTCAATTCTTGTACAAGCAAGGACAAGCTTTACACTTTAAATAAGTGATAATGTTTGGCAATCATATATGCCTTTATAACCTTTGGGTTATTACAGATATGACCAGTTTTAAGATTGTTACACTCCATGCTTCTTTGAAATGGTTATTTAACCTTAAGGAACCTGATGACTGGTTAGCATGATGGGCCTTGAAACTACAAGCTTATGACTATGAGATAGTACATTGTTCAAGACAACGCTATCATAATGCCGATGGACTTTGCAACCGCCAGTTTAACAGCTCTATATTTCTTTTAAATCAAATATTAGAAAATAGAAGCAAAAATTACGCCAATGAAAATCCTGCTTCGCTGCACCTTGAGTAAAATTATGAAAAGCATAACATTTGGGTGGACAATTATATAAAAAGTAAGAAATGGCTAAACAGTATACCATGTTGGGATTTTCAGTATGTCATATCACCCAGCTGCTTAATTATGATAGTACTTGTTCACTTGAGATTAATCCTGTAGTGGATATGGGAGTTATCAGATTAAGATGATAACTATTGTTTGGCAGAATCATCCTAACAATACTAAGTACTTCACTATCATTCAGCAATCATATCATGAAGCCAGATTATTTAATCCTCGTCATGGATGATCACCAACTATAAGTGAGTAAATAATTGTCATTATCATATTATAAATTTAATTATCACATATAAGTTGGTTGGAATTTTGCCAATTTATGGGAGGGTTTTTTGAAGTTGTTAAAGTGCTTAAGACGCTTCTAAAACAACTTCCAGATTATTTGATAAATGTGGGAAGGAATTTAGTGATAACCTGGAGAAGGTTTCTGGGCTAGAAGGTGGTAAAACCCAACAAGCTCATTGAGCAAAATACTTAAGTGTGTGACCTTGTGAAGTCTAAATAAATGGCGACAGCCACCATCTCCTCAAGTAGGGCGCCAATCTCCCTATAAACATCCTCGCTTTTCCCTCAAACAGAGTGGATAATTTTGCATTACTTTTGTAGCTCAGTTTTATACATTGGTTGTATAGTTGGATCTTAGGATAAGAGTTTAAGGATAGAGCATTTTACATCTAAAGCATTTGGCTCTCAAGATATCTGTAGGCTTTGCAAGAATAGAGGTGTAGAGGAAAGTTTTCCCTGCCATTTCAGAGATACCTTCATGGATAGGAAGGGCGTTCATCAGTTTAGCGTAGGACCAAATAATCAAAGTGGATTTTAATTACTTAACTTAAGTAAAAGTCCTCATACTATTACTACCCAGCATTATTCAAATAATACTAATAATTTAATCAGCATTTAATGAAAATTGTGCATTAAGATAAGAAGCCAAGGCGATCATCTCAAGTAGAAAGATAATTTGGTCCTTTTTATTAAGGTGGTTGAGCATATAGTTCCCAAAATTCTACATTTGGTGCTCACTGAAGTGGTAGCTGAGATTTAAAATAAAATAAATTAAAAAAATATGAAAGGATATTTAGTAAAAAAGTTATCAATAATGAATGAACTTACTAAACTCTGGATGTAATTAGAGATTGTCAATCAGAATGTTTTAAGCTGGTAGCACAGAACAATCTCAATGACTTAGAGGAATGGTGATAAAAGCTGAGGAAGATGTTGCAAGTCATAATAGAAAAATGGTGACCTCTGTGGGAAGTTTGCCTCCTTGAAGAGAAATAAGGCCAAATTTAATAAGGAAATCTTAGTTCTAAAGACTAGATGTATAGCAGAAAGTGAACTTTTACACCAGGCTCAAAAGGACATGGTGCACATGTGGAAGCATATTGAGGAATTATATAATCTCATTTTAATTGCGCTCATATGAAGGCGAATGTGCCAATGATATCACACCCAAAACTTTAGTCAGGAAGGTACCCACATCAAAAAGGATGTCTGGAGTAATGTCTGATATGTAAGTGTCACTCCAGAAGATACGCCAATTTTTTGTCAGATTGCTGTCCAGGAATCCCCTACCAGTGGAGTGACTGGAGAACTTCAAGATATGCTGAAATTGCCCACATTTTACAGGGACAACGCATTGGCTTTTTTCCACATCTTTTATATGATAATGGTCCGTTATATGGACTGCCAAATAGTGGTAACTGTTATAAATTGCCTCAACATTAATTGTCAAAATTTGGTATTATCTCCATCTGAATGAGGACAATTTGGAAATACTCTGATGCAAATTAAGCAATTATGCTTGAGTTTGGAAGCCCTAACAGAATTGGCTAACTGTAAACAAGAGTTTATGGGCATACAGTCTAGAAAGGACAAAACTCTTGCTGCTTTCAATAATCTTTTTTATCTGGAGCTGCAGACCTTGGTAGGACAAAAAGTGTTATCAGACTTTATGAATGTATTGCAATGCAATCAGCGCTTTATTTTTATTAAAACTTTCACTGCACAATGACATCAGCGCTAGTACAACAAATTTTTACCTTGCAGATGATATTTTATATTAATATGTTGGGACAGCTTTTGACACGCCTGTTCAATTAAATGAGACTATCATGGCTGAGGATGATCAAACTAAGGAAGAAGTAGAAGATGACGTTTCAGAGGGTATTGGAAAGTTGGTGATCAGAATAATCAAGTTTTAATGGGGAAAACTGATTAATTAAATTACAAGAAAAAACAACTAACCATATTAGAATGAACGGAGTAATGAGGTATTGTGTCACTTAAAAATTAAGGTAGAGATTGCTAAAAAAACTGAATCTAATGCTACCTCTGGAGGATGAAAAAAGAGCTCAAATTTTGGGGAAATTCTTTTCAATCTAGATGTGAAACAATCTAGAACTGCAAGTAAACCTGTTCTGCCAGACACATGCTTGGAATATAATGTATTGGTGGGACCAGTTCAGGTTGCAACTGAGTCTTAAGTGAAGAAGTCATAGGTGATTAAATGAAAGAGTGCAGGATTAGATTGGGTTAAGACTAAACCCTTGGGAAGAATCTCTATGAATAAGCTGTTGCATGGGCAGCCTGGTTAAGCAACTGGGTCCACCGGGGATAAGTCTAGATGCACTAAAATGAAAAAAGAGTATCAGCAGGATCTGGACAGGCTGACTCTTGATTTTCTAAGAAGTGTTCAGATGAACAAGTTATTAGGAGGACCAGCTAAGGTTAAAACTGGGTCCACCATGAGTTGTCCCAGGGTTTTTGAATGATGAGGAGTCATTTGGGAACCCGTCCTGAGGATTTACAAGTTGAATGGCGAGGAAAAATTCAGAATCCATATAAGGATTATGTAGGTTGAATTGTGAGAAGCCATTGGGAGCCCTTACTGGGGTTTGTACAGGGTAACAGTTCGCTTTTTGGCAAAGATGCTGTCATAGCTCTGGCGTGGCATGAAGATGCAGAAAACATGCTTGTGAGAGGCAGCGAGTAAGAAGCAAGGAAGAGGAGCCACATTTCCAAAGGTTGGCAATAGCAGCGTTGAGTGCGGAAAGAGCTGGGCTCTTCTTAAGTTAATTCAAGTTTAAAGTCCATGGACTGAGACGGCATTCTTTCCCTCAAGTTATTATCTGTTAGTCAGTAATCTAGGCAAGTGGGGGATATGTTGGGATTTGGTATGTCATAACACCCATCTGCTTAGATTATGATGGATTCTTATTCGCTTGAGGATTATACCCGCTAGTGGATATGGGAGTTAACATAATTGTATTATAATTTTTGTTTGGTAGAAATTTTCTACCAAATAGTAGTTACTTCGCAATGGTTGATCTGTCAGATTGATATGCAAGATTATTTAATCCTTGTCATGAAAATTTCAATAAATAATTAGGTGATTTAGATTGTCAATTTTATACAATTTTATTATTTTGCATAAGTCAATTGGGGTTTGTCGCCACTGATGGGAGGGGTTTGTGAAATTATAAAAGTGCTGATGACACTTCTAAAACAACTTCTAGGTTAATTAATGAATGTGGGGAAGCTTTTAGTGATAACCTGGAGAAGATTGCAGGCTAGAATGTGGTAAAATCTTACTAGCTTGTTGAGGTATTTTTGAGTGCGCAACATAATGAAGGTAATCAAATGGCAATGGCCGCCATCTTCTCAAGTAGGGCGCCACCAGGGTTGGTGCCAATTTCCCTATACTTACCCTCATTTTACCATAAACTAAAGTAGATAGATTTAGCAATTACTATTGTGTTTTAATATTATAAAATAGCTGTATAATTGGCTATTAAAATAAGAGTTTAATGATACCAAATCTTTTTCTTAATTATTTGGGTATAAAGTAATCTGTAGACTCTGCAAGAAGAGAAGAGGGGAGGGAAGGGTTCCCTGCCATTCCTAGATACCTTCAAGTATATGGAGGGCATAAATTAGTTTATCATTGGACCTAATCAACGTGGGTTTTGATTACTCAACTTAGTAAAAGTCTTCATAGTAATATTACCCTGCATAATTCATATTTTATCAATAGTTTAATTAACGCTCAATTAAAGAGCTTGTACAGTAAGATTGGGTACAAATGGGGATCACCTAGTGCTAAATAAGGCTTGAGAGCTAAGGTGTTCACCCAGTTGGAAGATACAATTATAGATAATTATCAAGGGTGATTGAGCACATAGCTCCCAGATTTCTACACCCCACTCTCAGCTCATCCAGAAATAATTATGCAAGTCATCACTCAATGGGATATGAAGGTCTATCTAGATTGTAAATCTAAATCAGCCGTGATTATTAATAATACTTAAAATATGATATTCAAGATGTTTTTATAATTTAATAAGTTATATACAGCAGCCTTATATTTTACAACTTCTTACCATCTAGTCAAGACTAATTGGGCCTGAAATATAGTGTCTATAGATACTTTAAGACTCTTTCCTACCAGTATTATCAACTTCAGATATAAAATAGTAGCAATTATTAATATTACTAAAGGGTTAAAGTTTGAGCCATAGGAGATTTTGGAGCGATATTGACAAAAAGATATAATGAAGCAGTTAACACACTGACTGGAGAGTTTGGAAGTTTTGCTTGTGGATAATAACACTAATTTCACCGTTCAAGTCATCCCCAAACTAAATGAATCTTGCATTTTCGTGAGAAGATGTGATATTCAGACACTACAAAGGCTACAAAGATATAGGTTTGTGGCTCTTTTGAAGATTGAAACAAGGCAACAAAGTTATTATCTTTGTCAAAATAAATTCCAATTAAAGTACTGAACTTAGATATGAATTAACCAAATCGAGCTACATTAGACAAGTTAAGTGGTATTTTATTAATATAAAACGAGGGATATTTATAGGGTATATTTGGTAGTTCATCATGAGGATCTTTGTGCTACAACTGAAGTATGATCTTTTTTAATAGAGGACTAATATTGCTGATTATTATTACTATACTTGTGATGGTAATATCTGATAAAGTTCTTATTAGATGGGGTCAATCTTCCTGTGGAGGGCTTAACCCCTTTTGGTTGCTTAGCCCATTCAAATTGCTTGTCCTCATCCATCATAGGAGGCTAATTACTTTGAAGGGTTGATCATCAGTCTAACCAAGAATTGGATAACTTTGATGGGGATAAGATCCTATTATACTGAGATATCAAACCTTGAACTTGGTTAGAATTGCTCACCATTGTTGAATCTCCAACAATGTCCCCCTCATGATCTTGCCTAGGGGGCACGTACTTTATAAATAGCCTACTATGAGCTCTATTGATAACAGTCCCAGTATCAATAGCTGAAATGGAGTATTCAATACCCTGATGATAAATAATATGGTAAGGACTAGTCCATAAGGTACTTAGTTTGTTAATCCGTCCTCCAGGTCTATGATGATAAAAGAGTACAAGGTCCCCAATTTGATGTTCAAGTAATTTAGATCGAATATCATTGGTTCTAGTTTCCTCTTATAAGGTTGTAGCAGCAAGAGGACTAAGAGAAAATGCTTGTACTCTAATAATCTCATCAGCTAGCCTCCTCATAGCTAAATCATTAGTTTTTAGGGTCGCAGCATCAAGTATAGGTTGTACAATTGAGGGTACAATAAGATCCCAACTAATTAGAGCCTTAAAAAGTGGCATCCCAATTAACTATAAAAGCTAACCCTATAATCTAACATCGCACTAGGAAAGTAGAGATTCCATCTACTAGGATCATTGGAGGCCATCTTTTAGAGAATAGCTACAAGGGTACCCTATGTTCATTTGACCGCATTGTTATTGGAAGGATTATAAGGAGCTTTAAACGACTGATAGGTACCATTATTCTAGTAATCTAAGATACCACCTGTGAAACAAAGTAGGTCCCATTATCAGATAATTGAACTTTTGGGCAAACATGCCTGGTGAAAACTTGCTCAAAAAGAAAAAACGCAGGAGCCTTAGCGGAGACAGTGGAAACAAAGACAGTTTTAAATCCATAAATAAAATGGTCAATAGCTTACTTAATATACCGATGTCTTAAGTAGCAGTAGGGAGAGGGCCCATCACATAAATACTCATAGTGGAAAAAGGTTCTGAAGGTCCCAAAATTTTGTGTTGGTAAATCAGATTTTACCACGGTGTTGTTGGCAAGTTAGACAAGTCTCCAACACATCGCGTACAGTTTCTAGCATGTTATCCCATAGCAATGACCTTTCAACCATTGTAAAGCCTTAGATACAGCTCCATGCCCTACATTTTGATGAGCTTCCATAATAGTATCAGTCCTCGCAGAAGGCCAAATAAAAGGCAGCCATTTGAATTCCAACTTCTTATATAAGAACCTTCTTTAGCTTGGGTATTCTTGATTAAGGATTGTAGCTTCGCTATAACATCCATTGATTCACGATAACAGAGTTCAGGTCTGCTAATCAGATCATAGATACTCTTTCTCAGCAGTGAATAAAGTTAGTATAGGTAATCAAGAAAGTCTATCAGCATTTTGGTGTATAGCTCCAGCACGATGTTGAATTGAAAAGTCATAATTCTGAAGCTTCAACGTCCATCTAGCTAGGTGTCCATCATGATCTTTCATTTGTTGTAACAATATTTTGAATCGTGATCTGTGATGATAGTAAAATGTGCCATAGATATAAGGGCGAAAATGCTTGATAGCGGATAAGACTGCAAGGCATTTCCTCTCAGTAACCTATAATTGAGTCCTGCCTTGGAAAGGGTTTTACTATAATTGCGATGGGATGATCAACCAGGTTGGAATCATGCTGAGCCAGAATAGGCCCAATAGCTACATCATTTACATTGGTAAATAAGATAAAGGTGTAAAATAAGGATGCGCTTAATTGGGGCACTAACTAAAGCTTAACGCAAAAGATCATAATCTTACTGTTGCAATTCTTCCTGAAAAGAAAGAAACTCCTTTAGACAAAAATAGACTAAAGGCTCCACAATCTCAGCAAATTGGGGATAAATTGGCATTGTTAACCAACCATACCTAAGAAGTATTTGAATCTTGTGCAAGCTTTTAGGAACAGGAATGTCTGAAAAATCTTGTATCTTATTAGATAAGGGTAAAATCACATTGCAATTAACTTTATTGCCTAAGAATTTCATTTTTCAGTTTAGAAAAAGCACACTTAGATGGTTTTTGTATAAGCGCTTCACAGCGCATTTGGCCAAATAAAACTTTTAAGTGAGTAAAATGCTCGTCAAAAATGCGATAGAAAACAGTAACATGGTCCAAATAAACTAAAATGTAGTAAGTTTTAAATCCCTGAATAAGCCATCCATAGCTCTTTGAAAAATAGCAGGGGCATTATAAAGTCCCTTCAGCATACATTTCGGTTTAAACATCCCCTCACTTGGAGTTTAAGGCGCGTTTCTGACGGTCTTCCAGAGCCAGGTCAATTTTCTAGTAGCCACTAGAAAGGTCCATGGCTGAGAAGAACTGTGACCCAGACAATAGTCCTAATGAATCATCAATATGAAGTAGGGGATAAGAATCCTTTTGATAAACAGCATTAGGATGACAATAGTACATAACCACTCTATGAACTCAATCTTTTTTCAGATTAAAAGTGTCACGAAATCGCTTGGGCTCCGCTAGTGAACCAGGCCAACCAGTATGAAGACTGGTGGCCCTTTGCTACTTCGCCTTCATTGGCATACCACCCCTATAAGTCCTGTGTCCAACCTACCAACCAGCCACTAATGGCTTTGCTTTTAGCCCCAGGCATCCTCAGCGTGTGCCCCAGCAAGTCCTGCCCCCTTCCTGGGCGGCTCAGGCACTTCCGCGCTGCCTCACCCTCATGACCCTTCATCACCCATCTGGGCATGCCCCAGCGAGTCCATCCCCCTTCTTGGGTGGCTATAACACCTCCCGCGCTGCACCCCTCTAGGGTTGGTGGCTATGCAGCTCACCACTGGTAGCCAACTGGCCAGGTTCCCACTGGTTCCTCATAAGGAGGAGGTATGGGAGCTGGCAGCGCTGCCACTCCAGGCGGGATCACCTGCGCCTTTGGAGAACTCCTATCCGATCTTCCCCACTATAGTGTCTCTTGCTACTTCAAACAAACAAAAAAAATAGGCAAGTGAAAGATGTTTATTTAGAGGGAATGAACGACTATTTATACCACTTTCAGGGCTACTGCGCCCAAGTGCTCTTTGGCCAATCATCAGCCAGAAAACCCATCGGCCTCTTGATCCCAAAACCTCTATCTGATTGTAAACTCCTTAGTGATTCCCTCTTAGATTTGCTCACTGATCACCGAATAAAAACTAGGCCAATCCATCTTCAGCATAAGTCGCTGGTCAAAAAGTTATAGATTCATAATTAGATTAAGACTTTGATCATCCTTGGCATGAGTCACCAGTGCTCCAAATTGGATGACAGAACCATTTCGGACGGTTTCTATTGTTTTATCAGCTTTCCGCTGGAAGCTCCCACAACGACCTTTAGATGGCATTTTAGCAGTAAACGTAGCTTCCATCAAACCTAAACTCGAACAAACATATAACATTAAATAGTATTGAACTAGGCGATTAGCCAGAAATCACACCCAACTAACCAAACCCCTAATTTGAATACTATTGGAAGGATTCATCTGGTTAAAATCCCGACAAGAAGTAGAGGGGAAGCATATGGACTTTGAGAAGACTTTACTAGCCCCGCATTAAGAAGTTGTTTCAATTCCACTAAGACTTGAGCCTCCTCAACCCTAGATTTGCAATAAGGCCAGTCTTGAATTGTGGGATTATCCCAGTTTTCACCTGATGCTGCACATCTTGCTTTAGACCAAAACTCCAGAAACCTTAGCTAATATATCCGCATACTCTTTAATTAGAGCTTCAGCTTCATGCTATTGTTCTGGAGTAAGTGAATCTCCAAATTTGACGTCAACTCTAGCAATGATAGGTGCTTCTTCCAGCTCAAAATTACTTAAATACCCACATCATGAGAATAATAAATTCATTGACAAGAGTAGGCCGCACATAAGCAATAGGGTTACTTTATTTCAATCACTTAGGTTGAGAGGTAAGATTAGCTAGTAAGACTAGTACAGTCCCATTATAAGCGCGATCAAGGATACCAGGGCAGGTTAAGGCCTTAAAATGGGAGGGATTACTGTTAACAGAGATCTCTAATACATGACCAGCCGGCACAAATACTTGTACACCAATATCAACTATGAGTTGAGCTTTTGGAGGAATATTAATCAAATTGTTTGAGTATAAAGGCATTCCTTCAGAGGCACAAGCTGAAGGAGGCGGAAGATAGTCCTAGGCCCTAAAAATTTGGTATTCAAGGCGAGAGATAGTAGTAGGATATTCCAAAAGGCAAACACGTCGTTTGAGTTTGCCTTTGCTATTGGGGACATCTTTTAAAAATAAAGGTACTTGGTACCCAATTAAAGGAAGATAATTTTCCTTAAGACTAATTATCACATCAAAATCAATGAGAAATTAGTTTCTCAAATGAATGTCATAGCAGTTATTGTCCAACATTACTGCAGGGGCCAAAACAACCAACTTTACAAAACGCATTGGAAGGGAAGAACAAGCTACTATGGATTTAGTGTATGAAGGACCGATAGTTCCATAGTCTTGAGAATGATTTGAGTCTGGCACCACTTTGATTCTTTTTATAAGCCTGGACGAGATAACATTTATGGTTGATCCAATGTCGATGATAGCTAAAAGTTTCACTTTATGTACTATGACTTCCACCTAGGTCACATCAGTGACAAATTGTGGGATTGAAAATACCTAGGGACAAAATTGTCAAATTAAATTAGAAGATAAAACATAAGCGTAAGAGAGATAGCGTCTTTGTTGGCTAAAACATCAGGGATAATTAAGTTCACCAAAAGCAGATATCACATGACATTCTTTAGGAGCACTAAAAGATTGCGATTAAGGTACAGGAGGTAAGTCAACACAAGGATTCTCCATCCTTATGCTGACTCCTCTTTTTTTGACTCTTAATATTGTTTCTTCCAACATTGAGTTTCCATATGACCCACTAGACCGCAATATCTGCAAGGATCCTTCTTAGGTTTAGGTTTCGGTCTAGGCGGCATTGCATGGATATAGGAACAAGAATTACTAGCAGAGGTCAGGTGCACCATACCATTAGGAATCTCCATCAACGCCTCTTTGATGTCAAGAATAGATCTAAATTTTTTCAAGAGATTTTTAAATGTAGTAACATCTGAGTATGAGAAGCAAGCACACTAATCACAGCCAAAAGTGGAATCATCTACAGTAATATGATCACAGTTAGTGAGAGTCTGGGCCTCATGATAAAATCTCTTAGCGAAATTTTGGATTGACTCTCCTAATTTGACTTGGATGCTCATAAAGGCTTGATTTTTAATTATATAGAATTTAATCACTTTTGAACTTCTTAATAAATGCAGTTTTCAATTGAGCCCACATTTTGCAAACCTTAAGGGAAGGGACCTTGATTTCTTGAGAAAATAGTTTTAAGCAAGAAGTAATATTCCAAACTTTCTGTTGATCTGACGCCCTGTCATTGCTAGCTCATAGACAATTAGAAAAGAATGAATGCTACCTTCATCCAACTCATAATTATCCTTAAAGATAGGCTTAAAATCTATGGGTTCTTGCATAAGACGTGTATGCCAGATACCATGACCAGATCAGCTTTGAAGCATTTGGGCTCAGAATATGGGCTTGAGTAGGAATTTGGTCAAATTGTTGTCATAAATGATGAGATCGTCCTGTATATTTGGACTCATTATGTAAGATGGTCATTTGCAGGCAAAATATTTATTTTATAATTTCAGCAAGCATCTCTTCTTTCTTATTCTTGAGTAATCCACATTTACCCATGTTGAATGGTTGACTGGATCTAAATCGTCGGTTATTATAAAACAAAGATATCCTAATTATATTTGAACTTGAATTTGTGGCCTAGCGATTTCACTTAATTACTCAACTATGATGACATGGGCTTGAGGGCTTTGTTGGTTAGGTCAAACTTAAATTTAAGTTTTGGTTTAATGACTTGGGCATGTGGGCTTTGTTGGTCTATGTCAAAATTAATTTTTAATGTTGGTCAAGTTTTTAAATGAATTAATTACTAATTAGTGATACAAATCGCCTTGGTATGTGCTGCTGATTGCATGTGAAAGTGAATCAGTTCAGATATTTTGAAGATGCATATGAAATGCCATCTTAAGAATGATGATGGTGTTTACACTGACCCTGAGGCTGAGCATGATGCCCTGAGCTGAAGTAAATATAGACGTTCTTACAAACTTTTTAAGTGGCCAAGTGCCACTGAAAATAAGATGTCATGGGTAAGATGTGGTGAACATTGAACCCTATAAATAACCCTTAAGCTGACACTAATAAAATAGATTCAACTACTGAATTAAGTTTATAATTTAACTTGTAAACTTTTTTGCATTTAGTATCCTACTTTGTACTAGTCATTATTTACTTGAGATCAGTAAGATCAAGGCGGCATGCAATCGTCCAAGTAAACTACAGGGTATACAATTTAAGTGCTACCAAAAAAGCTATATTTTAAATTCTAAATCACCATCCTGTCTATTGTCCTCACTGTCAGACCATCTCCTTCTTGACTTAAGAAAAAGAATGTTGGAGGTATTAGTGCACCTGAATCTGCTACCATGATTGGCCTATCTCCTGGCTGATCATCAAATAATATTGTGATTATCAATGATATGTTTATCAATGGCGAAAAGACCTTGGCAGATTCTCGGTGGAATCCTAACTATCAGAAAGATATGGTTTATAACAAAAAACAGCTTAAAAAGGTAATAACTAATAATAGGATTACTCAGACTTCTCAGCAAAATTTGGGGTGTTTGTTACCACATGGGTTTGATCACCTTTGAGGTGAGAAGATATTACTTAATGATGATAGGATTGCAAATTAACCAATCATTACCACATGAGTCTGACCACCGAGGTGAGAAGATTTTACTTGATGATGATAGAATGCAAATTAACCAATCATTACCACATGAGTCTGACCACCGCCGAGGTGAGAAGATTTTACTCACTGGTGATAGGATACAATACATCAAATCATTACCACACGAGTGGGTTTTTCCTCAAAAAATTTATCTTCGATCTGATAGGCCAAAAGCCTATATTTCCAAAATTTAGATGACTCAACTTTATATATTTTTGCCTCAAATACCCATGGTCTCAAAATCTGAACTAGTTTAAAAAGGAAAAACTAGTATCAAGAAAAGGACCTTTTCTTGGTTTTACTCTGCTTAAAACAATAAAAAACATAAAAACTTTAATAAAGCGTTATTTTATACTTTTATTATAAAGTAAGATTCTCACTTTGATAAAATATTTGTGGCATCCATCGGTGGATCCCACACTCACACAATAGATGCACAAAACTGCATTTTCACACCTGACAAAGAACCAGCCATCAGAACAAAGCCCAAAATTCAACAAATGGCACTCATGGCTGGGACCACAGATGGTGACCAGTATCAACGGTTGAGTGACCAAATTTTGCAGATGAAGGATGAATACACCAGAAAAAACAATAATCTCAATGATAATATTAATGATATTAATGAGTCAAACAATAATCTCCATGGAGAATTGAACCAGTGCAAGAAGGCAATGAAAGAAATAGACCAAGAATTTTTCACCTTGCAACTACAAGCTACTAGCCTGATTAAGGAAATTGAAAAATTAAAATTAAAAACTTGAAATCATGTCAATTGTAAAAAAGAAATCAACAAGCAAATTTGAACTCTGGCTGACGGGCATTGTCAGTGTGCTACAACCCACTCAACTGGAAATTCTTCCGAATATTATGAGGACAAAGCTTCAGAAATAGCTACCAAAATGGACTCTGGGTCACGTTGACAACTGCCTAGCAATATGATTGCTTTGGTCAACACTAACAAATCAAACTGGGATAAGATGCCTCAACGCCCTAGTACGCCTGATTCTGGTCAACAAAGGAGTAATCATGATAGCCAGTAATGGGGAAGCAATAATTTAAAACCAGCAAACCTGCCAGCCTTTGACAAGAATGGAAGTACTACCACCTTCATCAAATGCTTTGAATTGGCCATACATGGGGCTAGCGACCAAAACAAAGCAGCCACCATGATTAAATGCTTGGATGAGTGGAGCATTGAGTTGATTATGCCTCACATTAACAAAAATCCAATATATGCCAAAGTTAAAGAGGCCGTGCTTCATGAATTTGGAGGTCAGAACGGATGTCAACCAGAAAATCCAAGTTTATGCGAATCAGCTTTATAAAGATGAAGCAATTGACAAATTTGCGGATTGATTCTATTGTGAAGCTCATGTTCTCTTAGGCGCGCGGGCTATGGTCAATTTTGATGCCAAGATTGCACTAGAGCATGCAGTAGAACCTTACCCTAATCTATCAAACACTCTAATGCCTGCTTTCGTGAAAAACCTTGTGACATATGAATTGGTTGACTACTTGAGCAGATGCTCAAAAAATTATGGCCCTCCTGATACTGGTTACAGATTGGGAACCACTGCCTTTACTGGAAAGTCCTTCAAAACCAATAAGAAGATTGACAGTAATCTGCCTCAAGAAATGAGCAAAACTTGAATGCAAGAGCCTCACGGCCAGTGAGTGAAATTACTTGCTTTAATTGCAACCACAAAGGTCACTATGCTTCCTGATGCTATCAGCAAAATGTCAATATAGTCCTTCCCAATACCGTGCAGGAGGAGGGAAATGAACAAGCACAATAGATGCGGGATGCTCTATTGTGCCTACTACATTAGTCCCACCCAATCAACAAGCAAACGATGGCCATGGGACCTTGCTTAAAAATGAAATCAATTCTATTTTATTATCAAGTGAAGATTCCTCAAATGCACATGCGATAACTTACTCCCAGAGTAAGGTTGTCACACCTGAAGCCTCTGAAGTAGTTGATAAGCCCTATGTGCAACAAATACTTGAGAATATTCCAGCCGTTGGGCATGGGGGAATGACTAAGTTCAAGGAAAGTGATTTAATAGTATATTGTGACACTAATAGTGCAGGCCGCGCGCACAAGCTACCTTCGCTTTGGAAGGGTCTAATTTTTATATTGGAGAAATTTTTTGAAGATGTATATACCATTAAGGATCAAGGCGGCTGGGTTTTAAATTGAGAACATGGTAAGTTCCTTCATCCATATCATAAAGAATATTAATATAAAAAGAAAAAATATATATATAATAATAAAAAAGAAAAAATAATAGAAATAAAAAAGATAAAAAGTAAAAAAGAAAACATTATAATAATTGTAAGCCATAGAGTTTATTTCATAGATTTGATGCCTTGCTGGTATTAGAACTAGGTATCCCCTCTTTGGTAGGGGGAGGAGAATGCAACTGAGCTGGAGAAGCCTGCAACGGAATTGGAGATGCGCCAAACCTAAGAAAGCTTGGCACCTGGCATGCTGGCCCTATCAGCTTAGAAAAGACTATTGAGATAATGTTTGAATTTTGAGAAGCGTGAAGAGTTAGACAGTGTGACCAAGGAAGAAGAGTATCCACCGCTTATATCCAGTCAATCAGGAGGAAGTGTTGAATAGTCTACTTAATCTAAATTGTCAGTTATTATAAACCAAAGATATCCTAAGTATATCTGAACTTGAATTTGTGTCCTAGTGATTTCACTTAATTAAATTCAACTATGATGACATAGGGTCGAGGGCTTTGTTGGTTAGGTCAAACTTAAATTTAAGTTTTGATCAAATGACTCAGGCATATAGCTTTGTTAATATATGTCAAAATTGGTTTTTAATGTTGGTCAAGTTTTTGATCAAATTAAAAACTAACTAGTGCTATGAATTTCCTTGGTATGTGCTGACAATTGCATGTGAAAGTGAATTGAATCAGCTATTTTTAAGATGCATACAAAATGCCATCTCAAGAATGATGATAAAGTTTACACCGACCATGAGGCTGAGCATGATGCCCTGAGTCAAAGTATATGTAGATGTTCTTACAAACTTTTTATGTGGCCAAGTGCCACTGAAAATAAGATTTCATGGGTAAGATGTGGTGAATATTGAACCCTAAAAATAACCCTTAAGTTGACATTAATAAAATATATTTGACTACTGGATTAAGTTATTACTTTAACTTGTAAACTTTCTTTCATTTAGTATTTTACTTTGTACTGGTCAGTATTTACTTGGGATCAGTAAGATCAAGGCAGCGTGCCATTATCCAAGTAAACTACAGGGTATACGATTTAAGTGCTACCAAAAAGTTTATATTTTAAACTCTAAATCACCATCCTGTCTATTGTCCTCACACAATAGATGCACGAAACTGCATTTTCACACCTGACAAAGAACCATCCATCGGAACAAAATCCAAAATTCAACAAGCCATTAATGATCAATGGAAGCTATCAACATTGTAAAATGAGAAATTTGTATAGAATAGTTAGCATTGATAGATAATGAGCATTTATCAACGCCATCTATTAAGTGGGTTAGTGAAAAATCTGGGTTAGTTGGGAGACCTTCTAGAGATAAGAAACTTCTTTGAGCTATGGCTCAGATTTGGTTCCAAACGCCTGCACCCTTGTTACCAGTAGACTCAAAGGTTCATAATTGTAAACTGAAAGCATTGAGCTGGGGGACCAGGAGGTCCTGGGGTCCTTGTGAATCATCACAACCTGCAGGCCCAGGGGGGCCCTGTTGACCTGCAGGGCCTTGAGGACATCATTCACCAGGGGTCCCAGGGTCACCAAAGGAGAACTAGGTGATCCTGGAGGTCCGGGAGGACAACTGGAGCGGGTCCACCTTCTCAAATATTATCCACAATTCAGACAAGTTGTTGAAGTAGCTCATCGAGTCCAACAATGTGTTCATCAAGTAGGGCCCACAATTGGCCCAATTTTTTATAAACTCATCTTCAAGGGTAGTGATTCAGTTTGAATAAGATTACCAATATCAATAATCTGTTGAGATACTTCTTTGTCAATCTAACCCACAACTCCATTGTCTTTTCACAGATATTTATGTGGATCATTGATTTCCCTCCTATTATTGAGTATGGCTTCATGATTATCCCAACCAAAGTTAGAAGCAGTCTCATAGAAAGAGGATAGCTGAGAAAAGAATTGTGGCGCTAGGGTCAACTGACGTTGAATCTCAAGATAAGTAACCCCAAAATCTGGAGTACGTGATGAATGAGATTCACGTACTTACAGAGATACTTCTCTGTTCTAGACCAATCTGACTTCAGTATGTTGTAAAAACCACTCTGTTATATAATTTCATCATGATAGTTGCAACCTTAGATGCTCGTTCCCAGTTAGGATGGGCACTGAGCTGAACAGCCGCTTTATTAAGCCCTTGGCAGTTTCTTCCACATCTTCTTATTAAAATCGATAATTATCTTGGTCAGGGCCCTCAATGGCCAAGTCCATAGATGCCCAAAAGTGAAAATCACTTGTTTTAGCGGAAGGCATCTCCTGCTTGTTGGAGTGTAACCATTTGGTGATACTCATTGATTCCTTAGAAGAGGGGCTTTCTTCACTAGACGTATTTATCGTCATAAAAATATTTTTCACCAGGTAGCCTCAGAAGAAGAAATGGCAGGGAGCACCAGTATTGCAATTTTGTGAGAAATTGCTAAATTAGGTGCTACAAAGGCTACAAAATTATTAGTTTCATGGCTCTAGAAAAGCTGGAAACAAGGCAACAAAGTTATTAGTTTTGTTGCAATAATAAATTCCAATCGAAATACTGAACTTAGTTATGAATTGACCAAAATTGAGCTACACAAGACTAAATAAGTGGTTCTTTATTATTTAAAAATGAGGGATATTTATAGAATAAATTTGGTAGTTCTTCATGAGGATCTTTGTGCTACAAATGAGGAAAGATCTTTTTAAACAGAGGACTAATATTGCTGATTATTATTTATATACTTGTGATGGTCAGATCTGGTGAAATTCTTATTAGATGGGGTCGACCTTCTTGTGGAGGGCTTAGCCCTTTGGGTTGCTTGCTTAAGATTGCTTGTCCTCATCCATCAGAGGAGGCCAATAACTCGAAGGCTCAATCATTGTTCTAATCTGAGAATCAGTTATCTCCAATGGAGTTTTTAAGATCTTTTATCAGACCAAGACAACAAACCTCAATCTTGGTTAGATTTGGTCATCACATTTGAATATACAACGAGGAACTTATGGTAATTGTGGGGTTCATACTGTCCTTTAACATCCCAAGAACAATAGGATGGTGGAACATGATGTAAATCTTGAAAAGCACCCCCTGTGTTCTAACTTGAGGTTTTATCCATTTAGAACCAAGAAGGTGGCGAAGAAGGCTGCATCCTTCTTTATTAACCAGGGAAATTTAGCTCATGTTGATGAAAGGTAGATAACATACTCATGAAGGTTGTCTCTTTACCTACTCTTCTTACCACTACGGAGTGAGTGATAAGATCAAAAATATGTGCCAGGAGGTATTGTTGGCTAGAAGCTTTTGCCAATAAGGAGGTTGCAACCTTCTTACCTTGACAGAAGACATTTTCCCTCGTTAAAGTTTCATTAAAATACTAAGTTGGTATTTACTAAAACTTAATCGTCTAAATTATTTTATAAAAATCCATGCCTAACTTCCTTCCTTGCCACCAGTGAAGGTAAGCCCACCCTTAATACAAATAAAATATTAAGCCCATTTTTTATATATATGTGATTTCTCACATCTGCCCTCGCCTTGGTAGCTACCTGCCAGTCTTTGAACAAATGATCACTTTGCTAGGCATAATTAGCCTCAAAAGAGGCATAAAAAATCGATATCAATCTTTCCAGCCACCTAATATCTAAATCAACTTCAGAAGCACCTTAGTGTGACATCCGCCTGAAGTCAGATTGCATTAGAATTCTCAGGCATGAATGCACCACATCCCCTTATGGCCCATCAATTTTTCTTATAAGGCAGCAGTCCCAAACAGGATCTGCTGTCACTCCATTTTCCTTTTTATTTCTTTTAGGCTATTAAATAAACTTTTTAAATTTCTCTTTACTATTTAATTGAAATTTTTGCGTGTTGAATCCAGCCTATGTGATATAATTATGGAACTACTTGGATGAGGTTGGCATTATCCCTTTCACCTTAGACCAAACTTTATGGATGGCTGTACTGTAGGTATTCTGTCCGCTGTTGTGGTAAACTCATCCTGAGTAACAATTCAGTCTTAGTATTAACAGCAAGCTCCATGGCATAATGTAATGACTACTTTTGCTGTCCATCTCTACCCATCTTTGTAAGTGGGGTGATGTGTTGGTCTTCTCATATATGCAGAACGCTCAAAGCTTTGATATAATGGTTTATGGAAAGATACTGCTTTTTAAATCAAAGCATTTATGTATGGTTTGGGTCTATCTTCTGATCCAGATAACCTTGGAAGATGCCCTAGTTTAAGCGTAAAAATGTTCAGCTCAATATTCTCCCCTCAGCATGTCCAGTTTGAATGGGTCACAAGATTACATTTGTTGTTAGTTCCTGCTTCCATTCTCTCTTTTCTAGTCCAAAGTTTAATGTGTTCTAGTGGGGAAAAAACATAAATTGGGTCTGAAGATGATGGAAAACAATTAGTTTTTAACCATTGGTTCCCAAATTATCTGCTGTACAACAAACAGAAGTAAAGATAGCCCATATAACTAAAGCAACGGTTCTCCTCACTGAAGCTATTCATGTTGATATTCCAATACTAGTACCTCCCCACCAGTTATGTCCCATTAAGTTACAAATAAAAATGTTCATGCTTACTTTATTGCTTGTTACAATTCAGTTGGGATCCCATATGGTATCTTTTGAGGTACTCCTAAATACAGGAGTGGCTGTAAAAATTATAATCCTGAAAATTGCTCAGGATATGGATATATATCTTGATGCGGGATCTTCTCTACTGAGCTCTTTTAAGCCCTATAACGTGTTATGTAGTATGAGTCCAATATCATTCTCTGTGCATAAGTATGGCTTCTGTAAACAAATTACTGCAGTGTCAGATCTAATGTTTTCAGTTATTCTTGTAGTAGGTTTTCAGCGTAGTCAACCAGATGAATATAGTCCTGGAGACCATCCTCTTGTCTTTTAGGAACACATACTCATGTGACTAGTTTCCACGTCTTTATACATTCTCCACTACCAGAGGTATAAATCCCATTAAGCAACACCTTCTACACTGACTTATTAATTAAATTCCATCCAAGTTGCTGTAGTATAAAGACATTTTTAAGTATTTTAAAGTCAATCATATTCCACCTTACTCTGAGTTAATCTAGCCTTCCTTCAAAAGTGGATTTAAGCATAATTAACTTCTCTCTGTACTCAGATACAGAACAATAGGACCACATGAAGAAGTTGGTTAGTGGACATGCTCCTGATGAATCAATTACTTCAGAAGCCCTCTTTCATTGCTTCTATTATGGGTTTCATTTAAAATGCAGATGGAACTATGTGCTCTTGCATGTATTATGGCCATTTGATTAATATAACAGTGCACAATCCCTATCCCCTTCCCCAATAACAAACTATCAGCCAGGTGATTGCAAAATTTAAGGCGTTTTTCAAGGTTGACTTTAAACGTCTTTAATCAAACCTGGGTATCAAAGGTCAGAGGTGGCTTATAGTCATTTTAATGGATCCGGCGCATCTTGGACCATACATTGAATTAATTTTGTAAAGTCTAATTCCTTCAAGAAATTGAATTTCAATTTATCTGAAATAGGCTTGATGGGCAACTAGATTGCAAGATGTTTCAACAAAAGTAAGGTGCCTGAGATTTAAGAGAGGACATTGATCTGGCTTATTGTTAACCATGAATTTTAAATGCTCTGGATTATAATAAAATGGGATGTTGAGTCTTCTTGGAGGATGATTTGGTCATCTCTAAAGAGCTTAGGTAGGAGTAAAGCTTAAACTAATGGTTTTCAGCTGCTATATCAGTATTTTGGTGAGTTTTAAAGGTATAAATTTGTCTTCTAAGGCTCTTGCTTATTTAAATAAACATGGCAATCATATCTAAATGGATATAAAAATTATTACATATTATAAAACTTAAATCTGGAGTATGAGCTCATATAGTGAGTTAGGCCAAGAGCTGGCCTCATTCTTGACGTTTTCCTAGGGCAAATCCATGCTGTTGGCATGAGCTGTTTCAAAAACTGTCATTCAAGAGTTTTCATGAAAATCAGACATAGCACATAAGTTCATGGGATTGGTATTAGCAGGATTATTCATGTGTTGTCACTTACATCAGTAATGCTGTCCAACATATATGTTGCGCAGAGGTTCAAACCTGTTTGTTACAGCCAATTATACTAAAAAGTCAATTTCTATTTCTACATAATGCCTTTAGTCTTAAAAATGCACCTTTTATTTTCCAGCACATGATTAATAGAGTTCTGGGTAAATTTGCTTCACCTTTGCAGTGGCATATATATATAATTTTGTTACAAACTCTTATCTGCAAGCAGTATGCAAAGAACCTGGAGGCAGAATTAGATGCTCTGAAGAATGAAGATCTTTATGTGAAGCCTTTAACGTGAAATTTTTTATACAAAATGTCTTTTTTGATAACCTGGTCCTAGGATAGGTATTTCATACCGTTAGTAAAATTAAAGCCATACTTTCATGACCTACACCTACCACCCAGAAACAGCTGTGAAGTTTCTTGGGTAACATTATTTTCTTAAATAAATTTTCTCTTGCACTCCCTCAATTAGTGGCACCCATTCATTCCCTAACAGGGAAAAAATGCCCTATTAAATAAACTGAGGATTGCTAACATGCATCTAAAGCTATCAAGAAATTTATTTATGGTGCCTCCTGTTCTTATGCAGGCTGATCTACTTTGCCTTTTATAGTGACATGTAATGCTTTGGTGGCTTCAGTATGGTCTGTCTTGCTTCATGATCATGACGAGGTGGAGCATCCTATTCTCTACTTCTCATGTAAGTTTTCTTCCTTGGAGCAAAAATGGGCTATCTATGATAAAGATCTTGCTGTGGTATCATGGTCGTTTACACAATGGCAGTAACTTTTCAGGGAGCGCATCATGAAGTAGTTATCAGAAACGACCACCAAGCTCTTTTATATTTTAGGAAGACACATAAGTTGCCCAATTGTCAGGCCTAAATTTTCATGATCTATGTAGCTTCAACTTCAAATATGATTATGTGAAGGGTGCCCTGAATATTCATATAAACCAGTTGCGTTGGAATCCCTCCTTATGTCCTACAGAGGAAGGAGCACAGGAGCTAACTATTGTCATTCCCCCTTTTCAAATTCTAACAATTTTTCCACTCACAATTTTTATGATTGACTGGGCTTCATATGTTTCTTTGATTTCTTGGGTATTGGCTAAACAGACATCCTGATTAAAGGGTCTGAAATTACTTTTAATTATTTGGTACTGCCAGCCCACAAGTGAACCCATTATTCACTGATGGTGTCTATGTAATAATCTTCTTGAATGTCGCCAAAGTTCAAGAATGTACTCAAAAGCTGAAAATTAGTAATGAGGTTAAAAACGAAAAGATGTAGAGAATATAAACTTCTTTAATGTGATAGAAAGCGTTGATATTTATAGGGCGTATGAGGAAATGGTACCTCAGGGACCTTTGTGCCCCCATGAAATCAGGATCATTTACTGCCTTCTGTATCAACCTCTTATGCGGCGTCCTCATTGTACTGTGTCATCCTCATGATCACAGCGGTAGATGTGGCGCCTCTCATAATATTGGAAGTGGGGACGTGATTCCTGAAGTTGATTGAATCAATTCTCATATGTGTGTTGCTTACTGATCAAATCTAGGTTTAGTGTCTTTGGGGTAAGGTTTCATTTACGGTAGTTTAAGATATTATCAGTTGAGGCTTAGTTTGAAAGCAGAAATCTTAGCTTGCTCATTATCAATACTGACAACGTCTCCCTCAATATTTGTTAGAGGGAAGTATAGGGCTTGAGTAACCTGCCATTCACTTAATTCACTTAGTTCCTGATTAACGTTGGCAATGAAGAACTCTGAGTTCACTTTGTATATGACCTTTTAAGGTCTGGATCAAAGCACATCGAGATTAATTTGTCAACCTCTGGGCCAATGGTGATAAAAGGACAAGGTCACCTAATTGAAAAATACGTAATGAGGGTCAGATGACATTAAGGTCTGATGTCTCCCTTCTGGTGGTGATGCCTTACATGGTCAGGGATTAAAGCTAGATAATTTCAACAGCTAAGGCCTTCATGAGTTATATTGAAGCTCTCAGGAGCGGAGGTCACAAGCAAATGCTGAATTCTACTTGGGAGCCAGGGAGCACGCTCATATAGAGCTACAAAGGGGTACATTTTAATGACTCAGTGGTAGCTTATTCTATAGGCAAGCAAAGCGCTGGGTAGATAATGATTCTAGAGAGCAGGGTGGAGGTGCCATCTTCCATAAAAAAGATACAAGGGTTCCATTAGTTCATTCACCACCCCATTGGTTGATGGATTGTATAGCTGCGGTGAAGCTCTGGTTAGTGCCAAAAAGAGAAGTAAGTTTTGGCCTATATGCAAGATGAAATTTACTTATTGTAAAAAGTAAAGTTTGTGGGCATTCATGCTGGGTATAAATGGATTAAATAAGGAAGAGAGCCATGGCTTTTGCAGTGGCAGCAGGGATCAAAATCGTTTGACCCATTTTTTTAGATGGTCCATGGTAGGAGGATATATTTGTGGTTATGCAATCCAGTGGGGAGAGGGCCTATCGCATCAAGGCTAATGTCATTGAAGGGTACCTTCAGGGAAATGACTGAGTGTTAGTATTGAGAGCTGGCCCAGTCTTGAGATTAACAAGTCATACAGGCCTCCAGGACCTCTTGGATGGTTTCCACCATTCAGTCTCAATAACATCATGTTTTTAACCAAATGTGAGTCTTCTTAACTGCCCTATGTCCCATGGTAGAATGTCGCTTTAGGATAAAGTCATGTTTGAAAAGAAGAGCGGTCATAAGGTAGCCATTTCTTATTGACCAATTTTGAAGCAGCCCATCATTGATCTGAGGGTCAGGACTCCTAATGTATTGAATATTCAGATAAGTAAATGATGAGAATTGAACCTGAGCTTCAAAGTATCTGAAATGATTGTTGGGGATAATTTCCAACAAATTTTTAGCCCTCTTGACATCATTGTCAATCCTCAACTAATGAGGTCACATATTACTCGCCCAAAACACCTAATATTGGGGTTCAAAACCAATCTGTACAATGAGAAAATCCTATTTTGACTGAGATGACTTAGCCTGCTGCAGAACCACAGCATGTAATTATTATAGGCCTTAGCTTGGACCGCTTGGAAATGGACCAGGTAATCTACCTGATCTCCCTTATAATTTAGATTCTAAGAAAATAAATATTACGCGATTTTTTCGCCATTTTAAGTTAATTTAGCATACTCTATTAATTTAGGAAAAATTTAATAGTTAGTATATATGACTCCAGAAATGTTACCCTGAGAAAAGTCTTTTCAACCAAGGAAAACAAAAACGTTTAATTCCAGCACCCACGAACTTTGAGTTTTCTGGCTTATAATAAAAAATGAAAAGTGGTCTAAACCCTTGGTCCAGACAAAACTGGTGTCCCTGACAGGTTTACTCTGAGTTTGCGGTGCAAACAATTACTACTATGAATGATTCAGCGTCAGATCCCTCTTAAGATCAGGAACACTTTAATCTTTTGGGCAAATTAACCGCTATGATGCATATAATGGAGCAAAGAATTCTCCCTCATAAGCAACAGTAACTTGAGCATTGAGATGGGACCACCAAGTTTAAAAATTGCGGCTAACCCCTCTTGTTGCCACAAAATCAGCCCTTTTTGCCAACCATGATTGGGTAGACTCAATAATTGAAAATGTTAACGCCTTACAAAATAAAATGAACGCCCTCCACCCTTATGAAACTTTCAGCAATATCAGTTCCTCTTTAAATGAAAACATCCCCCGGTGTCAATTCACATCATTTGGCCGTTAAAGCCCCCATTGGCATGTTCAAACAGTTGTACATAAAAAATGTACGCCTAGACAAAGAAAGCATCTCCTCATTCCTATTTTGTTATAAAGGTGCTATGGAGGATACCTCCAAACCCAATGGATCATATACTTAACTAACTGTCTTAGTTGCATAGCTCAAGACATTATGGTATCTCACCTAATGCATTGCTGGATTTGGGATAACGCCAAGACTGCCTTGCTTTGGGAAATTTGGGAACAACATAACTTTATTCAACCAAAATAAACTTTTATGGATATAAGCCATAATTGTAGAGAAATTATCACTGAGTCAATAACCTATTTTACCTTAACACTCACATGGTGGTCACATGAAAACGTCTTACCTTAGACGATGTTATCACTTCTTAGTTTTTGGCGTTTAAAAGTATGCCTAACATTCTGCTTTTATTAAAGCAGTGAGTCTAACTGGACGTCTCTCCTCCATATCAAAGAAGCTATTTTGGATATTCTGGCTGAAATACTTAAACCTACTGGGCTACTCATTTTAATAATAATAACAACCTTGGCCCCAAGTGCTAGCGGTTATACCACAAGTTGCCTACCCTTGATTATAGTGCACTTTTTGCAAGAGGAACAACTATACTGTAGACACTTATTGTATCTTCCTAAGTAGGTTGGCATGATATCAGTTAGTTTAGGGAAGGAGGCTCCCTATGCTGATGACAATCAAGTGCCTCAAAACCCTTGTTCTAGCAATGTTTAAACTTTAGCACCTCGGTATGTTTTGTGTAAGTTGTCCCAGCAGAAGTCAATGTACCTCATTCAATTTTAGAAGATAAAGATCTTCAGCTTTCTATTTATATATTGGGCAGTTACCCCAGCAAATCTTGGATGCCAGTTCCTCTTTGGAAATATAAGCGCTTTCAGATAAAACCTTTAAAAGTATATGAATATCCCAAGCCTGGCCTAGGCAAAATCCTGCACTTGCTTCACCGGAAATCCCTAATGGCAGTCTACTAGCCGTTAATTCAAAGTTTGGATATTTTTGTGGTTCAGGTAGGGGTATTTGTTTCAAGGGCAAGTCCTGGCAATAATTAATACTAGTTCACCAGTTAATATTATTTATTCCCAAATTTTTAAGAAGATAAATATGGTCCTAGACTAGATTCATGAAGAAAGGTATGAACAACCTGTGATCAGTCTACTAAGGCGATGGAAACGTATTCTGCCTTGCCCCTCCTATTTGAAAAACTTTTTAATTACTGCCCCCACTATTGCGTTAGAAAATGATAACTATGAGTTGCTTATTGAGCTCCTATTGATTGGGAGCTTAACTGTATTCTCAATCCTAAGGAAAAATACTTCTTTCTATTAGGGTATTGGATCCTGTTAATATTTAACCTCCCAGTCATGATGTAAAGGAGCCCAAAAAAACAAACGTGCCTCCTAGAATATCCATCCTCTTTTTGTAGAGTTCAATATTCAGGTTTTAGGAGGAAAACTAAGTTACCCCCTGATGTGTTAAACACCAAAGATAGTATCCCCTTGTATGCCCCCATCCAATTACAATACCCTCTGGCTCCCAAGTCATTGTGGATATGGTGATCAAGATCTTTACCCCTCCTAATCAAGTTTTGGACCTAAGTGGACACCCAAAATCATCTGTCAAAAAATGGTGACCTGTCCGGGAATATTGGATCCTGCTTATGTGAATTCTATATCTACCATATTGGGGAATCTAATAAATCAAAAACTCCAAGTCCCTCAATATGCCCATATTGCTCACATAAAACTATGCCAATTGAAAATATTGCCAACGTGAGTTGTTTTGGCTCTTTATAAGATTTAAGGTTTAATCCACCTCCTACCATAGCTCTGGTTGAAAATAGAATTGGAGACAATCTTACATCTAACAAACGTTAGAACATTTAAAACCTCCTTGAGAAGTATTGTGATATTTTTTCCTCAGGACCAAGTGATTTTGGGAAAATATCTGGAGTAATACACCTTATTAAAATTGAGGCTCATTTTCCATTTGTATCTTGGTCATACAGAAAATCTAAATTTTAAGAAGCTCAATTGTCCCTAGAGCTACAGCAACTGTTGTAAGCTGGGTTACTTGTGCCTTCTGAAAAGTCCCTGGGCTTCACTTCTCTTATATTTCAAAGAAAAGATGGTGTCCTCCATGCTGTCAAGGAATATTGCCACCTCAAATTAATCATAAGAAAAGATAACTATCCATTGCTGTATATAGATGACTCCTTGTGCTTGATATCAGGTTCCTACTATTTTTGGCTATAGATCTTGCCAGTGGGTACTGGCAAGTCAATTTATTACTGGAGGATCAGGAAAAATTTGCCCTCAATATAAGTTAAGGGTTGTTTGAGTCCACTCAAATGCTACAAAAGTTATGTAATGTCCCAGCTACTTTCCAATGCGCCATGGACGGACTTCTTAGGTGATAAAAACGTTTGTTGTGTTTATATTAACAATATTACCATTTTTAAGAATCTTTACCAAACACATAGGTCATCTCAGGCAGTTTTACAGTGTTTATGGCAATCTTTGCTAAAACTAAAGCTGTCAAAATGCTCCTTTTTTCATAAAAAGGTTGAATAGGCCATAAGGTTGGGAAAGCCTAAATATCCCAATGGACAGGATAAGGTCCTGGCCATTCCAAAATTACAACATCAAAATACCTACAAGATACAAGTTTTTTTGGGATGGTGGAGATATTAGTGCCAGTTTTTTTTCGCAATTTTATGACACCTCTAAGCCTCTAGTATATCTACTGAAGAAAGAAGCACCCTTCCATTGGAAAGAAGAACAACAGAAGACCTTTGACCGCTTTTCATCTCTCTCTCCCACTCTCCAGTACTTATAAATCCTAATATTGACAAATTTTCCTCCTCTTTACCAATGCTAGCTATATATCTATCAGAGCCTTACTATTTCAGCATGACAAAAACTTAGTATACCATCATATTGCCTACTATTGCAAAACTTAACCAAAGCCAAATGCAACTATAGCATTATGGAACGCAAATGCTTGATGGTACTACTAGCTATTAAGAATTTATGATCTTATTTAAATGAAAAACATTTCACTATAATTACCAACCATGCTTCCTGCAATGAGTACAGTAAATTAAGCATCCCAATGGGAGATTATACCAATGGGTTTTAAAGTTCAAAACTATGATTTTTTCATTATTCATTGACCAGGACCATTGCACTAAAATTTGGATTGACTATCCTGGCTTCCCATCTTAATTTTACAGACACTGAAGAGGATCAACTCTAAAACCTCATAAATTAATTGTTTATTAAATGATGTCAACCCCAACCCTTCAAATGGATTTAGCAAAAAGATCAAATGATCTCCAAGTTAAAAACGGCTAATTGTACAAACTTGTGTCCCAAAAAGGGTTGACCTATGTATGACCTTCACTCAGACTGACATCATATTGTAATGTTTTTTTAAAGTTTGCCATGAAGGAATTCAGAAAACCTACAAGTGGCTCAAGACTCAATGCTAATGGGAAGAAATGCTTGTTTTAATACAGGATGTACTATAGTCTTTCCTGGTATGTAAAAGCCAAGCTGAACCTATTCCCCAATCTCAACATCCTGTGGTTCCACCTAATGAACCCTTCCTTACTATTAGCATTAATGTTGTGGGTCTCTCCCTTGAGACTCTAATGGTCATTGGTTCCTCCTTCTAGCAGTGGATAATTTAAATAAGTTGATCAAAGCTGTATAATTACCATCCACTTTGGCAAGCCCTACTGCCACATTTTTCTATATAATCAGATTATCACCCAGCATGTTGTAACATAATTCTCT
This sequence comes from Massospora cicadina, assembly GCA_022478985.1. Lineage (NCBI taxonomy): Eukaryota > Fungi > Entomophthoromycota > Entomophthoromycetes > Entomophthorales > Entomophthoraceae > Massospora > Massospora cicadina. The sequence continues at coordinate 331,147 of JAKSZP010006589.1, forward strand.
CTAATAATGATAAAAACTTCCAATCATTGCTGGTGAATGATTTACCAAACTGATGAGATCCACCAAGGTATTTTCCACTTCATACCATCATGTAACCAATGGAATGGTAGAGTGGATGAATGGTACCCTAACTGCCGCCCTCTGATTTTATGGCCATGACAGACCCTCTGTTGGGATTTTTGCCCATATTCCCAGCTTGCTAGATTACCTGGTTTTGCTAAGGGAAAAATTATTAAAAGCGAAGTGAATCAGAAATTGGTTGACCCAAAGTTTTGGAGGAACTATGTTTGGGGTATTTTTGGATATTCATCTGGTCATATCCATTGAGGATCGATCCAGATGAATACCTAATATCTTATCATGTGGAGCAGCCAACGAAATAGGGGCATCTGATAGTGATTAACTATCAGGTGTAATGATTGGGATCAGTCAGGTTTCATCACCAACTGATTGGGAATGTATGGTGAGTTGCGAGGTGAGTGATGCCGCCTGCAACTAGAAAATTGATCTGTTGGTGAAGTGACATGCCATAATGGGTAAAAAGTCTCATTACCTAAGTAGGTCGCTAGCCAATTATAGTTGGTTCACTTTAATCGAGAGGAAAATGTTAGGAACACATTTCTGACTCTTTCCATTTGAGGTCTCAAGGATGTCCAACAACGGAATCCTAGCCAGTATGGGATAGACCATCGCTGCCAAGATGAGGAAGGGTGATTTAATGACAACGGCTGCTATTTCATTGAAGAGGTGTCAACTGAGGGTTAGATGGCTGAATACTTTATAAATTCCCTAAGATTCAATATAATAAATACACATATAAGATACATATTAATACATTAGAACATTATTAGTTTTATTGTAAATTCAGTTATAGTTAGACTATCAGCATCTAGCGTGAAGATTCCATATCAAGGATATTATTGCAGAAGGCAATAATTGGTAGACTCTTAGAAGAAGAGTAGAGATCCAATCAGGGATCTAGAGACGAAGGGAATCATGATTAAGGGATTGCTGCCGACTGTGTGTTGGGCCAAAGGAGACTGTCATCAGAGGATTTTAATAAAGATTGAGTGGACAGTAATATAGGGAATGAATCCCTACAAGTTTGACTATCAAGTATGTAATTGAGTCTTACTGGCTGAAGCTTTTGGCCTGATAATAGTTTTAACTCAACTACAGATAATAGTCGCCATACTATTATTGGATTATATATTCTTACAACGCGAGGTGCACAAGGAAACTGAACTTGTGCAGTAAAAAGTTTACTGGGTTGACAACTGATAATCAACTCCTAGAGTAAATTTTTACAAGTTGGTGCTCACTACAGGGGGTAGTTGAGTAGAAGAATCTATCAATAATGTCGTACAAAGAAAAGATGCGCAAGTTGTGGACCAAGATTGCCACAGTGAATCAGAATGCCTTAAACTCTGCGGACCACCAGGATTTCATGGCCTTGGAAGAGCAAGTAACCAAGGTGGAGGAAGGAGTTGAAAATGTATCCAACTTTGGGAATGAGTTACTCAGCAAAATAAACTCATTAAAGAGGAATTAAGGAGACCTTATCCAAGAGGTCCTATTTCTGAAAATGGAACATGAAGCGGATCGCGTTCATTTGAGAAAGTTTGGTGTGGACATTGAGAAGTTAATAAAAGAAATAGAGGATTTGAAAGCCCACAGATGTGCATGTGAGCCTGATATGGCCAGTGATGCTGAAGAGGGAAGTCCTTGAATGATACTTGGGAAGATGAATACCCCAAGAAATATGCTGCCCACATTCAATGCTATTTTGGAGATGACGCCCAAAGTCACTCCACAAGTGAGCTGAGTAGCCAAAACCAAGAGAATCGGCCAAAATGACTCGTAGAATTTTGAGCAACACCTAAATTGCCCACATTCCATCAGGATATCGCCCCAGCATTTTCTGACTATTTGACATGACCATGAACGGATACAGGGATTGTCAGAAGGCGTTGATGGTCATAAACTGTTTGGACACAGATTGCTAGAATCTAGTGTTACCCCACTTGGAGGGGGTTAGCTGGTCCTATGCTGAGGCTAAAGCGGCCATAATGAAGGAATTCAGCAGTCTAACCCAAATTTCAAAACGCAAGCAAGACTTTATGGGAATTCAATTCCATAAAGATGAGTCTCTTGCAAGCTTCGCGGATCAATTTTTACCAGGAATTGCAGATCCTGGCTGGAGCAAAGGTGTTAGATGACATTGATGCAAGAATTGCTTTGCAAGTGGCCCTTCAGCCCTATTGCAATTTGCATCGAATTATGTCTAGTGTATTTGCAACCAAGATAACTACCTCACAAATGGTAGACAACCTGAAGATTTTGGGAGTGACGTTTGATGCTCTGAATAGAAGCCTCAAGTCCAATCCAGTCCAAAGTCTGAATGCCACAAAGGGAAGTGAAGGAGCAAAGTAGACTTTTAACTGAACTGTGCCAGGAAATAAGCCTGAGGATTACAAACGGTTAAATAAGAAAGAAAAGGTCTGCTTCCAGTGTGGCGGGAAAGGGCATTTCGCCACACACTGCAAAAAGCCAAAGGATCAAATTAATGTGGTTCAGGCCAAAGAGACAGCAGTAGCTAAAGATTTAGGAAAAGGTCCCGCTGCCTAGACAAGGAACAGTCTAGTGTGGCGGAGAAATCTGTTCCTCTCAATATCATGAACAAAGAGATAGATATTAGTGATCTATTTGTAGATGACAAACGGGATCAGCTATATCAAGTGGTCAACATGAGGATAAACGCCATGACCAGAGCTGGGGCAAGGAAGTTCGACCCTGAGATAGTTCAGGAGGTTGCCCAGCTGTAAACCTGACAACTTTTGAAGAAGATTTTGACCGTTAAGAATTCTGATGAGTTAACCAATGTTTGCTTAGATAAGGCTAATTTTATAAATTCCCCTTGGCGCAATTAAGAAATCATTTCCTGAATTATCGGCGCAGATCATTCATACCCTAGATTCAGCTGATAACGCTGCAATTCACTAAGTAAATACTCTATTACAATACTCCAAGTGTATGTATATAGATATTCAGGTGAATCGAGTGAGGGTGTGGGCAATAGTCAACAGTGGAGCACCCATCAATATTATGTTGACCAAGCTGGTGAAGAAGATGAAGTTCTATCCAGACTTGGAACACAAGAAAGAATATGAAACAGCTGGGCCAAACACCACCATTTCCTGTGGAGCGTATAGTGCGCTGCCACTACAATTTGGGTCATTGGTGTATCTGCACCAGCAATAGTTTTGTCAAACCAAAAATATGATATCCTGATTGGAACAAAGTTTCTGCGGAAATATGGAGTTAAATGTAGCTTTGGGGATAATGCTTTGACCATCCTGGGTCAGACGTTACCATTGGTATACCAGAATAACGGTGAAGTTCCTTTGAACTAGAGAAATAACTTCATTAATCTGATATACAATGATGGCATTGTACCAATTCAGTAACAATTAGTTGGTAGGAAGCGATGAGAGATGCCAACGGAAATCCTAGAGAACTGGGGAATTCCCTTAAGGATCAAGAAGGAGAAAACAATAACGGCTGGATTGCAGATGATGGTCGACACAGGGTTGACTTTAGAGATTCTGGAGCTGTAGTATGGAGAAGTTGGAAGCCCCTGGAAGAAGTCCAGAGTGGAGCCATGGGTGGCTCCTGGAATAGTTATGCTGGGCCATGGAGAAATACGAGTTCTCTTTGCAAAATTATAAGCGAAAAACTGATGAAAATTAAGAGGAATCATATCATCACAATTATTCATTTAATCCTGATGGCAGAATTGAGACAATTCCATAATTTTGGGTCTCTTGAGAGAATGGGATTACCAGCTGGAGTGTCCAAAAGCATCAATCTATTAGTTGATTGAGAGCAGCTCGCAGATCTGCCAGAAGAGCAGAAGGAGGAGGTGCTCAAATTTGAGAAATATTAGGAAGTATTTGCTCAGGATGACCACAATTTGGGATGCGCACAAGGCGTAATTCACAAGGTCAACACCAGGGAAAATCTACCAATAAGGATGAGACCGATCTGAAGATTGAAAGCTGCTGAAGTGGTAGTGGAAGATGAGATCAGCAAACTAGTGAAGCATGGACTTTTAGTTTAATTGTCAAGTCCCTGGGTAAGCCCAATTCTTATAGTAAAGAAAAAAGATGGATCAAATTGGGTAGTGATTGACTATTGGAGGCTGATAAAATTATGAAGAAGGATTTGTATCCCCTACTGAGGATTGACAATGCGCTGGACAGATTAGGAGAAGCGAAGTATTTATCCACGATGGACCTAATCTTAGGATACTGGCAGATTGACTTGTCAGAAGAAGACCAAGAAAAATGTGCGATTATCACCACACAGGGGCTATACCAGCTGACTAGGATGCCCCGGGGTCTTTCTAATGTGCCCACAATGTTTCGGAGGGCCATGGACGCAATATTGAGCGACATGAAGTTGTCATGCATCCTGGTATATCTGGACGATATCAATGTGTTCAGTAGAACGTTTACTGATCACCTCCATTCTTAGAAGTTTTTAAGAGACTGTCCGCGGCTAACCTGAAGATTAATCCATGGAAGTGCCATTTCTTCAAGAAGGAGCTTGAATACCTGAGATTTGTGATTAATGCAAATGGATTGCAGCCGCAACCCCAGAAGATAGCAGCTATTGAGCGGATGGCTGTGCCTAAGAGTGTCTGGGACATCCAAGTATTCCTTGAGATGGTCAGATACTATAGAAGATTTATTTGGGACTTTTCCTGAATAGCCAAGCCTTTATTTCATTTATTAGGGGATCTGAAAAAAGGATTCATATGGAATGAAGAGGTCCAGGATTCCTTTGATAAATTACGCCTGTATCTGATAAATTTGCCATTTCTGAAATATCCGAATTTTGATCAGTAGCTTATCAATCAAACTGATGCTTCGTTGATGGCAATCAGCGCTGTACTGAACCAAGAAGATGAACTTGGGGATGAACATCGGTGGCATATGTGAGCTGGACACTCTCAGCCAATGAGAGGAATTACACTATGACTGAGCGTGAATGCCTTGCAGTCATTTACGCCTGTAAGCAGTTTCAGGTGTATGTCCACAGAATGCATTTTAAGGTGGTGACAGACTAATCTTTGCTGCGTTGGCTGCACAATCTACGGGAACCTGAAGTACAACTGAGCCATTGGGCACTTAAGCTTCAGGCTTATGATTATGAGATAGTCCACTGAGTGGGGGCTTCTCACCAGAACGTGGATGGCTTATCGCGGTTACCAATGGTCCAGTTGGTATATCTGAAGGCGGATGAGCTATTCCAGAGATTGGTCAAAGGAATAATCAAGGATGAGCCTCGAGAAATCCAAGGTGCTCTTCAAGAAAGTGATGGAAAACACTGAGATCATGAATGGACAAGTATTCAAGATGATAAACGGGAAATGGTTATTATTCCTGAAACTGTCAGAAAGAGCAGCAATAGTTCAAGCCGCTCATAAGGTTGTCAGGCATGGAGTCCTGAGAAAAACAACTGACCATATTTGCCAGTATTACTATATCAATTAACTACAATGTCGCGGATCATCTGGCTTGTTGCGTGGAATGCCAACTGCATAAACCACACAAGAATACAACTGGATACTGACTGGTCTGACCTGGATTTGCATGACACATGGTGTCCATCGACATGATGGGACTGCTGGCAATGAGCACAGGAGGAGTTAAATATATCATAGTAGCCATTGACCATCTGACAAGATGAGTCGGAAACAAAAGCCCTAACCTGGGTTGATGCTACCAGTACTGCGAAATTCATCCTGGATCAAATAGTATACCAGCATGGATGTCCACAAGTCCTACTGAGTGACAATGGGACCAACTTCACATCTCATGTGATCCTGAGGCTTAATGAAATAATGGGGATCAGGGAGTCGTGACAGTACCATACTGGCCAGAGATGAACGGACTGGTAGAACGGGTCAATGAGACACTGGCCATGAAGCTGAGGAAGCTAGTCACAGGTAGAACTTTCGCATGGGGAACATACCTGAGTTCAGTGATGTTCGCCTACAACATTAGTCATCATACAGCAATGGGAAAGATGCCATTTGAATTGCTATGTGGGAGGAAGGCCGCGTTGCCACCAATATTATATCAGGTAGTAAAACCTACATCTGAGATGAGTACCAAACAATACCTGAACTGAATGCCGAGTATCCTGATTGATATGCAATTGCAAGCATTTGATGCAACCTTAAAGAGAAGGATATGAGTGAAATTGACGGATGATAAGAACTGACCAGCATTGGATGAATATCAAATAGGAGAAAGAGTCTCCTATTGCGATACGCATGGTTTCAGACAAAAAAACAAATTGGATGCGTTATGGTCAGTCCATTCAAAGTAATCGCCAAGATGGCGACCAATGCTTACTCCATCAAGAATCTCTTGGATGGAAGATTAATAAATTGAGTCCACGCTAAGTATCTAAAACGTTGGATTGAAGAAAAAATATAAGAGTTCCTGAAGGACTGATGAACCATTAAGTTGGTCATGTCCTGATGATTAGGTCAAGTCCAAAAAAAGGACCTCTGAACCATAGAAAACTGGTAGGTTTAAGTGCCCAGGATCCAGTTTGGAGGAAAAGAAGGACCTCTGAACTGAGACAAGGTCAGGTCCCATTTAAAAATAAAAAGGAAATAAAAAAAAAAAAATCAAAAAGATATTGGAAAAAAAGAAAATTTTTAAATGCATAGAAAAAAGCCAATATATTTTTATCATTTTTATTTTTATTGGTCATCCTCAGTATGGAGATGATTCCGCCTATGTTGCCTCTGGGGGAGGGAGGATGGATCGTGGTAGGAAGAAATAGCCCATTGAAATTAATATGCAGTTGAAAACTTGCAATGGTGAGACCTATATGAAACCATGTTTGTTGAGCAGATGCAGAGCCCTGAGAGAACGCGACTAGGGGAAAGGAAATTAATATATTGGAAGAAGCCAATTACAAAACCCCAGAGTGGGGAGGAAAACAACAAAAAAAGAAGCAACTGGTGAATAACCCTGAGTAATCCCAATAAGGCACCAGTGCCAGAAGATTTGTTTTGAGTGCTTGCCAATGGGCCTCATCAAGAACACATGACGTGTGAGCTGGCAGTGAAGAAGGAATACTTGAGGGGGTTGTCAAATTACGCCCCAATTAATGCCATCAACAGAAGATAGCAATGAGAAGCTCCATAGAAGAGGTAGTCATGTAAAGAGTGAATTGCATCTTGTAAATGACAACTATGGGTTTCATGAAAGCTGAAGCTGAATGACCAATGGAAGCCAGGCTAGGCTGGAAGCTTTGTTGACCAACTTTGAAGAACTTAGCCAGAAAAGCAGAGAGCATAAGTGGCAGTATCCCGATCCAGAAGGTTGTCCAGATCAGAAGGATTCAGTGCTAATGACAATGCCTCAGTGACTTGCACTCAAAGTTCAGCGTAGGGGAGTTCAAAATGTATGCTGTTCCTGATTGAAAGCTCAGAAACCAGCACAGCGGGTGGTAAAATTGTCTTAGTCAGAAGAGGAACCAGGAAGCAAATCCAACCTGGCTAAGAATGAACAATTTAAAAATGACTGGCATAACCTCCAGAGCATTGACAATGGTGTTCAGAGCATCAGTGAAAGGAGACAAATCCAGAAGGGTTTTGAAGTTCAACTTGGGGATTGACTGCAAGGAAAGAGTCAGCTGAGAGTTGTTTGAAATGATAACACACCTGGTTTCAGAGGGATTGGATACCGTTTCCAGTAATTTGACGGAAGGACTAGCCCCTTGCGCCAGACTAGGAGTATGAGTCCTGGAAGAACCATAGAAGAGGTTCCGTTGAGTATCCTGACTCATCCGCTGGAAGAGGCGGAGGTCCATATCTGACAGACTGTTAAGAAGTTGCTGATAATGGGATTCTGAGTTCAACATATGAGCAGGACTAGAGGGGGGATGTCAGACTTATATAGAAGTTGACATTATGCACTCTATAATCCATTAAGCTCCAATTTTGGGAAATTAATTTCATAAATTAATGAAATAAGCTTTCCAAGGAAGATTTAAGAATGACTTACAGCCAAGAGGTTATGAGCGAAATAACGAGGGCAGATAGAAATAATTATTTTTAATCAAGCCACAAAATGAACATTGACGGCAAGAGTCTCCTGTCTAGGATGAGGAGAGAATCAGGAATTCAAGGATGCCAGACCAAGAATCCTGAATATGACAGCGGGTCATATACCCTGACAAGGGAAAATTGGATCCCAGGAAAAACATCATCATGAGTAAATTAATCAGCCTGGACTGACAAAAGAGGTCGTGGGGCCAGCGCTCTGAGTAGGTGGTAGCAAGGAGGAAGAGGAGGAATGCTGTATGCCAAAGGTCATCTTGAGCAGCGTTGAGTATTGATGAGTATACTCCAATGAACCAATGAAGTATTTGACCAAGTGTCCAAAGTGGTGTTTCCATGCCCCAGTCCTTTTCTCGCTGGAAATCTAGGCAAGAGGGGGTGTGTTGGTATTTTTGCCCATATTCCCAGCTTTCTAGATTACCTGGTGTCGCTAAGGGAAAAATTCCCTAAAGTGACTTGAATCAGAAATTGGTTGATCCAAATCATGGAGGAACTATGTTTGGGGAATTTTAGGATATTCATCTGGTTGTATTTGTTGGGGATTGATCCAAATGAATACCTAATATCTCATTGGGCGGAGCAGCCAACGAAATAGGGGCATCTGATATTAATTAACTATCAGGTGTACTGATTGGGATCGGCCAGGTTTCAAACTGACTGATTGGGAATGTATGGTGAGTTGTGAGGCGAGTGATGCCACCTGCAACTAGTGAATCAATTGGTTGGTGAAGTGACCTGCCATAATGGGTAAAAAGTCCCATTACCTAAGCAGGTCGCTAGCCAATTATGGTTGGTTCACTTGGATTGAGAGGAAAACGTTAGGGACACATTTCTGACTCTTTCTGTTTGAGGTCTCAAGGATGTCCAATGATGGAATTTTAGCCAGGATGGGGAAGACTATTGCTGCCAAAATGAGGAAGGGTGATTCAATGGCAACGGCTGCCGTTTCATTGAAAAGGTGTCAACTGAGGGTTAGACATCTGAATCCCCTATTAATTCCCTAGGATTCACTATAATAAAATATACATAATCTCAGATACATTATAATACATTAGAACATTATTAGTTTTATTGTAGATTCAGTTATAGTTAGACTATCAGCATCTAGCGTGAAGATTCCATACCAAGGATATTATTTCAGAAGGCAATAATTGGTAGACTCTTAGAAGAAGAGTAGAGATCCAAGCATGGATCTAGAGACGAAGGGAATCATGACTAATGGATTGCTGCTGACTGTGTGTTGGGCCAAAGGAGATTGTCATCAGAGGATCTTTTTTAGTACTAGATGGTCCGTCATCAGAGGATCTTGATAAAGATTGAGTGGACATTAATATAGGGAATGAATCCCTACAAGTATGACTATCAAGTATGTAATCAAGTCTTACTGGCTGAAGCGTTTGGCCTGATAATAGTTCTAACTCAACTACAGATAATAGTCGCCATACTATTATTGGATTATATATTCTTACAACGCGAGGTGCACAAGGAAACTGAACCTGAGCAATAAAAAGGTTACTGGGTTGACAACTGATAATCAACTCCTAGAGTAAATTTTTACACCCTCATTAATGGCTCCATTATTTTTCTAGTGCAATTTTGGCCTAGAGAATAAAACTATAACCAAATTAAGATTTCGCCCTTCCAGGCTTTGTATGAAAGAAATCCTAAGTTGATTTCTAAAATGCAGGACAGGTTGTATCAAGATTTACATGATGTCCCTGAAGTTAATATGCAAAGCATTGCCAATATATAATCCAACTTCAGGCTCTAATTTCTAAAAAATTATCTGCCACAATTTATATAAAATTAAGTCAGTTTAATAAAAAACATGAATCTCTGCACACCTTCCAGCTGGGTGACCTAGACTTTTTCTACCACCATCAGATGGGAGGTCATGAAAATAAATTGGCATCAACTAGTCAAGGCCCTATAAAGTCATTTATAAGCTGGGTAACAAACACACAATTGTAGAGTTCACTTAAGCAAAGTGGTAAATCATGTACATAGTCATTTTCTCAATTTATTTTATCCCCTACGCCAAAATCTAGAAGGCATTTTGGTATTTCTATCTAATTGGAGATTCAGATGGGGTAATGTCAAGAATCATACCTGATCCAACAAAGTATCTGAAACCATTTTCAGGCTTAATCCCCAACAAATTTCGAGCCCACTTGACATTTGGGACAATCCTCAATTAATTTGGCCACATATTACTCATCCAAAACTACCTAATATTGGGGTTAAATCCTAATCTATGCATCGAGAAAACCCTATGTGACTAAGGTGACTGTTGCAATTTTAGTATATGACTGGACGATAATCATGGGACAGTTAGGGCGGATTAGGAAGGATCCGCCAATCATGATATCAGTTATGATTATTCAAGTGCCTTGAGATGAGGCGATATTGGGATATAATGTGTTATTACTAGATCGCCTCAAAGCTGAGGCAATAAGGCAATATATTGATGTCAACATTCAAAGTATACAAAATAAATCTCCTATAATTAGGGCGATATAGCATTAGAGAATAACAAGCCAAAATTGGGGAGAATTGGCGGAATAGAATAGCCCAAGCTATGAGAGTGTTTTAGTCCAAAGCTGCTGTATATAAGCAAGATGGGCGATTGAGAGGAAAAAAGTTGTTAATAGTAGAGAGTAGGACAGAGAAAGGTCGCTGTATTTATAAAAAATAAATATAAAGAGTTGATTGGGGCAATTTCTTCTATTTTAAGTATAAATTCAAGTGTGTCTGAAGGACCAACGATTCCCACATTGTCTGTCTGTTGCTCAGTGGGTTTGGCCTGTACAAAAAAATATGATGGATCTTAACAATACCATCTTATTTAATAACCGTGGTGTTGTAAGTCCTGGGGGACGTCTCTTGGCTCTTGATTGGGCCATTTTCCCGTTCCCAAATAAAGAGACTGAAGAGGATGGCGGTACCCCTCATTACTCAGGGCAATCTCACTCACATAGTAGATGAGCGATGGGTAACAGCTCTCCCACTTTAGTTCCCACCCCCAGTACCCACACTCACCTCAGCAGAACTGTTGCAGGGAAATAGTGAAATCTGCACCAATATTGCCAAATTGAAATTGGTTGGATCTAATTCAAGTGGCAATCTGGCCAATGGCTGAATTTCAAATGGCTGTAAAGGCATGAAGAATGAGATATCAGCTGGATTGCCCAATTGCTCCAATTTGATCAATAAGCTGGTAGAACAAACATTGGTCATCATCAACAAGGGTTTGAAGCCTTTTGTTGGTAATTTGGGCATTGCAGCTGATGGGTTGCCATTTACCAAATGGACAGTTCAGCGGCTGAGTGCAAGTGGGTTGGGCGTCACAAACCCATTTTAAACCAAATGGACCCATCCCTATATGGGGTGGCCTTAGGGGTATTACCATCACTCGTCGGGCCAAACGCCATCATGCCAACTGTCAGAAATGTAGCTGAGCCCCAGTTTGAATGTTTGAGGTCAAACTGACAGAGACTTGGCCCACCGCCAAATTTTGCGATGTCAGTTCTCAAGGAACAAACCCATCCATTCCCAAACAATTCGCTGGTTAGGTCAAAATTGCAGGACTTGATCCCATCTTGTCACTACCCCAATTGGCCACTATTTAATCAGTTGCACAAGCACTGAGAAAATTGTTGGTCAATTTTCTTACTTTCCCTTCAAATAAAAATTTACCAAAAAAATTTAATTAAAATTATATTTTATTTTTCTTCTGACCGCTTCCCTGATGACATTTCCTTGGTGTCACATCGGTCCATACACCAGATGGTTTATACCAGTACTCTTGGTCACTATGGCCCCCTCTGTCATCAATTGGGTTCAGCGAGTCCAATATTTTTGGCTTTATAACCCCACGATCACTAACTTCTGGCAGCAATACATGGGAATCTTGTGGCCATATGTCCACCAATTGCAAGAGAATTCATCTACTTGCCACCCCGGTAGAAAAGGCACCATATGCCAAGGATCTTATCAAGACCATCTCAGTGATTCCACCCCCTGCAGCAAGACCCCCTGGGTCAGGAGTGGGTTCAGTGTGGTTTGTCATTGGGATCATACTCACCATGTTGCTCCATTAACGCTTCACCATTTCCCACTGCTCAGCTCCATACCAAGTCATTCAGTTGGCAATGCCTCTGGCATTCTGGCTTGCTTTTTGGGTGCTTATGCATCCCAACTGGAAGGTCGGTCTAAACTTATTCTGCCGTTTCCAAGACAGGTGCTCACTACATGGGGCCCATTGATCAACCACCAAACACTCCAAAATTCCAGTCGCCTGCCATTCCTTACACAGCCTGTGTTGCTGGGGAATCTTCATGGAACTCTGCACCAGCTAGATATTAGGAACTCAAACTTACCTTAGAAGCAGTGCTCAAAAACCAAGATGAACTCCTTCAAGAACGAGATGCTGTCATGCACCAGCTTGATAGCACGTTTAGCCAAATGCAAATCTTGGGACAACAAAACAAAGAACTCGCCAACCAATTGAATGATACTACCATATGGCTGCAGTGCGTAGAGCAAAGATTGACCAATACTTTTCAGTCTTCTTGCTGGAACAAGGATGACCATCAAGAGGGGGCATCATATGAGGAAGAATATGACGCTGGTCGGAGCTACTACACCCAGGATGGTAGTACCAGATATGAATATTAGTCAGAACGCCACTTCCCTCAAGTAATGGTGGTACTGCCCATGGTAGAAGGTCACGCTACCCCTGAAGTGGCGGATATTCTAACTTCCACTGGTCCAGCCTCTCATCAGGAAGCTGCTTTTGGATCTTGACCCATTCCTCAGTATGAGATAAAAAACCATGAATGGGATGAGGAGATGAGCATCAAGAA